>CAOKZL010002411.1:0-370394 GCA_948472985.1 Iguana delicatissima | reverse complement strand
GAGTTAATATAGTATGAGAAAGCAGACAGGTGTGAAGCAAGATTGGAAGATTATATGTTTGTTTGTTCTACTCTATGTATTTGCTTCTTTTATTCTTGTATTTTAATTTTTAATAAAAAAAAAAACTTTCCAAGGAGGAGACCCCATCACACTCCCAGGCAGCATATTCCACTGCTGGACAGCTCTGCAGAATTTTCCTGATTGTTCTTTTGTCTCCACATATTTCAGATAGGCTGGCTGGGAAAGGCTTTTGAAAAATATAATCTTATATAGATATATACACACACACACACACTAAAAAAAACCTGACCTGCTGCAAGGAGTTGCTTCCAAAGAACATACAATACAGTTCTTTTTCAACACCATGATCTTAGTTTTATTGCAGTTAATCTGTAAACGCTCCTTTTTACACTATATTGAAAGGCTACCCGCTGAGATAGGGAGCACATCACTGGCATACAGCAGCAACACCTTCTTGTCCTCAGTGTCCACATGGACACAAGTCTACCTGATTTAGGAACAGAACTGGGTCATTTATATTAGGGGTACAAAAACTGTAACAGCAATAGCATGTGTATTTCTATACTGCTTATCAGCTAAGTGCTCTCTAAGTGGTTTACAATGTGTTAGCTAATCGCCCACAACAAGCTGGGTACTCATTTTACCGACCTGCGGAAGGATGGAAGGCTGAGTCAACCTGGAGCCTGGCAGGATCGAACTCACAACCTTGTGGCTGCAGTACTGGCATTTAACCACTGCACCACCAGGGCTCTTAACAGGTGAGTGCCTGTGCACTCCCACCACCAATCACAGCCCCGGAGAAGCCAGATGATGGCAGGTGCCTAACAGGACTCTCTTGGCAAACTGCCAGATACAAGTATTCCAGCCAGGCCTTATTGCTTTCCCACAACCAGTGCTTCCAGGCTGGAACTCAACTGATTCCTGAAAACAAGAGCTGTGTGCATGACAAGCTTCCTGCACTGGTGGTTGTACTGACGAGCTAAAGGGAAAGCTAACTGGGATGGTCATCTACCACTACCACATCACCACTTAAGAGGCTTCCATGTAGTACATGTGCTCCACATTCTTACCTGGATGTTCCTGGCCTGTCCATTTCCTGATACAACCTTAAACAAAAGGACAAAAATTGGTATGCGTGAACAGCATGGCAAAGAAACATACAGGCAGTTTGCCTGTGCAGACTAACATAGTCAATTAAGTTGATATCAGCATTCAATCCCAGTGACACTGATATTCTAGAAAAGAGAAATGGAGAATTTTCTCCTCCTTTCCCTCCATTAAAAGAGAAGAGCCTCAGGTGCATAAACACCAACCTTTTGGGCATAAAATGGAGGCACTTCTACTGCCTGCCCAATTACATCTCCACTCAGTTTTATTTCCAGCACTTTTGCAAATGTTGAGAAACCTGTTTGGGCTGGTTTTGTGGTGAAGGAAGTCAGGACCTAGGCAGTTAGGGAACAAGGCTGGATGAGTTAAACTACATTGATTCTTCTTCTATTTTAACCAAATCATGTATTCTTGTTCAACAGTCACCCACTGAGTCTTGAAGATGTGGCATGTAGTACTGCTAAATGAATGTGTTAACTGGAAATTACAACTCCCTTTGCTTTGGAGAAGGAATCAAGGAAGATAACTCTCTAAAATCAAGATGATGAGGAAAAAGATCAAGAAGCAGGAAAAATATGTCAATAAAATATTACTGTGAAAGTGTCAGACACGTTTTGATTCCTAGAAGTACTCAAAACAGGCCCTTCCCAGAGAACATAAAGCCTACGTCGCGCTTTTCTCGTAGAAGACCTGGGTCACCAGAAGATGGGATGCCATACCGTCTCCAGAAACGTCGCTGGAAGACACTCAGGTCCATACAGGTAGAGAGATTTAACCACTAACCCAAGGAGGAGCTGATGTGTAACAGTGGCTGGAAGAAGAGGAGGTTCTTCTATTGAGAAGAATGAGGAAAGGCACAGAAACACTAGACTTGGCATCTTGGGAGGTGTGCTGCTTTCCAGGAGCATGCACTTAAAATGTAGGGGAAGGACTACTGAAAGTCAACAAATCAAGTGACTGCTATCCTCGGCTACTCCAAGTGGAAACAAACGGTAAAGCCAAAGGAAATGTTAAATAGATCTCTCAAGCATTTGAGGCTCCAGGGAGAAAAGGAAAGAAACTAGGGAGAACGTTTTTTGTGGGAGTCTTGCAGACATGATTGACCTAAATACTGGGTGCAGGAGAACCTATGCAGCTGGGTAGCTTAATTCTGCCTGGACTTTCCTCAGCCAGGGAAACTGCCACATGCCTGTACAAAATGGGAGCAAGATTACATTAGGGAGCGTGGCTCATGGCAAGAGATAATCTACCAGGATTCCAAATAAGGCTTTCCATCCTTGGACTAGATAATTTGGACAGTCCTGTGTAACTTTATTATGAACCTCTAAATACAAAACAAAACCGGATAATTTTTAACGCCCATTCCTAGTGGTTAAAGAGCCAATCTCAAAATTTTAGAATTAAAAAAAAAACCCTTTTCTTGCAGTGCTAAACATGGTGTGCTCTGCAGTTTGATGAGATCCTTATCAAGCTCTGTAGTGATCTGTGACAGCCTTGGCATACGTCTGGACTCAGCCCTTTAGTTGCCACTGCATGTCTTCTTAAATATTCAGAAGTACTTTAAACAAACTTCAGCTGGTTCTTTAACTAGGGCCCTATAGATAAGGCAAAGTTTGCCTTAGTGACACACATACTCATTTACCTGTACCTGGATTACTACAATGCACTCTACATGGAGCTGCCCTTAAGAACTGTCTAGAAACTTCTCTGGTGTAGAATGCATCAGCAAGAATACTTGTGGGAGCCAGATGTCCTCATCTGACTATGCTTATTCTGTGCCAGTTACACTGGTTGCCTAGTCACTTTTGGGCCTAATTTAAATTCCTATCATTCTGATCCTATATGCCCTTGAAAGCCTAAATGGTTTTTTATTAGGCTATGCACAGGATCAACTACAACCACATGTATCTGCCTAAAATACCATGTCCTTCCTTAGAAAATAGTCAGTTTGGTGATTACAAAGCACATACACCCCTACAAAGACATTCACAAAAAAAAACTGTTGACCCTAAGAGAATCTGCATTCAGGTGGTTTTTATGGCTATCACATGTTAATAACTACTTTATCTGTTATTTCAACATTGTTTTAATGCCACTTTTAACTTTGGGATTTTAATGTTACACTGTCATGGGACAGTAGACATCATAAAAAGCAGCTTTAAAATACATCAAATAATACATCATAATAATATGCTTTGCAATTTTACATTTTGTTTAAACGCATGTATCCAAACATCAGCAATTCTACAGAACCAGGATTTTTAACATCAATCTGTTCATTAATATCTTGCCAAATTCTTTGTGTGCTTTTTTCTGTGGGCCAAACAGGGTCGACTAAAAGAGCAGGGCTGTGTGGAATACATACAAAAGTTAACCTGGCATACCTTTTCTCCACAGGACAACTGCGATTCCTGCCAGTATCACTGCGAATAGAATTACATACCATACTACTCGTGTTCGCACTTGAGTTTCTCTTAGATGGTTAAAATCTTAAAAAGAAATTTGGAATTTTAAGTGAAAAATTACTCAAATCAATAGGGTCAGTGATTTTTAATATTCAAAGAAAAACATACCAAAACAAAATTAAAAACATTGAAAACAAATATGGTCAGCCTTTTTACTCAATCATCTTGAGTAAAGATGACTAAGAAAAGACACAAGAGTTCACCTTTTCAATCTCAGAAGCCAACTTTACTCCTACATGGAGTATGAAATCTCATTGGACTTTTAAAAAAAAGTGTGTGTGTGTGTATATATATATATATATATCCTTATTTCTCCTTTTTTAAAATATTTTGTTTTGCTCATTCTTTTTGTTTTGCTCATTGCTCATTGGCCTTTTCCAAAACTTATCTAAATCACTGGTTTAACACTCATTCTTTCCCCCTCCTCAGGAATAATCATTACCATTATCATTTATCATTATCATCATCATTCTCATCTTGCATTTATCCCCAAAGCCAGAATTCAATGTAGCTTGTACATTTAGTTTCATTTGCATTTTAAAGGTGTTTTAAACTGTTTATCTTAATTCTTTAAAATATTTTTATTAAAACTATATTCAACTATCATAAAAAAACACAATAAAAATACAACAGAAACACTGCAAACAAGTATCTAGATATATTAAAGAATATATAAAGAGTAACAAGAAACAAATAAGAAACTAAACAAACAAACTTTAGTTAAAGAAAGAGTCATTTCTCCATTCCAAAGCTCAACCAGGACTTTAACAGACTTGCCTGCTAGAGCCATCAGAAAACTGTCTGGATCCATCGGCCTCTTGAGATGGATATACATACCTGCAGAAACTCTGAGTCCTACTGAGTCTAAACCCCAGCACATATTGGAGTGTACAGGAAAATCTGAAAACTGTCCTTCTGTCATCATAAAGGGGGACAGAGATCTCACAGTTGGCACATGAAAATACTATTGCCAAGAATTTTAGAAAAAAAGTATAACACATCTTCCTTCTGTTCAAAAAATACAAACAATGTTATGTATTATGATTCCACTGGTGACACCTAACCTTGGTTAGGCTGTAATCTGCTGGTGAGCTCTGATTTATTACTTGAGAAAGAACAATGGGACAAACAAATGAAACACTTACCTCCCAGAATACATTCACTTAAAGTGATGGAGCTAGTGACATTTACATTGGCAATCTTAATAAGGCACGCGATTTGTTTACGAAGGTCTGTGTTCCTCTCAAACCAAACAGTCTGCTCATGATGAATACGCTCACCCCTGTCTTCCCAAAGGTATGACACAGGTAGCTTCAGGGTGTAGATCTCTGGAGGTGGTATACAGTTTATCTGGATGGTATCATTGTGGACAGAGCAGTTTAAATCAGGCGGTCTTAAATACTCTGGGAGATAGAGGAGAACAGAAGTCTGTATTATCTGTTCATGGCCCACATGACTCTAAGGTTCAGTTATCTTTATTCTGGTTTAGAAACTAATGAAAATGCAGCAGCAGCAGCAGCAACAAAATAACATTAATCATAATACAATAGCAAAATATTCAATTTTTAAAAGCAGGTATATAGTATTTTACTAGGATATTTTTAATAGGATCTTATTTTGGCAGTTCAAGTTGGAGCAAAAGGAGGAGTGTCAGTGCCTGAGTGTTAGCAGCATCAGAGACTGAAAAATAAAAGATGAAGCCTTAAAAGGTCTACTCAAAAGTGACTGAACCTCATTTACCTATAAATGATGTGGCTACAGCTCTGGAGATATAGATTTATTTTATAGCTTCAAATACAACAGAAAACCTATTCAAAACAACTACCTGGAGTACCCAGTGCTGCTCAGGACAACCATTAGCCATGCTTAATGACTGTTCAGTTCCAAGTGTTTCGGAGAATTAAGTCTCTCTCTCTCTCTCTCTCTTTCCCCCTCTCTGAGTGCTTCTCAGGTGGTGCATCAGCCTCTATTGTCCCTGAGAGAGAGCATGCCTTTCTCAATCAAGCTGCCAAGAGTGCTATTTTGTATATGAATGAAAATTCACCTAAAGGGAATTTCATATATGCCATGTAAGCCTATACACTAAGCCAAACACCCCAAACATCCCCTCCAAATTTGGTGAAAATCCATCCATCTGCTTTTGTGAGATACAGTAACACATGGAATGTGACACCACCTAAATTGGGAATCCATTATTTTTTATCATATTGCTGTACTGTGTGGAATATTACTGTGTGAAATTCTAGCTGTGCTAGTGACCCAAGAGAACTATGCCCACAACGTCTGTTAAGCATCCACGGTTAAGACTGGAGGGCAAAGTAAACACATTTTCTGCTTCAACTCCCCTCCACACACACACACACACCACCTCAAAGTTTGTTTTAAATGGCAGCCATATTAGAAGGTTTGCATTGGAATTTCCACATCAGCATCTTGGCTATCTACATTTTTAAAGGGAAATGACTCTGCAAGCTGTTCTCCAGGCTGCTCAGGAGCTGATTAGCAACTTGACTGCTGCAGCATAGTATTATCATGAAGGTCCATATTTTACCATGTTAACAAAACAAAACAAGAAAAATATAAAGGCACTTCTGCAAAATGTACAGAACAGCTTTCACAATAAATACATCTAAGTAAACAAATAGGGCCGTTTTGTACTTTCATTTCTTTTCATACCAACTGTATCTAAATAATCAGCAACATCACAGTCACTAACCATTCCAGTCTTCCAACACCTGATTGGGTTTTAGCCAGAATCACAATACCGACGTGCAAGCAGTATCAAATTTGAAGGCAGAAATATTCCTGAAAAGAAAACCCTTAAGAACTCAGTGACAGCTCACTGGGAGCACTTGCTGAAATACTCAACCATTCACCAATGTTTCTTATTCCTCCTGGTGAGATGACTACTGCGGTACCACAGAGTTCTTTCCTGGGTCCAATTATTCAATATCTTTTTGGATGACACAGTTAAGGGTAGGCTTATGACATCTACAGACAGTATCATACTGGGAGGGGTAGCTAACGCCCTGGAGGTCAAGATCAAGATTCAAAATTACCTTAAAAGATTAGATTGCCTGTCCAAAACTAATCAAATGAACAGGGGTAAATGTAAGGTACTATTTAAGTAAGAAAAATGAAATGTAAAAACACAGCATGGATGATACCTGAACTGACAACAGTGTATCTGAAAAAGACTTATGGTTCTTAACAGACAAGTTAAACAAGAGTCAACAAGTGTGATTGTTGACGCATGTCTTTAAGTTTTTCCTGACTTATGGTCACTCTAAGGTGAACCTATCATGGGTTTTCTTGGTCAGATTTATTAAAGAGAGGGTTTATCTTTGCTCTCCTCTGAGACTGAGAGTGTGACTCGCTCAAGGCCACCCAGTGTGTTTCTTTCCATGGCTGAGTAGGGATTTGAACCCTGGTCTCAGTGTGGTGTGGCAGTTTCAATGCTGGACTACAACCACAGGATATGTCCCCACTTGGCCATGGAAGCCCACTGAGTGACCTTGGGCACATCACACTCTCTCAACCCCAGAAAGCCCATGATAGGGTCACCATACATTGGAAATGACTTGAAGGCACACAACAACAAACACTAGAGTCTCAGTCTGATGATCAAATCACTACACCACGCTGGCTTTTATGCAATGAGCACGACGCAGAAGCCAAGGCAATTCTAGACTGTGTCAACAGTGTCCAGAGTCCTGATTAAGGGAGGTAACATTACAGTTCAAGAATACTGAAAACTGCAACACATCCACAGGAGCGCAATCAAGACAGAAAAACATCTGGAAACCAAGCCCCATAAGGAATGCCTTAGCTGAAAGAAAAGAACATTGAGAAGTGATATGATAAGCATCTTTGAACAGATGAAGGGATGTAATGATAAGAACTATTTTACAATGGGATGGGCTGCTCTGGAGGGTGGCGCAGACTCTCCTTAACTGGTAGTCTCATGGCTGCTTTAGCAATATGACAGGAGACTGGACTCGATGACAGTCTTGGTTCCCTTCCTACTCTATGGTTCTAAGATACTATGAAAGATGGAGTATGGGAGTGCCAAAGGTGCAGGGAAGTAAAAGGGGGATGGAGGACAGTGATCAAAGGATACAGAGAAAACCCTTCCATTCAGCTGACTGGCTCCTTATATGAGATGTGATTTTGAAATATTTCCCAAGGGCAAAAGAGAAATCAATGGTGATACTACACATTTTAATTTAGATGGAATTGACATGAACACAGTAATGTCCATCTGCACCTCCTACAAAACACTGAAAAACAGCAGCAGAAGTGAAGAGGTTTACAAATTATGCCTGGGCTTGGTAGGGAAGTCTCAGTTCCTTCTAGGCATTTCTATAGTCCACAGTGCCAGGATCTGGTGTAGTGGTTTGAGCACTGGACTACGACCTTGGAGACCACAGTTCAATTCCTCACTCAGCCATGGAAACCCACTGGGTGACCCTGGGTGCGTAATATACTCTCAGCCCCAAAAAACCCCATGACAGGTTTGCCTTAGGGCAGCCATAAGTCAAAAACAACTTGGAAACAACCACCACTACAACCACCCTTCCCTTCATCTACCAATTCTCATAGCTACGGTCACCAGAAGCAGAAGCTGAAACCCACCTCTCCTTTGGCAACACGCTATTCCTACTGCTTAGATCCACTGTGGCCTTCTCAACTGCTGTCACGCAGATAGGCAGAGGGGACCAACTACACAGAGGCCAGCGGGCAACTTCCTTCCCTAAAAATCCTCCCACAAAGCATGTCAAAATACTCATGTCTTCACAAGAGTTCTAAAATAATAGAATGTTAGAGAAGCTGGAAGAGGCTGCAAGGAAGGGCCTGCCAGTCCAACCCACCACGATGCCAGACTAGATAGCCAAAGCACTCCTGAAACTGAGTCCACCCCCTCTGAACCAGCCCATTCCACTGCCACACTGTTCTTACAGTCAAGATGTTTTTCCTAATATTTCTCTTCTTGAAATCTGAATATAACCATTCATGTTCTCATCTCTCAAGCAGCAGAAGACAAACTCACTCCTTCTTCTAACATGATATCCCTTCTGATTTTAAAAAACAGTTATCATGTCACCTCTGTCTTCTCTTCTCCAATCTGTTCAATTTCCAGACCTTCAATCATCTTGGTTACTCTGCTCTGGACACATTCTGGCTTGTTAATATCTTTCTTGAATAATAGCCCAGAACTAGACACAGCATTCCATGTGAGATCTGACCAAAGCAGACGAGAGTGGCATTTCTATTTCCCTTGATCTGGACATTATGCTTCACTTGATGCAGCCTAGAATTGCACTGGTTTTTCTGGCTGCCAGATCACACTGCTGACTCACATTTAGCCTGTGTTCTATCAGGACCCCTTGATCCTTTTTGCACATATTACTTCCAGGCCAGATGTCACCAGATCTATATTTGCGCATTTTAATTTTTTCTGCCTACATGTAGTACCTTATAGTTATTCCTGATTTTTTAAAAAATCATTTTGCCCAGCTCTCTCCAGTCTGTCAAGCGTATTCTGAATATGGATCTTGACCTCTCTTCTATTAACTAACCCTTTAGATTTGGTGTCATCTGCAAATTTGATAAGCATGCCTTCTATTCCACGATCTAAAAAAAGGTGTTGAACAACATCAGACCCAGGAAAGAACCTTGAGGCACCTCCACTAGTCACTCCTCTCCAGGATGAATAACAACCATTTTGGTGAACATTCTCTGGCTTCAGTCAGTCAACCAATTATGAATCCACCCAAGAAGCATTGCCTAGCCTGCAGTTCACCAACCTGCCCACAAAGTGAACTGACAGGGGGAAAAGGTATGAAGCCGACAAGACTTTGCAAGCAGTATGCAATCCAAAGCAAGCTGAGACAGAGGAAAATTTCCCAAATAAGGTTCTGAAATTCCCTCAAGTTCCTACAGGAAGAAGATTAGGTTCTGCTTTTCAAAAGTTTCAGATTTTGGAGCATTTCAGATTTTTGGATAAGGATTATTCAATCTGTAATATCAAAAATTAGAGTAAAGCTAAAGAACACTAAACCAATACAACACGCCAAAAAACAACCTGAAGAACATCTGCATAGAACTTAGAGATAATGTAAAAAAACAGATTTAAACTATTAAGCCTGATTGATTGATATCCTAAGAACTCTGGAGTGAAGCCATGGACACTGTCAGGGAAGAATGAAAAAAGACACTATCTGCAGACAAAAAGAAAGAGAGGCTTCAATGGATGTCAGATGAAACTCTTCAACCAGTTAAGATAAGACAAGAAGCAAAACAAGTGACAAAAGAAGAGTAAGAACCCTGAATGCAACTGTTCAGTAACTACTGTGCAGCAGGAACAAGGAGAGCTACTATAGTAGTCCATGTAGAGAAACAGAAAGTGACAACAAAAAAGGAAAAACAAGAGACCTGTTCCACAAGATCTGACAGACCAAAGGGAGATTTAAACCAAGAGTAGAGATGTTCTATGACCAAGAGGGGAACACATTACATGACCAAGTAGAAATAAAAAACCAATGGAAACAATACATGGAACAGCTATACAAAAGAGATGAAAGGATGACAGATTTTTTTCAAGGAAAAACCACTTACAGAAAGTGAAGCAGAAACTGCACAGAGCACTTGGGAGAAATTAAACATCAAGAACAGACAGCACACCAACAGAGCAATTTCAAGCTACGGAGGCAGAATCTACTACTAGCAGAAAATAGCAAAGACTTGGAACAATTACTGAAGAAAGCCAAGGAAGCCAAAAAATGTAAGGGCAGATTAAACATTAAAAAAATTACCAGAGATGATCTACATAACGTTAAAGCAGACAAGAAAGATACAGAAACAGTTGAAGCTTTACCATATCTTGGCTCAGTCATTAATCAGAATGGAGACTGCAGTCAAGAAATCAGAAGACTAGGACTTGGAAGAGGACCTATGAAAGAACTAGACAAGATCCTGAAGTGTAAAGATATATCATTGTAGTCAGGATTGCCCACACCCTCATATTTCCAATTTCTATGCATGGTTGTGAAAACTGGACAGTGAAAAAAAACCTGATAGGAACAAAATCAATTCCTTTGAAATGTGGTGCTGGATAAGATGTCTACAGATACTTGAGACTGCTAAAAAGACAAACAAGGAGTCCTAGAGGAAATTAAATGTCAGGTCTCCCTACAAGCCAAGATAATTAAACTTAGACTGTTGTACTTTGGCCATGCCACGAAAAGACATGACTCACCAGAAAAGGCAATAATACCTGGTAAGGTAGAAAGCAATCAAGTAAGCCAAAGCCATGAGTCTGAAAGACTTAAGCAGGGCTGCTGATGACAAAGTGGCTGGGAGATCTCCCATTCATAGAGTTGCCCTACGTCAAAGTCAACTTAGCATCCACTAACAACAACAAAGGTTCAGTACAGGGATGATCAATTCCTGGGGTCCAGGAAGTAATTCTGCCCACAAGCTGTGGAGGAGAGATAGCATTGCTGCTAAAATTTAAAAGGGCAGCTGTGACAAAAGCCACATTTGGAAGCACTTTCACTTTAAAACAAGATATACAGGTTGTCTACATCTTGTTTTAAACAAATTTGCCCTTCTATGTCAATCTCCATGAGCCCTGTATTAAAATGAAATACAGGTTGGCATCCTCTCCAATACAGTAGGTCTCTCGTATCCACGTGACCAGTATCTATGGTTTCACTTATCCACGCTGAAATACAGTCTGAAAAATTTTGTACTCATCTCTTTTTGGACATGTTCTTAATTTTTTTGTTTTTATCAATTGTTCACTGGCTTTGGACTGCAAATAATGGCTACAAAGCCTTTTTTCTCTTAGATTTTGAAGTTGTGTCAAATATCAGGGTCTCCTTTCCAAGCTGCACACTCATTTCGGTATCTACATCACTCATCTCACTGGAAAAAATATTGTTTCATTATTCAGGTTCTTCATTATCCATGGTAAGTCTGAGAACACATCGACAGGCAAAATAAAAATAGAATAACGTGAAAACCGAGTTGTTCTGCAAAGCTAGGGATCCTTCTTTACCCACTATGACCATGAGATAAATGAATGGAACAGAAGAATGTTTCAGGACTCTTGAGATTTGCTCTGTGCCTGCTGCGGGGACTGACTATGGTTTGTGGCTTAGAGACATGTCCCTGATGTGTCAAACCAAAGTTAAGTGAGGTTCTCAGCTATTTCCCATCATGGGGCTTGAGCTTCCCTCTCACATCTCTCAATTTTGTGCCTATTTATAGAGTCAGTGTTGTTATGATCTCCTTCACTCCTTGCTTGGGCAGAAGTCTCCCCATAGATCCATTCCCTCCCTGTGCCTTCTCTTTTCCAGGCCTTCAACCATACAAACTACTTGGGCACTTCCCCATTTGCACTGTGTGGCCAAATGGGCTATTTTAAGCAGTGGGGTCAGAATACTGTGAGAAATGGTAGATGTTCACATAGATATCAGAAAAGGAGGTAGCACTAGGTATTGCAAATGCAAGTTGGGTGATGGAGCGCACCAAAGGTGGCTTCCAACAATAAATTAAAATATAAAAACATTCAAAACAATTAAAAACATTAAAAATATATAAAACCCTAAAAAATCTAAAACAATGTTTAATTTAAAACAAGTTGATAAATAAAGCTCCCCACCTTACATAAAAGCCTGTTTAAACTGAAATGTTTTCGCCTGTCAGCGAAAGGACAGCAGGAAGGGGGCCAGCCTAGCCTCCCATGGAAGAGCGGTCCACAGGGCAGGAGCAGCCACTAAGAAGGCTCTCTGCCTTGTCCTTACGAGGCAAGCCTGGTATGATGGTGGGACCGAGAGAAAGCCTATCAATGTGCAGACAATGAAAAACTGTGGCTAGATCTGAAAGAGATGGGTGTGCCACAACATTTGGCTGCCCTTATATGTACAAGAGGACACCATCAAGACAGAATATGGAAAAACAGAATGGTTTCCAACTGGCAAGAGGGTAAGACAAGGTTGCATTTTGTTATCATATATCTTTAATTTATATGTCAAACACATCATACGGAAAGCTGAATCAGACTCTGAGAAAAGAGGTGTGAAAACTGGAGGAATGAACATCATAAGATATGCAGAACGGTGACCAGAAAACAGCAAAGATTTGAAATGGCTATTGAGCAAAGTCAAGGAAGAAAAGTGCAAAAGCAGGGTTATGGCTAAACCTTAAGAAAACAAAAGTAATGACCACTACAAATTTAAATAACTTTAAAGGAGATGATGAAGATATTGGAATGGTTAAAGATTTTCCATACCTTGCCTCAAATCATTAATGAAAATGTAGACTTTATAAAAGAAAATTAGAAGAACGTAAGGAATTTGAAGGGCAGCTATAATGGTATTAGATAAGATCCTCAACCCTAAATATTTATCACCGAATACCAAAGCCATGATTCTCTATGCCACAAAATTTCAGATTTCTATGTACCTTTGTGAAACCTGGACAATGGGGAAAGCTGACAGGAAGAGTATCATCTGAAATGTGATACTGAGGGAGAGCTCTACAGGTAATATGGACTGCCAAAAAGACAAATAAATGGGTCTGAGACCTAATTCAGTCTTAATTTTCCCTACAAACCAAAATTGACTGAGCGTACTATATTCTGGACATATCGTGAGATGTCATGACTCATCAGAAAAGATTATAACATTCAGCAAAGTGGACGGAAATGGGAAAAGACTGCATTACAGGTAGATAGACTCAATCAAGAAAACCATGGCTCCTGTTAATAACAGGGTTATCTTGGAGGCCTCATATTCAGAGGGTGGCCACAGTTGAAGCTGATTTGACAGCAATTAAAGTGGTTTATATGTTATACTGCTGAAAATACTGCCACATTCACCACTTCTTGTAGGGTCAATTATTTTCCCTCTTTCCATTTGTGCAGTTGGAGTGCACGTTACAGTGAGTTAAGTTACTTGAATCACAACAAGCTAAGCGCTGGCACCATCTGCAATGCAATGAAGTATAGCATTGCAATGCATCATCTGTCAGTCCTTACAATACTGTTTAAAATTTTTGTCCGAGTAGAGTAACAAATTGTTCAAATGGTTGGAAAAAAAGAACCTTTCTCCTGTTTCTCTTCTGCAAACTGTATTTTTATGCTGCTAGAATTTACTATTTATCCGGCACACTGCTACTTACTTATTATTTTCAGACAGAAAACGTTACAGATGTACTCTATTTTAATTCTGTTTTTTGCTCTGTCACTTCCAGCATCATGTGATGCATTTCTGAGAATATCTGCTTTGTAACACCCAGCATGACTGTACGACATATTTCTGAGAATCAAACTGCCATTCGAATGGTCAGAGTCCTTAGCCCATCTGTCCACTATGTTTCCATCTTTTTTCCAGGTAATGTCCATTGGGGTGCCATTAACTACTGGCGATAGAACAATGTCTTTTCCTTCAAAGCCGATGATGAAGAATTCCTGCTGACAATGATCTATAACAAAAAAAATAAAAATACGGAAAATAAGCTACTTGATCTATCCTGAAATTCAGGGTATTCACTGAAATGTTTAGGGGGGGGGACAATGCAGGAAGAAACTCATTTTCCCATACACAGCAACCCATATCACAACCGTGTATATGTGCCTTCAAGTTGACAGTCAATGTATAGTGACTCCAAGAATTCCACAGGATTTACTGAGGCAGGGAATACTTAGAAGTGGTTTTGCCAGTTCCTTCCTCTGAAATGCAGCCTACAGCACCTGTTATTCATTGGCATTCTCTCATCCAAGTACAAACCAGGGCTGACTCACCTTTGCTTCCAAGATCAGGCAGGATCTGGTATTAAGGTATTTAGGCCCTGGTCACTGCACTACAAATACCTAGAAAAACTAAGAATTGACAGTGAGAAGTGGCTGCAAAAATGTAGCATGTATTCACTGTGCACTTTCAGCCACATGCTTTTGTGGGAAAAGAGGGATATTTTTGTACGAAGTGCTTAAGGAGGGGGAAACATGAGATCTTTGAGAATATTTGTGCGTATTTTGTTACCAGTGGATTACAGTCTTCTTTGTTTAAGAAAGATGAATTCAAGCTGGAACATTTTTTTTAATGGCAATAAAAAAAGTCTGGCAGGCTTTGCCTTATAAGCAGAAACAAAAGGTGATCATCCTCTGATACTTCAGTTCAAATCCCTATTTAATAATGATGCTTACTTGGTGATCTTGGGCCAACCACTACTCTTGGACAACTAAGAGTGTTGTAACATAATATAACTGTACTAAGAGTTTGTGTCCTCAGAGCTCCCTCTCTTCTGCCCTTCTGAGCCAAGCATGCAATAGATAGGAACTAGCTAAGAACTGTATTACTGAATACTAAAGTTGGGATCTTCCATGCTATTATACTCTCAGTTTCTATGTATGGCTCTGAAAGGTGAACAGTGAAGAAAGCTGTCAGGAAGAGTATCAGCTCTTCTGAAACACTCTTATGTATCTATGGATTCTGCAGACTGCCAAAAAAATTAACATAAATGGATCCAAAATCAGATCAAAGCCAAACTCCAGAAACCAAAATTACTAGAATGAGGCTATTATACTTTGGATACATCATGAGGTGCCATGACTCCTTGTAAAAAATGTTAATGATGAGAAAAGTAAAAGAGTGTGGAGGATGAAAGGACAACAGAGGAAAAAAGGATGACCACCATTCAGATGGGTTTATTCAATTAAGGAAGCCACGGCCCCGAATTTGGAAGACCTGAGCAGAGGTGCAATGGAGCTGCCTCACTCATGGGGTCACCATAAGCCAAAGCTGACTTTATGGCAAGTAACAACAACAAATGTAATAGATGAGTGGGGCTGGACACCATTTGCCGCTTCCCCCAGCAGCTATCTCCTGCTTCTCAATTTGGCCCGAAGGCTGCTGCTGTATGTTACTGTATGGCTGCAGTTCCATCTGATGCATTTTCTGATTGGCCACTTGGCACAAGTCTTTCCTTCCTCTTATGGATCTTGAAAGCTCAACCTGATTAAGACTGTGTCTCCACTTTATGGGACCTCTGCTTTCAGGAAGCTACAGGATGTTGTGTTGGATGGACCCTCCTTCTTCCACTTTACAAGTTGAGCTCTCAAACAATGCTTGTGAGCAGCATAAAGGGAATCCATCCCTTGCCTGTAGGTTTGCCTGAAGACTAGCAGCAGTACGTACAGGCTCCACATCCCCCATCAGGCAGAAGGCCCCTCTTGAGGCCCCTCCCTAAACTGCAAACCCCAGGATTTCATAGGATGTTGAAAATGAAATAATAGCACTATAATTATGGTGGGTTTTACTTCCGGGGCTTCAATGGTGCCGCGATCGCCAGAAAAGTGAGGAGCTCTCGCTGATTTTGTCACCCCAAGCAGATTTGCCGGCAATTTACATTTGGCAAAGTACCCCCCGGGGAAAGGGAGTCCAGAGGGGCTCGTCGGGGGTCCGTTGCCACTTTTTAGGCTTGCAGAGCGTCTATGTGAGAGGCTCGAAAGCTGAATAAGAGTGAGGGGACCGAAGAGCACCACGTCCGCCTGAGAAGTCGCTGCTGGGCAGCATAGCGGCGTCTGAAGCTTTGTTTTTAATAAGGACGGGGAGAATTTACAAGAAGCAGATCCAAATCTAAGACCGAACCAAGGCTTTCTCAAAGATTAAAGGATTGAGCTGGACAAAATAATTAAAACGGACAGAAAAAGAGGGACCAAAACGTGACGAGGACTGAAGAGAAGGGAAGGTAATACAAGGGAAAGAGGAGAGAGAGAAAAAAAACAGAGACTTCAAACAGACTTTAAACAGGCTTAAATAGACTTAAATTTAAACAGATTTGGATTTATTGCCTTGCTTTCTAAGAACTGGACTTGATTAAAGAGCCATTGATATAAATAATAATACAAAGCAATCAAGAGGTGGAATAAATGACTGAAGTAAGGAGAGGAGAGATCTTGGAGGGAGCAAAAGGAAAAAAGGGGGAGCTCGCGGCAAGCCGCTTGAGCTCGTGAAGCCCTAAGACAGTTAAAGTTCAAAGAGATTGAAAGGGGGAGAGAGAAGAAGTTTCAAGACTTAAAAACTGAGAAGGGGGAACAATTTTGAAGAAGCTACAGAAATATAAGGAGGGAGACAAAACAGTCCATATGAAGGAATCGAACTGAACTTTGAAGGACAGAGAAAGCTGGAGCTTGCGTGAAGAACGGGGCTGGGGAGACGGCAAGTCAAATAAAAGGAGCCCGGGAAAGATGCTAGAGCTCGCTGAAGTTTGCCTTGGATTATAAACAAAGCTATTGTGGACAATCGTATAAAAACAAGATGGAGAGACTGGAAAGAGAACAAAATTAATTGAAGTGGAAGTGAAGGGCCAAAATGGAAGTGGAGAATCAAACAGAGCTGGAGCTGGAGCTCGCGGAGGACCGCTGGAGCTCGCTAAACAAGCAGTGAATTTAGGTACGGGAGTCTGGAAAGAAGAACCAGACAGAGGAGAGACATAGAAGTTGGAAATAAAGTTGGATATAAAGAAACAAAGAAATAAGGATAAAGGTGTTGATCAAGGAGGGAAGTGGAGCATCTGATTAATTTTGGGGGTCTACATTAGTTTGTGCAACTGTAAGGAAGTGTAATGAAATTATAATAATTATAACTTTAGTTTTAATTACAGTAGTATCAAAACAATAATAGGAACTGAACGACTGAACTTTTATAGCGACAATGTAAATGATTTGAAAAAACAGACGGAAGGGTTTTATGATACAAATTGTATAAAGTACTGGTTTATATGAAAAAGAAGAATTATTAGTTTATTTGTAGGATGCAAATGGAGGAAAAATGACAGTAGATCTGTTTGGGTAAGAGTGTGGGTAAAACAAGGGGAAAAGGAAAATAATAATAATATTAACAAAAGCCCTCACTTAAACTATCTGTTAAAAATTGTGTTTAACGTGTGTACAATATTTTCACATATGTACAATAAGTAATCTTATGTTGTGAATGTGAAATAGAAGTTTAAATTACTTATGTAAGTTGTTAGAAAAAGCAAGACATTATCTGTTATAGACAGATCGACCTTGGAGCTGGAGTGAAACTGAAAACAAAGACAAGAAGGTACAGCTGGCCCAAGCGAGAAAAGAAAACAATTCTTTTAACCCTTTAGTAAGAAAAAAAGTTCATTCTAAAAGGCTGCTGCTGCCACCTGCTGGGGAAAAGAAAGAATTACAATTAAAATTAAAATGGCTACAGGGCTGAGAAAAGGGAGTAAAGCTCAAACACAAACCCAATCTCAAGCTGTAGACTCAGCCAGGAGATCTTCAATCAAAATGGGGCAACAGATGGGGGAAATCTTAAAAGAAATTAGAAGTCTTAAACAGGAGATGAGACAAGAGATGAAAGATACTAGGAGAAGGAAAAAGAAATATTGAAGACAAATCAAAAACAAGAAGATTTACGAATTAGTCAACAAGAATTACGATACCAGGACAAATGTATTAAACTGAGAGGGATCGAAGAGGGAGCTGGGGAGAATTTATATGAAAAAATAATTCCAATACTGGTGACGTATATAGGATTGCAAAACGATAAGACGGAATAGGAGGTGGACCGGATCTTCAGAGTGAGTTCAAGGATGGCAAGAGAAAAGGGATGGCCTTGGGATGTGGTGGTCTCCTTTATCAGAACGAGGACAAGGGATTGTATAATACAAACCAATTATGAAAAACAATTAAAAATGGGAGATAAAGTTATAAAAATCTTTAAAAACATCCCGTATGAAATTTTAAAAAGAAGGCAAGATTATAAGTTTTTAATGCAACTGTTACAGAGACATAAAATAATGTATAGTATAGTTAGGAAAGGATAGAAGGAATATCGTATACATATAAACAAAGAAGAAATAAAATAATAAACACAACAAGTGCAAAGGAAATCTTTGAAAGATTAAAGAAGGAGTTGGAACCTACAAATAGAGTAAATGGAATCAACAAAAGAGACAATAAAGGAGAGAAGGTGCAAGAAGAAAATCAAGGAGAAGAACAGTTGGAAGAGAACTTAAAGAAAGAAGAAAAAGAGGAAGACAGACAGGATAAAGAGTCGGCTAGTGGTGAATCTGAAATTGGGTCAGGAGAAGGAGGAGAAGAAGAAGAAGAAGAAGAAGGAAAGCCTAAATTAGAAATCGAGGATCTATACATAGAGGAAGAGAATATATAAGAGAAGAATTTATGAGTTTAGTGTAAAGGAAGATGACGACAAAAATAGTGTCTTGGAATGTAAAAGGTCTTAACTCAGATTACAAAAGAAGACAGGTATTTCATTATGTGGAAAAAGTAAAAGCAGACGTCATATGCCTACAGGAGACAGAATTAAAGATAGTGACATCAAATATTTATTAAATTCAAAATTAGGAAAAAGCTACGTTTCAGCATCTCAAAAGAAAAAGAAGGGGGTGGCCTGATATATAAATAGGATATTCCCATCCGAATTAACATTCCAAGATAAGCAAGGACATTATGTGGGAGTGAAGTCCAGTTTCAAGACTTAAAGATTTTGTTGGTTGGAATATACTCTCCAATAGAAGAAAAAAGTAAATTCTACCAGAAACTATTGCAGGAGTTATTACAATATACAAATGAAACAAATCAAGAGAACTTCTTATTGATTGGGGACATGAATGGGGTTTTGGACCCCAAAGAAGATAGACTGGGAAACAAATCCCATCTAAAACAGCATGGAAAGCTTCCCCAATCTTTTCTTAAGTTATTGGATGTGATGTTGTTACAAGACATATGGAAAATAAAATATGGAAATACAAAAGGATTTACATTTCATTCCAACGCCCACAAGTCAATGTCAAGAATTGACATGTTTAAAGGCTTGCAAAATAAGGTTAAAAATATGGAAATTTTACCCAGAGTACTCTCGGATCATAATCCAATTCAATTAGAGATCTTGAAGCCGAAGAGAGTCACAAGTTGGAGACTGAATGAATATATATTTCAGAATGAAAGTTACTTTGAGAAGATAAAAGAAGCTACTAGAAATGACTTTAAAGAAAATATGACGAATGACATAAAAATGAAAACGATATGGGATGCGAGTAAGGCGGTAGTGAGAGGCTACTTCATTCAATGGGGAGCAGAACTTAAGAAGAAAAGACAGGAAAAACATCAAGAGATTCTAGAGAAAATAAAGCAAAAGAAAGAAGGAATGAGATTAAACCCACCAGATGAAAAGGCAAAGTCAGAGCTGAAAATACTACAAGGACAACTAAATTCAGAGCATCAACTTGAGATAAGCAGAAAACTAAAGAGAATAAGACAAAGATTCTTTGAACAGGCAAATAAACCTGGGAAATGGTTGGCTTTCAGACTTAGGAAAGAAAGAGAAAAGAGACTGATTACAGAAGTGAAAATGGGAGACAAGACTTTCACAGATCAAGAGACCATAAAACAGACATTTTATAAGTATTACAGTGAACTCTTTAGTTTTAAGGAAAGAAAGATACAAAAGAAGATTACAGAATAATTAGAGAAACAGAACATTTTTAAGCTAACAGAAGATCAGCAGAAAATTTTGAATGCAAAAATATCTATAACGGAGATTTAAGAAGCAATTAAAAAATTGAACGCTTCAAAAGCACCGGGATCAGATGGTTTTTCCGCAATATATTATAAGAAATTACAGGAAGAGCTGATACCATTCTTGTTTAAGTTGTATAATGAAATTATAAAAGATGGGAGAACGAAATCTTGGAGTGAAGCAAATATAGCTTTAACACCGAAAGAAGGAAGAAACGCGAAGTATCCAGGGAATTACCGGCCGATCTTGCTTAACATCGACTATAAGATATTCACGAACATTTTAGCTGAGAGAACAAAAAAAAAATACTACAGGAATTGATAGGAGAAGAACAAAATGGTTTCTCACCAAAGAGACAATTAAGGAATAACATTAGAACAATACTAAATGTCACTGAACATTATGAAAAAAATAATGATAAGAAATTAGCCCTGATATTTATCGATGCTGAGAAAGCATTTGATAATTTAAGATGGGACTTCATGATAGAGGTTTTGACGAAAATGAATTTTGGTGATACGTTTATGGTCTGGATCAAAGAAATATATAAAGATCAAGTGGCAAGATTGATAATTAATGGTGAAAAAACAAAACAATTTGAGATAAAAAAAGGGGACAAGACAAGGGTGCCCGCTGTCGCCATTGCTTTTGATAACAACATTGGAAGTGCTGCTGAGCGCGATAAAAAATGATCCAGGAGTTAAAGGATGTAAAGTAAAGAAATACGAATATAAATTAAAAGCTTATGCAGATGATCTTGTGATTATTCTAGAAGACCCAAACGAATGTATAGACAAATTATTAGAAAAAATGAATCATTTTGGTGAAGTTGCGGGGCTTAAAATTAACAGAGAAAAGACGAAGATTCTGACAAAAAACATAAGAGAAGAAGAAGAAAAAGAACTGATTCAGAAAACGGGGTTTAAATCAGAAAAGAAAGTTAAATATCTAGGAATATGGATATCCAGGAGAAATAATGAATTATTTGACAATAATTATAAAACGACATGGAAAGAAATTAAGAAATCTTTAAATAATTGGAATTCCCTACAACTCACGTTACTAGGAAGAATTGCTACGATAAAAATGAGTGTCTTACCGAAATTAAATTTTCTTTTTCAAAATTTACCTGTCGTTATAAATGAGAAACCGTTTAAAGATTGGCAGAAAGAGATATCGAGGTTTATATGGGAAAAGAAAAGACCAAGGATCAAATGGAAAACCCTCACAAAAAGAAGAGAGAAAGGTGATGCAGGCCTACCAGATCTAAAAGTATATTATCAGGCAAATAATCTGGTATGGATTAAAGAGTGGCTGACCTTGCAAGATGAGAGGCTATTGAATCTGGAAAGTTCGGGGATACGTATGGGCTGGCATGCCTACATATGGTATGGCAAGGAAAAAATTGACAGAGAGTTCCTGAATCATTACGTAAGAAAATCTTTATTTATAATCTGGCAAAAACTTAAGAAAAATTTTTATCGAAAAATTCTATTATGGATTTCCCCTCATGAAGCGTTTTATGGAAGATGGAGAGAACTACAAGAAAAGGTAATTCAGTATAAAGATATAATAGTAGAAGAAAAAAGGCAAGAGCTTAAAATGAAAACAAGAGAAAAATTGGAAGAAGAAGGATCCAAATGCCATTGATTCTTATATAGGCAACTTAAGGAAAGGTTCAATATGGATAAAAAATTGGAAGGTTTTGAATTAGAGAGTAAGAAAGAAGTAATCAAAAAAGTAATATTTGGACCGCAGAAACAAATGACTTCAAAATTATATAGGTTACTTATGGAAAGAGAATTGGAGACGGAACAAATCAAACCCACAATGGTTACATGGGCACGAAATATAGGCCATGAGATACAATTAGAACATTGGGAGAAAAGTTGGTTAGGTACACAAAAATTCACGGCAGCCCAAAATTTGAAAGAAAACTATTTGAAGATGTTATACAGATGACATTTGGACCCAGTAAAAATAAGCAAAATATATAAATCAAAAGAAAACAAATGTGGGAAATGTGGGAAAGACAATGGAACTTATTATCATGTCTGGTGGACATGTGATAGGGCAAGAATTTTTTGGAAAAAAATTCAAGAAAAATATCTGAAGTGCTGGAAGTAAATATCCCACTGACTCCAGAAATATTTCTGTTGAATATTATACAGAAAGTAGAGAAAGAAAAGAGGGAAAGATTCTGGAGAATAATTCTGAACATGGTTACAGCGGCAAGGATGGTTTACGCGAGGATGTAGAAGAACAATCAAATTCCAAAAATAGAGGATTGGATTATTAAAGTGACGGAATATAGAAATGGGTAAATTAACAATGCTGACGCAAGGTAGGACGCAAAGCTTAAATGAAGAGGAGTGATATCAAGTGGAAAAACATTTTCTACCGACATAAGTTCAATAAGTTCAATTATAATAACAGAAGAAACGATGGTTCTGAAAAGGATAAAATAAAGTTTAAAGGAACAATGTAAAGCAAGACAGCCAACAAGATAGGGAATACTAAAAGAAACAAAGATAACTCAAGTTATTAAGAATGAGAATTTGCATTACAACAAATAAGAAATGCGGGATTAACATAGAGGTGATAACCCCCCTTGAGGGAGTAAGGAAAAAAAAGAGAAACTTTAAAGATACAAAGAAAAATTGGAATTAGAGGAGGTTAAGGAAGTATTAAAGGGGAATTGAATAGAAAACATGGTAAACATGACTTTTAGATTTAAACAATTTTTAATGGTTTTTGTAATTAAATAGCACAGTTGATTTAAAAAGTGTGAATTAAATCCATTATGTAAAAAAATTGAAATATGTAGCAATGTAAACATGTAATTTTAATGTTTGAGATGTAATAATAATAATAATAATAAAAAAAAGAATAGCACTATAACAGTCTAGTGTGGATATGGCCTGGCTTCCTCTCCAAAGGCATGATGTGCAGTGATCACTTCTGGCACTGCATCTGATCTGGGAATTTACAATTTCCTTCTAACAAAACACAATCCTACACAGACCTACTAAGGAGTAAGTCCCATTAAATTCAAACCAATTCCTGAGTAAATAAGTATAGGATGTAAACATGTGGTGATGGAGCAAGGGAACTTCTGAAGAACAGGGCACACACTACCCCTAAAAGCATGGTAGGCACAGTCATCTCTAGCCTTTGCTAAGCCTAAAAAATACTTCTCACTCCCTAGCAGTGACAAAAATTTCATAACACAGGGCTTAAAACCTGCTCATTTTGCAGCTACACCCCACAATAACTGTCTTCTTGTACAGTGACAGCAGCCACAAAGAGATTGTACAGCAATGACTGCGCTGTGGCAGAACTCTAAACTAGCAGCTTCCTTAAAATTCACGTGAGGAGGAAAGTTCAACCCTATGGAATTTTTCATTTTGTTCTTTTGTTGTCACTTTATTTTTGTTGCATCATTCCCTTCTTAGGTTGTTTTAAATGGGCAGCAAACCTCCACTTCAGCCAAAGGAGCAACAGGTGTAGGATCTTCCTTCTCGCCCACAGTGTGAACTAGGAAGTTAAAATGATTTAAAATTCATAAAAGAAAGCAGGGCTGCCACATTTAGTCTCGAAAGAAATACGTGAACATTAACATTACATCCAATTTGCCTGTCCTGGCAAAATCTTCCCCCTTGGAGGTTGAAGATACATTTAAACAGCATAAATGCTCAATAATCCCCCGGGGGAAAGGTGTGCCTCACACACAGACAAACCCTTATGTTAAAATCAGGTCTTGTGTGGTGTCTTATTTGACCGCACCAGTGTGATCACTGCTGTCACACTAGTTAACTTTTTAGAAGAAATCTGATGTCTCTTCTGGACTGGACCTCTGGGTTTTTTCAGGGTTCACACACATGGTGAGATAGTGTCCTTAAGGAACTACAGGGAAGACTAGGAGACAAAATGCTTTTGCTCATGTAATGCACACAGGTAAGATTGCCAGAGTAAAAACTGGAGAGAGCCCCTGTATCCTTAATGATTGTACAAAGAGGGAAATCCAGCAGGAGTCATGCAAGCAGGGGACAAGCCACACCTACTGAAACAACCCTTGAAAGTACAAGAGCCCTCTCCTGCTTTCCCTCTGGTAGCCCCAGATACAGGGCTGAACTACAGAAACCGGGAGATGCAGGATGGGTTATCCGAGGGAGGTTTTAACCCTCAGAGAGATTTGAGATCTCTTCAGCTCTCTCCCAGGTACTTTACTCCATATACTAATTACATCCTACTGCTATGTACTTGCCTATTCTTCCCCACATGCGGTCATGACCTGACCTGAGGGTCGCATTTTCTGATCGCTTCGACCAGGCAAATCCGGAAGGCGGGAGGTAAATCCCAGCCCGAGTTCTCCGCCCAACCGCCCAGGCCCCTTGCCCCCAACCAGGGGCAATCCTCTTCTCTACGCCGGCCCTTTGGGAATACTTGGGCCGAAATCCCCCGGGGGACTTTAGGGGAGATCTTCCCTTGAAGCGGACCTGGCGAGCCTTAATTTAGAAGGCAGGACGGTGTTAGACAAAGGCCACTTCCGCACGAGACTGTTATAGTGCTATGATTCCACTCTGAACATCCCGCAGAATCCTGGGGTTTGCCGTTTAGGGAGGGGCCCCAAGTGGAATAACAGCACGACAACAGCCTAGCGGGGAAAAGGCCAAAGGTGGAGAGGGAGCGGCTCTCCCGCGGGAAGGGCGGGCTGGGAGATGTAATCTTATCTCAACCACTAAAGAGTAAGTACTCTCCTCTCCTCGGGGTCTTCGGGGAGTGAGAGGCGCCTGGGCGTGAAAAGGATGACGCCCAACGGAGACGCGGCCAGCCTCCGAACTGCCCCTGGGCGCGCTGTTTCCCGCGCGGCCGCGTCCTCCGCCCCACTCGAGGCCCGCCCTTCCCCGGCGGCCTCGGCCCGGGGCGCCCAGGGCTCGGGCGCGCTGAGTGGACTTTCCTCCGCCACCCCGCGCCACACGAGGGGCCGGCCGGACGCTGGGCGGAGGCACCGTCGCGGTGGTGACCGCCGGGGTCCCGCCACGGAGCGGGAAGCGGAGGGGCGGGCGGAAAACGAGGGGAGCAGAAAGAGAAGAAGGGGGCAAAGTGCCTTACCCTGCGAGGCGCAGAGGAAGACCCCCGCCCACAGCAGCAGCAGCAGCGGCGGCGGCCGCGGCCCTTCCCGTCGTCCCCGCATGGCGGCGCGGACGGAGAGACGAGCTCCCCGGCCTCGCCTCCTCCGCCACTTTCTTCGGAAAGGAAAGCGAAACCGGGCCGCACCGCTTCCCTTTCTCTCGGGGCGGAGGCGCCCCTGCCTCCCGACGCTAGGGGCCGTCCCTGCGCGGCGTTTCGCTTCCACTAGCTTCCGGAAGGAAAATTCCCATTGAAGCCTATTGGCGTTTATGGCCATTTCCGCACGAGCCTGTTATAGCGCGATGATTCCACTTGCAACATCCTATGGAATCCTGGGGTTCGGGAGGGAGGGGCCGGCCGGCCAGCTGCTCCACAAACTGCAAACCCCAGGATTCCATTGGATGTTGCAAGTGGAATCATCGCGCTATAACAGGCTCGTGCGGAAATGGCCATGTCAAGAAGCGTTAAATGATTCCTACTTGCGAAGATAGTTAGAAATTCTTTTGGGAATTCATGATTTGTTAGCATGGCAAATATCATCTCAGTTTATGATGTAAATACGAGGTAATTCGAGGCTTGTTTGCAGTTCCTAGCCATTAAAAAAAAGCCATTTTCCCATTTCAACAATATAAAAAAAAAACAGTGGTGTAATTTAAAATGGTGGATCTCACAAGGTTGTGAGTATACAAAGGTGTTTTTCTTTTCCAGAGCAATAAATGTGCCATTCTTTTACCGAGCAATCCAGATTCTTATTGGCTTTCTCCATAACTAAGGTATATGTTAATTTTCTGGTATTTCTGGCTTGTGAAATGCAGTGCATTTTTTTAAAACTTCACAGTACAACAGTGCTCCACTGCATGGAATATAATAAGCTGGTAGCAATATAAAAGAACAGCAATTCCTTTGATGATGTGGATGTTGTTTGTGAGAAATAGCTGAAAAGACTCATAAAACAATTTAGCACAGGATCGACTGAAGCATTAATGTTTATTAAAACTACGTTTCTGCAGAAGCAGGTGCTCCCCAGAGAAAAGGACACACCCCAGTATTGAATACCTCATGTTTTATTACCTGTCCCTGTCGCAAGTTTTCCCTCCCCTGGGATCCCATTGGATAGGACCCCAAAGGTTACAGCCTATCAGGTTCACCTAAAAAGTCCTGCCTCAGTTTACATTTTGCCCTCCCCACTTTAGTGCCCACTACTCTTATTTACAGTTTTCCTTAAAAGGAATGGTCACAAGCTGCCCATGTCTTCTTTGTTTCTCATGTTACATTTCAACTGTCTTATTAGCAGTTTTGAAGTACCCCTTTGTGTTCTGGTATGTCCCTATCAGTTTATTCCTTACAGACAGCCTTGTCCTGTCTGCTTTGTTGTTATCAACAAGGTCTGAAATACAGCAGTCACCCTAAAGATCCAAAGTCTTGGAGGCCCTCTTTTGTTCAGCTGCCAATTTTAGAAAGCTGTTTAATACTGTATACCCAGTGCAGAAAGCTAAAATATATTTTATTTCTCTCATGTTGTAAATCCACATGCAACAGCAGCAGTAATAACAGAAAGAATAGCCCTTATCAAACTACGCAAGAAGGATCTCATCTGGATACACTCACAATGGGGGCTAAGAAGAAACTGCCTATATTTCTGGTAAGTGTGCAACACAGCTTCGGAGCAGGATCTGGTTCATTCATTCATGAGATAAAATGTGACCTTGGGACAAAAGCATTCTCTTAGCCATTTACAGCATCTTACTGCCTTCTGCCCTTGGTCTTGGGTCACCACCAATCAACAGCATGTTCCATCTCTGTCTTTGAAAAAGAAATAGAAAACAGTAGGTTGCCACTTCTCCAGATGGCTGTGAGGCTTTGATTCATCTGTGTTTGTCCAGCGGTCTGAACAAAGGGGTTATTGAAATGCACCACTCTAACACCCTTGTCAACAGAAACTCCTCCTACCAGATCATTCCTAGGACTGAATCAATTCTCTACACAAATGAATACTGCAAACAAAGCAACAGGAAACTGTCTGAATTCCCCCATCCCAGAGTCTCCAAACCTGTGGATCATTAATGAAGACAAAACCAACTTAGAAGCTGGATTTTAATTTGCACTTCCTTTCATTCTGGGCTTTGTCATCTGCAACTGTAGAGAAGAATCTGGTTAGAAAATTGGTTATGGCTTCTGGCAAATGGCCTGTCTTAGTGCTGACCATACAACTCCTTTTCATCTTTGCTGACACAGGTAAGGAAGATTCTGACCTGAATTAGAATGCTAAATATGGAGGGCCAAGATGAACTAATTGAGAACATCAATCTTTTAAAAAGCTGTATGTGGGTGGGGGTTTCCATGCAGTTTTAAGTATGAGTAAAGATATGTCATTAGTCATATAGAAGAAAAGGTGTTGCAGAAGAAGAATCAGTATGGCTTTTGCAAAGGCAAGTTTTGTCTGTCTAAGCCGATTATTATGAGTGGGTAAGGAGAGCCAGTGCAGTGTAGTGGTTTCAGCAATGGACTATCATTCTGGAGCCCAGTGCTCAAAATCCCCTTTCAGCCTTGGAGACCCATGGCTGAGCAGGGACTTGGGGCAAGTCCCGGTCTCTCAGCCTCAGAAGAAGGCAAAAGCAAACCACCACCATCCCGAAACACACATTGCCTAGAAAACCCTGTGATAGGGTTGCCGTCAGTCAGAAATTACTTGAAGGCACACAACAACAACAACAACAACACAGCAATCCACTGCAAACAGTTTAGACTTTGAAAAAGCACAAATTATTTACAAAAGGCTCATCAACAAACTTAACACTAATCTTTAAGGGGATTCTTCAGGGTTTTTCAATTCCCAACACTTCTTGCATGCTAAAAAGGTGTACAGGAGGTCATTTATTGTAGCCCTCTTTTGAGCATTTTGATTCCACCTCTGTATGATGAAGTCAGACTCAGGCTTAAGATAACAAATAGCAAGTAGGCAGTTGGGAAATTTTATTCAAGGCACATTCCTAGCTTACAGCTTCCTGTACGGCACCCCATTTATCTGGTTCACTCTGCTTCACCGTTTGATTTGACTTCTGTCATTCTAACAAAGTTCTACACATATATACGGGGAAATCAATCTCCCTTTTCCTGATATCTCCAAGATATTTTAACACCACAGATGTGGCCATTGCTTTGATATTGGCAAAATTACTTGTGTCTGTTACAGTTGTGAGGTTCACAAATATAAAGGAACAAGTATTTCAGTGGCAAGATATGTATTGTAGAGGCCTTGAAATATAGAGTAAATGCGCATATGAAGAGAATTAAACTTTCCAGTTTTGCTCTGCAAATGCTCTATGACAATGCCCTCCTTCCAGTACATGATGAAACTTTTAAAACCCAAAGTATAAGGAAGAAAATACAAGGACATTTGAATGAGGAAGAGTTTCAAAGAAATGCTTCTTTAAATGGAATTTTAACTGGGGAAGTGAACTGAAAAAGACTTCTTAAAATTATGCAAATAAGTATGTTTAATTTTTGCTTTAAATCATTAAATACATTTAAACACAAATGTCATGAAACATATATGTTAATAACAATCAACTGCAATTTAAAGAAACCTGGCCTTCAGAATTAACATAAACTGCACCAAAGTTGGGAAATTTTATTCAAAGCACATTCCTAACCAAAAGATTATTTTTTTCCGAACAAAACAAAATAAAATCCCTCCCGAGCCTTAATTTCTGGAATAAACTGAAACTCTCTACTGCTTCTGGTTTAAAAAAAGCTGATCAACAGTAAGCCAGGGATCATAATAAACTACGTGTGTTATACCATACTTTTTAATGTGTTGTTCACTATAGGACTATACAGGGATGCAGGGACTTCAGTTTGATTTGATTGTGGTGAGGGAGTTGTGACTCCTTTCAGATATTTTTGCAAAAGTTATCATTACTGCCAACAGTTATGGCCAAGAACTGGAGAAGACACACAAGAAATGAACAATGTTACAATTTCTTTCTCATCAATTACAATTTCTTTCTCATGTAGCTAAAAGCATAAGAAAAAAGGAAAGAGGGATAACCAACATGTAGTAACCCAGCCTCTCCTTTGTTTCAAACAGAGGCGTGTGTGCACATCCACACATACACACACAGGCTTCTGGTAATTTCGGTGTAACTTGGTTGGGTGTTGCATCACTCCAATTAATACAGACTCTGCATCAAATAATTATTGAACCAAAGTTTTGGCAATATCCTTGTTATCCATGTGGCCTGACTGTAATATCAGAACTTATCATAAAGACTTACAAATCTTCCTTGATAGCAAGTGAAAGAACAGACCCCATCAGTTACCAAATCTTCTAACCTTTAATTGAAATAGTGACCAGGAGGAGTAGGAGGTCAAAAAAAATCTCATCAGAGGAACAGACGGTAAAGGTTCACATCTTGCACTTCAATGTGTTATGGCATGCATGCCCTTCTCATACTGTTTGCTGTGTCCCATCCTTAAGGGGGAATACAAACAGCATAAAAATTTACATTTTACTTTCCCCAGACGCCCACATATAAGATGAGGCCAAGCACAATTATAATGACACTTCAGTGGAGAATTCAGAGTTTGCTGGTAGGAAGTTCATGAGAGTTGGTGGAGAATTCCCACAGCATTCTATATATCTAAAAATGCCTTGTCAAAGGCACAGAAAGTATCTCTGTCTCCTGCTTTGCATTCTGGAAGCAGGACATGGAATCCCATGTTTGCTTCCCAAAGTCCAATCTGATTGACCACTGCAAGAAGCTGGTGATTGGGCTGGACAGACTTTTGACCTGATCTAGCTGAGCTCTTAAATTCTGGAATCAATCACCTGAGAGGACCTAAGAGAAGTCAGGTTGAAAAGATGTTGGAAGAATGATTTAAGCTGTCATGAGCAATTAACTATCCAGCTATGCAGTGGAGAATTGCTGGAAACAGGTCATATATTTGTGCAGTCATTGTACTCATCGTTTGACCAATTGTAATACTTTATGAGCACAGCACAGGCACAAAAGCCTCCAAGGTACCATTTTTACCTAAAGATCAACCCACATTGATGGATGCAAAGGTGGCTTGTAGGAGAACACAGATATACCTTAAAAGACAGAATCAGGAAATAATTTGTTTGTCAGGGAATAAGTAATGAGTTAATTTTGTGGCTAGTTATTTTTTGCAGTAATGAGCTAGAAAGGAATTAAATATTTTTGCGCCAAACAGCTGTAGCTATAATTCACTGCTTCTCAGTGGTAGAAGAACAAATTATCTTCTCATTGCCCATTACTGAGAATTTGTGCTGACTGAGAGCTTTTACACACACACACACACACACACACACACAATCTCTAAAGAGTCCTAGGTTTTATTCCTGCACAAACTAATTTTATTTTGGAGACATTTTCGCTATCCCAAATTTTTCCCAGGAAATTCCCAGTATTAATTTTCAATCCCTCTTCTCTGATTCTAGTATTAGATTTACCTAGTATAGTATTTCCTGAAATACTGTATCTCTTTGTGGCTGTCTGCTTGTATTATACTGGAGCTAGCTAAGATGGTCCCTACCAAGAAACAGCAATTGTTTCCAGAACCAGATTCAACAGAGATCAAGTGGGGGGAGTTAGGGAAACCTGGAAGATTTCAAGAAAGGGTTTAGATACAAAACTATGAATATACAGTAAAAGCAAAACTGGAACTAGAAAATATCAGTATTTCCAGGGACTTTTTTTCCTGTCTAGGTAAGTACTTAATCTGATGATTGAATGGGAGAGGGAAGAGGAATGCTCACGTGCCCATTATTGCAGCCAGGAGATGGATGTGTGTGCGTGGCAGGGTCATTGTGGTCTCTTCCAACTCTATGATTCTATGATTTGTTGAATACATAACATCTGGCTTTGCCTGCTTTGCTGAAATCTCATTTCAGGGTCTGAAACTATCAAGAGAAATCAAGAATGCACTGACTTCCAGTCTGCGAGTTTACTGCGAGGTACCAGTCTCAAAGTCCAGTTTCTTCTGTTCCCTCCTTCAAATCCAAGATGTGGACAGTTGCTCTCAGTGCATGAGGATATCTGGAACTCCAGCTTCAATGCCAGCTTGGGGATGAAAATAATCATCCATGGTTTCAGGTACGGTCACATAAAAGCAGAGAATCTACTCTTGCACCCACTACAGGACTAAAAAGGACGAGGAGGTTTGTGGCAACCAAAGCCTAATGGACCTAGCTTTATAAGCCTAGTGAAACAATATTTAAGATACTCTTCAAAAGCAATCCATGATTGGAGGTGTGGCAAGTATTTCTCCAGGAAGAGAGATCTAAAGCAGTAGAGCTATTACTCAAGTGCTAGAAAGAGGCCTGAACGAAGATTTTGAGTACAGTCCATTCTTCTCCCTCCCCAGATGCTATGTTTTAGCTCTTATACCACTGCAATGGAATTGCATTAGTGGTTTGGTTATCGCAGCATCAAGCCCCTGAAAACAAGGTATGCTTATAATCTAGTAGTAATTACCTACTGTCATCTAGCTAGAGTAAATGGACTAGGGATGTAAATCTTTGTATTCTTCATCCTTGCAGGCAAAAAACAAATAACTCCCTCACTACTTTGTCCCCTGTGCAAGAACACACAGTTTTCTCTGAAATCTCTAAATGCTATCTGCAGTTCAGCAAGTTCTTGGGAGAATTATTTTATGTAGAAGTGCACATGGTTTTTCTCTTCAGAAAATGCATTTCCTGTGCAGAACATGTCTTTTCTATATTGGAAACACTGTTTTCTGCACAAAAAGTACTGTTCTCTACATAGGAAGTGCATTATAGCAATCCAAACAGGATGTAACCAAGGCATATGTTACTGTGGTCAGATCTGACTCCTTCATGAATGGGCACAGTTGGTGGACTAACTTTAACTGTGCAAGTGCACTCTGGATCATTACTGAAACCTGAGCCTCCAGGCTGAGGGCTGAATCCAGCAGTAACCCCAAATTGCAAAGCTGTGTATTAAAAGCTTCTAAGAGGTCCAACAGAAACAACAAGGACACACTCCCGCTGTCTAGTTCCTGGCATAAGTCATCTACCAAGGTGGCCAAAGCTTTCTGCATCCCATAACTGGAACTGAAACCAGACTGAAATGGATCTAGATCACCCCATCCAAGAACCCCTGGAGCTAACAAACTATCACTCACTCTAGTACTTTGCCCAAAAATAGAATGTTGGAGACTGACCTATACTTATGCAGTATAGCAGGATCCAGGGAAGATTTTTTTTAAGAAGAGGTCTTACCACAGCCTCCTTCAGGCATGTTGAGCCCCTGCCTTGCTGTGAAGAGGCATTAGTCATTACCCCAACCCACTGAGCCAGTCCCCCTCTGGTCTGCTAGAGGGGCTAGTGCACATGTGATGGCTCTCCCTTCTCCAAGAATCCTGTTGACATCCTTGGGCTGTGCAAATTGAAAAGTATCCATCAACACAGGTCAATCAGGGAGCAACAATGAATCTGAGTGATTTTATCTGCAAAATATTGGGCACATTTTTGCAGTGGACTGTTGAGTACCTTAAAATCTCCTTTGGGCCAGATTGTAGCAGATCTTTGGTCACTCAAAACAGCTTCACAGGGAAGTTGCAAAGGTAACAGCTGAAGAAGTCTCTTTTGCTACCCTTATTGCCCCAACGTAGGCCTTTACCCTGTTTTTGGTTGGACTTACTCTGAGTTTTCTGCCAGTATGGCTCTAATCTCCATCTCACTTGTTTCATTGCTGCCAACTCCCCAGAAAACCAAGGGACTGGTTTGGGCCAACTTTGTGAGAAGGAACACTTAGAAGCAATCCCATCCACAGCCCTAGTCTTTTCCCCATTGCAGCCAGGGCTTTAGTAGGATTGCCTGCCAAGGCATTAGGAAGCTCTCTAAGGGCCATCAGAAACCCATCTGGATCCATTAGCCTCCATTTTCAACCTGTGGGAATATTGCCATGGCTAACCAGAGATTATTGGAATCGAAGACAGTTTGGGGGTGACCAACAACCTATTTTGAACTCACCCCTCCCAGGATAGTGGAACAGTCTCCCATTTCCATACATCTCTCTACCGTATATAACTTGGATCCTCCTTTGGTGTCACCCCCACTGGGGGTGATCTTGCCTCTGCAGTAGTCCCTCTTATATTCCCCAGTCCTGGAAGCTAGCCCAAACCAGCTGAGATAATGCTGATTGGCCTTCTTCAGTCCTGCGAAGAGGCAATCACTCAGTTGCTGTGAAGAAATCCCAGGAAGTAGGAAGAATGTTCTCTTCATTCCTAAACTGGACCATAGGCTGCAACTATGAAATTATCAAAGCCTTCTAGCAGTTTACTGGGAGGACATTTTGCGTTATCAGAGATCTTCTCGTTTAGAAGAAAATTATGTAATTGTAGGAGGTGGGCCTGACAATTCAGCAGAAATGCAGGGGCATTTTTCTCTTATCTTTCTCTTATAATATCATAACTGCAGATGCTCATTGCAGTTAATTGGCAACATGCATAAAACTGACAAAATTAAGTATTTCTTCATACAGTGATTAAACTTAAACATCTCAAGTGATGTTGGTAGCCACTGTTGTAGAAGGTGTGTTAAAAAGGGCAAATGGCTGAAATGTCTGTCAAAGACTATCAGCGTTGTCAATAAAATGAACTCCATGTTCAAAGGTGGTATAGCAGGCCCTCCATATATGCAGGGTGGTTTCCATTTCAAGAGCACATGCGAATAATGGGATTCACAAATGCTTGCATCCCATTATATTATATGCTGTGTGTGTGCAGACTCATCAGCGCATACATCGTTACCATTTTAGGCATAGGGTGTGGCTTCAGACACTCAAACATCATCCACTCAAACACTTGCACATACAGAGACCGCTGTACATGCCTCTACCTTGTGAGGACAAATGGAGAGCAACAGGGAGTCTCAGTCATTCCCCACCATGGCCTTGTGGTGGAGCTGTGAGATACCTTTCAGTTAATGCAGATCAGAAGATGAATTTTTCAGACCTTAATCTTAAGTAGCAATGCTTTTGAAAGCTTAAGCTTTATAAAATTAGGAATATTAATAAAAGAATCCAAGTAAGAATCAATATGTTTGTGGACATTGGACAAATGTTTCTTGCTAGTTTCCTGGAATTCCTGAACAATTTGACTAGTTCAAGGTCATAACTAGCCAAATATTTCTGACAGGGGCTGCCACAGTCATATTGTGTCATCGTTTTCAAATACAAATTTTAGGCTAGTCTCCAGTACTGTTAGATTAGCTTTCCATGGTCTTTACCAGTGGATTGTACTTGGGGTCAAAGTAAATGCAGGAGATGGGATAATCATTAATCCCAGACCCCCATACACATACACACACACGCACGCACACACACACACACACGCATATCCAGTAGCTTCTTGGGCAGCACAGTCTTTTTTGTGTTCCCCTTTATATGGTGTGTGGGGGTGCTTCCTTATAGTTCTTGAAGTAACTTTTGAACTTTTCCTTTAAACTACTTACTTTGAACCACTGACAATTTTTATTCATAGGAATTTGGTTTCAGTACAGGTGCAAACCGCTCCAGTGTGTATATGCATCTGATTTCAAACAGTGAGACTTTCAGAGTGTAGAATGTAACCCTTACCTTTGTAATAATAATTCTTTTTCAGACCCACTGTGATATAGCAATTTGAATGTTGGACCAGGTTTCTGGGAGCCTAGGGTTGAAAGTCCCGCTCAGCCATGACATCCACTGGGTGACTTTCAGCAAGTCACACTTTTTTCAGACTTGGGCAAAGGCCATGGCAAATCTCCTCTGGATAAATCTTGCCAAGAAAAACCCATGATAGGTTTACCATAAGCCAGAATGGACATGAAGGCATATAAAGAGCAAAATAACACGTGTTCCCTACAAGTCTAGCACTTTGATTTCACATCCTTTGTATTGATTACAGCATCCCCCTGCAGAATATGTTTTACTGTGAATGTGAATTGTAAGTATAGGAAGACTACAAGACATTGAACTGTCACAAAAAGACAATTTAAAACAATGAGATCTCAGTTTCATTTGTCATGGTTAATGAATTTTGAATGATCTGATTTGCTGTATGTCAAACCTTGTGGGTTAGATTTCTGTGGGAAGAGGTAACCACATGCATTTAACACTTCTCTCTGTCTTTCCCCAGGGCACTAGGCACAAAGCCCTCCTGGATAAATGGGCTAATTGAGGCCTTGCAGCGGGCAAACCAAGCCAATGTCATTGCTGTTGACTGGGTCCAGGGAGCTACAGCTGCTTATCCTACTGCAGTAGAGAACGTTATGAAACTGGGACTGGAAATATCCAGGTTCATCCAAAGATTGCTGGTAGTTAGAATTATACAAATGAATTCAGGAATATGGCTGAATTATAGGAGATAGTTCTTATAGTGTTTCTATCTTGGGGGAAGAGGAACACAGACGGGTCTTTTATTGAGTATGCAAAACCATGCAGAAAGTATTAACCAGCTCAAGAACAGATCTCCTCAATACTGACTTGCTCCTGCATAAGTTGGTAGTAGACAATCAGTGCCTTTTCTCCAGCTGCATCTCTAGGTACAAAAGGGGACAATTTCCCTCTTCCTCCTCCTGCTTTTTTTAAGAGAAAATGAAACATGGTGTTCCGTCTGTGTTTTTGTAGCTGCTATCCTTGAAGATAACTTTAAAGATATTACTAGTACAAAATGCGATTGCTCACCTCCTGATTACGTAAGCATATGTGACTGACTTTACAACAATTTGCAATGATTGCAAGCTTATTTCTTTTCCAAATTCCAGCTACTGGTTCTTACTTTTAAGGTCCAGCATGTCCCAAAAGTCATACAACCCAGGTTGCTTTTTATAAATCCCCTTTCTGTTGACCAGACCTAAGCCCATGGGTCTTTATCCTCCCTTACTACTCTTGTGGTGTAACCCTCAGATGAGGAAGCCATATTTCTCCTTGTCCACCCTGAAAGGGGCTTTCTCAGGAAGAACCAAGACCATTCAGTGTCATAGCTCGGGATGTTACACAAGCACATCCTAACGAGTCCTGACTGGGACATGGAGAAAAAACAGAACTCGTATGACTATTTGGGCATGCCTCTTAAAGAGACAGACCATGTATGCGACATCTGGCTTTAAAGCAGATTTTCTTTTGGTTTTGTGTACAACTTAGCATAAAAAGGTAGGGAGAGGAGAAGAAATCTAGTAGCACCTTTAAGACTAACTGATTTATTTTTATATGGTCTTTCATTTATTTCTATCTACAGATGCACTTACAGGGTTAGTATCAAACCACAGGTGTATTAACAGTCTCCCACTTAGGTAGATCATTAAATGAAAAGGGCATGAAAGTCAAAATCATGAAGTGAAGTACAGGCCATTTCTGCACTACACTGTTATAGTGCTATTATGGTCATCCCTCCACATTCGCTGGGGTTAGGGGCACAGGACCCCTGTGAAAGTAGAAAAACTGTGAACAACTCTAGGCTCTCTCAAACCATATTTAACACATACAAAAGTATAATCACCATATTCAACTCACCATGGATTCCTTTGAGGCATCAGGGTTCCTTCATAAGGCAGAAGTGGGTGGCTAGTGGGGCTTACTGCCACTTCCACTGCTGCCCCACACCATTTTTAAGAGGGACTTACAAGCCTCATTTGCAGTTTCTCAGTCTTATGAGGCTTGCAGTCCCTATTAAAAATGACAGAGGGAGGCAGCAGAGGTGACAGCAAATAATCGGTGAATAATCAAATCCACAAAAGTGAAACCCGCAGATGTGGAGGGCCGACTGTATTCTGCTTTCAGCATCCTATGGACTCCTGAGGTCTGTAGTTTAGGGAGGGGCTGTTAGAATTCCCAGCCAGAGAGCTCTTTGGCCTCAGTAAACTACAAACCCCAGAATTCCACAGGATGTTGAAATTGAAATAATAGTGCTATAACAGTGTAGTGCAGAAATGGCTATAGTCTTCACTGGCAGCTTGCCAGGAAATCTGTCATTAGAGGAAGTTGCCTGTAGAGCTGAACAATTACCTAAATACTTACTTGGAGAGAGGATTTGCTGAAGTTGCTTGAATTATTCTGGCTCTCCCTTCCCTTTTAATTCTTCTTCAAATCTTTAGGCTGTGGGAGTGCCAGAAACATCCATCCATCTTATCGGGGTGAGTCTTGGTGCCCATGTTGCAGGCCTGGTGGGGCATTTCTGTGATGGCAGGCTGGGAAGGATTACTGGTAAGGGAAAAAAATCCAACAAGTTCAAAATGTAGCAAAGTTTACTAGACTCCTGGCCATCTAGAAAACTAAAACTCTAATCTTCAGTTATGCCTTCTATCACTAAAGGAACAGATTTCTTGGATCATGACTGATGGTATTTTGAATTTTCTACTTCTGTAGAAAATTTCTACTTCTTTTGTATCAAGTCAACAATTTTCTGTCAAAGTAAAGCAAATTAAACAAATTAAAATTTATACCTGTATTTTTGTCTGTCTTACCACCAAATCATGGTAGTGTAGCAGAAGAAACAATACCATCCATACTATTTCTTCAGCAGGACATAAAGAGAGTTTGGACTCTTATTCATATGGGGCCTCACAGGATAGGTTTACAACTACCCTAAGCGGATGGGTCTCAAAGCCCCGGAGTAAAAGCTCATTCCTTGACAAATATGAGTCTTTTTGTCCCATTGGACTTCAAATTGAACAGAAGGGGAGACAGACACATTATGGAAAGGATGATTGTTTGCATAAGTCACATGGAATCCAAAGGTCATTTTGTTTAATGTTGCCAGGACTTAAGACTAGACATGACATTTCAGAAGTATGGAGTTCATCTCAAACCTACTTCCCCTGGAGAATGTCTTGAAATCTTAGTGGGTAGATGATATATTTAGTGTGTATTCAGAACAAGTGCTCCCTCAAGTGGTAAGAGGCACATATCATATCATGTGATTGCCCTTAGCTGCATGTCTTACATTTAGAGTATTTTGTGAGTGGTCATTGGAAAGTGAATGCAAGCTTGATTTTCCAGTCTGATTGCTGAAGCACATATCTCAGGAAGCCCCTGATGCAAGAGATATGCATTCCCCTCTACCTCTAATTTCACTCTTACAATGAGGAACAAGAAAGCATGGGGGAGAGGAAGGATGAGCAAATTAAGAATTTTCTTACACTGCCTCACACCTTCTATGATACTCCAAACAGACTACAGAGACTACATGGGTATTAATGGAGTAATGGGCCTTTTGCTGGTCTTGGGGCTTGCCTGACAAATTCTTGATTTTGCCACACTCTGGAACTAGCACTGTTTCATCTACATTTTAAAATAATAGCACAGCAGTAGACAGTTTGCAACCTGTGGCACCTAATACACACAAACACTGCTGGGGACAAAAAGCACAAAACTGGCGTGGGACTACAATCCAAATCAAGAGCGTGTTCTAAATTACTTCTGACGTCTTTTCTCCAAAATAAAGGAAGCCATTTTAAGCACATTTATTTAAATATACCACTTCTTCTTGTGGTCTCTGTGCCTTACACACTAGGAGCTTTCGCGCATGCGCGGTACCGTTCGGAAAATTCTAGAGCTTAGTAGTTTGGCGGGAACCCCTCCCCCATGTATCCACTGAGCATGCTCAGCCCGCCGAGCAACAGTCTCTCCTCAGTTTTTTCTCGTCCGCCGTCACGTACGGAGGTTCTGAGCTTAAAGGGTTTCTTCTTTGGCCTTTCTTAGCAAGTCTTTCTGGGTTTTTTTGACTCGGATTTGGTATTTGGACTTCCCTTTACGGATTACGGACTGGTTTGTCGTTTTTTGGTGCTTTTCCCCCTTTTTTTCCTGGGACTCCTGACCCCGACTTGCCAAATCCCCCCCCCTCGTCTTCATCGTTCGTCGCGTCTCTTCGTCTGTCTTAAACTCTTCCTCTTCTCCTTTGGACTTCTATGTCGACCCTTTTCAAACCTTGTAAGAAGTGTGGTCGTAAGGTCCCCTACTTCCAACAGGCACAGCAAGTGTCTTCTTTGTTTGGGCGAGGCTCATAACATCAGAGCCTGCCCCATTTGCAAGGATTTCACCTTGCAGACCCTGAGGAACTGGCTGGCACGCCTCAAGTCTTTCTGTTGGGAGCAGTCTTTGTTCCCTCAAGACCCTGCCCCAGTAAGGAGCCCGTCGAAGATGGCAAAGACCCAACCTACGCCCGCACTCCCAGTGGTTTCCATGCCTTCCGATTCTGCCGCACCGACGGTACCGGGCTCGGTACTGGTGCACAAGCTACCGAGGATACCGAAGATCTCGGCAGCTTCCTCGTTTACGACTCCTGGAGAGGCCCCTGCGGGCTCGCAGGGTGCCAGGCCTCCTAAAATGCTTACGGTGGCTCAACGTAAGCGCCCGGCTGCCTCTGAGTCTGACAAAGAGTTGGAGAAAAAGAGGAAGAAGAAAGGGAAGGAGAAGCGTGGGTCTCCGGCTAGACCACCTACCCTTACTCCACCTTCCACTTCGACCCAGCCTATGGTCGATCCCGGTGAGGTCTCAGAACCCCAAGTGATCTTGGAGGTCTCTGATGCTGACGACCCCGTGGCCTCTCCGACTTTCTCGGAGCCACCACTTTTGGAGGAAGAGACCTCTCCAACCGGATGCCCTGTTCTGGCGGCCCGCTCGGAGGATATTCCACCTGCTCCCCAGACCTCGCTGACACCTCGAGGTTCTGTCGGTAGAAGCATTTCACCTGAACGGCGTCCTTCCTCACACCACCGGCAGCTCTTCCCCGAATATTGGGACCGCCCGGTTTATTCGGAGCGTGGGACTGTGCATCCCTCCCCACGTCGTTGGGATTCTGAGCACCGGGCCCGTGATGACCGAGGGGACCATCCCGAATATAGACGATCCCCCCAAGACATCGGGAAGACTATCCAGGATGGTCACAGCCACCCCGGGACTCGCCTTATTTGTCGGTGTCCTACGACTTGAGATATGGCTGGGAGCATGTCTGGAGGGAGTATCCTGACTCGTACAGGTCATACTCCCCCTCTTACCAGGACCGCTACCACCCTGATGTCGGCCGCTGGTCCCCTTATCACCGCTCCAGATCACCCTCCAGGGAAGCTGAACATCACCCTCGCCGTGAGCGTACTCCATCGTGCTCCCCGAGACGAGCACCTCAACATTGTCGGTCCCAAGAGCCTTCCCCTTGTCACCGACCGATTTCTCCACCTCCACGGGTGACGTCCATGGTGTCCCGCCCGACATCTGAGGCTGTCTCCACCCAGGCTTCTTCTTCTGCAGTCGCCACTGTTACTCAGGCGCTTCTGCGTCCGGTGTCCTCGCTGGTTCCTCCGGTGACTGCTGCGCAACCACTTGCGGCACCGAAGACAGTCTCGCTGCCGGTACCGTCTCATGCCCAATCACCTGTCCGCTCTCCTGACAGGTCCTCCACGGCATCGTCAGAAGATTATGACTCTGAGTCAGACTCTAAAGACTCTACACCTGTCTCGCATGAGTCCCCTCCCTTGGCGTTTGGGGATCCAGCTCCTGAGTCAGCACCTGAGGATGTGCGGCAGTTCTCGGACATTCTCCTTCGGATTTTGAAAGCCCTGGGTCTGAAGATGGCGGAACCAACTCCGGCGGTGCAGGATCTGGTTTTCCACAATGTGGACACCCGGCCTCCCGCAACAGCCCCGCTACCTTTCCTGCCCGCTTTGATGGAGGCCCTCAAACATCCATGGCCTCAGCCGGCATCTGCCCAGCCTATACCACACAGGCTGGAACACCTCTATCGGACTCAGAAGGAGGATGCTGAGTTCTTATTCAATCATCCTCAGCCCAACTCAGTAGTGGTGGAATTGGCACAGACCAAAGGCGGTTCCAGGCCCCACACGACACCGCCGGATAAGGAAGGGCGTCGTTTGGACACTTTCGGAAGGAGGTTCTATTCTGCCTCCTCCTTGGTGGTGAAAGTGTCCAACACCCAAGCTTGCATGGCAGCCTATCTGCACAGTCTTCTCGACAAGTTCACCCCTATTCTCTCCACTGTTCTGGAGGAGAATAGGGCGAGCGCTAACCAATTCTACAACGAAGCGGTAGCGCTCGCAAATCAACAGATCATCTCCTTGAGACATTCTGTGGAGGTGGCGTCTCGAGTCATGGTCGGCTCTGTCGCCCTCCAAAGATACGCCTGGCTACGATCCTCAGGCCTGCAGGAGGACACACGGAAACGCATTGAGGACCTCCCATTCGACGGCAAGGGACTCTTTAATGCATCAACGGATGAGGCGATGGACCACATCGTCAAGGCCCGTCTAACGGCCAAGAAGATGGGGATCCGTCAGCCTCCGCAGTCCCGCCTGCGTGGGGCCGTTCATCCTCTGCGAGTTTCCGAACTCGCTCGCCCAGGTCCAGATCCTCTAGGACTCCCGCCACATCCTCCTCCAGGTGTCCTGCACGGGGCCGACAGACGACTTCCAAGAAGTCTTCGTCGGGATCGAAATCCCGCTTTTGATGGGATCTGCAGGGCTCTACCTCAGCCAACTTTCCGTCTGCTATCAGCCCTAACGAGCCATCCCACACTGGCCAAATTTCTCCACACATCCCACACTGGCCTCAACTCGTGGCGATCGATCACGTCGGACTCTTGGGTGCTCACCATTGTTCGGCTTGGTTACGCCATCGAGTTTGCAAGTATTCCACCTCGAGGCATTTTCTACTCCACTCAGCCCAGCCCAGCTCTGCTGGAGGAGATCCAGTCCCTCCTGCAGAAGGGAGCGATCAAGCCGGTCCCACCCTTGGCCACTACCACCGGCTTCTACTCCTGGTATTTCACAGTACTGAAGTCAGACGGGACCCTGCGACCCATTCTGGATCTCCGAGGGGTAAACGAATACATCCGCCCCAGGAGGTTCAAGATGGTCACCTTGACGATCCTACCCTTCCTCCGCCAGGGAGACTGGTTCGCTTCCATTGACCTGCGGGATGCTTACTTCCACATTTCCATCCGTCCACAGCACAGATGATACCTTCGGTTCGCGATCGACGGCACCTCCTACCAGTACCGGGTGCTGCCGTTCGGCCTCTCCACCGCACCGAGGGTATTCACGAAGTGCATGGCCTCTGTGGTCTCCCACCTGCGGACGAAGGGCATCACCGTCTTCCCCTACCTGGACGATTGGCTGTTGGTAGCGTCCTGCAAGAGCAGACTGTACTCAGACATCCATCTAACGCTGTCCCTCCTGACCCGCCTGGGTCTTCGGGTCAACCTGAAGAAGTCACACCTCAAGCCGGTGAGAGTGTTGGACTTCATCGGAGGCACCCTGGACTCGGTCTCGGCCAGGGCCTACCTGCCTCTGGAGCGGGCTCGTACCGTTCGCTGATCTGCTGCGGCCGTCTTCGACGCCCCAACGATATCGGCGAGGAAAATACAACAGCTCCTGGGCTACATGGCCTCCACCACGGCCGTCATGTACCTGTCGAGGCTTTGATCGCGCCCCCTCCAACACTGGTTTGTCAGAGCCTTCAATCCACTCCGAGATGACCAGCGCCTGCGACTTCGACTGCCGACACCAGTACGTCGCTCTCTGCTGTGGTGGCTCTCATACCGTCATCTCCTGTCCGGGATGCCTTTCAGACGACCAACCCCTCGGCTCACAGTCATGACTGACGACTCCCTTTTCGGATGGGGAGCGCATTGCGACGACCACAGAGTCTGAGGTCAATGGACGGGCGACAAGACTGCTCTCCACATAAACGCCCTCGAGCTCCTAGCCATCGGGAAAGCTCTGAGAGCATTCCGCAATCTGGTTGCTGGACAGGCCATACTGATCTTGACCGACAACACCACAGCGGTGTGTTATGTCAACAGACAAGGAGGGACCCATTCTACCATGCTCCTCACCATCGCTCTCCAGCTCTGGGACTGGTGCGTGTCCCTCTGAGTCCACCCCGTTGCCGTCCACCTGGCAGGACAGGAGAATACGACAGCAGACGCCCTGAGCAGGGACACTTCCACCAACCACGAGTGGTCCCTCTCGGAGGACACGTTCCGCTTGATACGGTGCCGCTGGGGCGATCCCAACATCGATCTCTTCGCCACAGTGTCGAACGCCAAGTGTTGCCAGTACTGTTCAAGGGCCGGCCGGGGACCAAACTCCCTCAGCGATGCGTTCCAGTACCAATGGACAGAGGGTCTCCTGTACATCTTCCCACCGTTCCCCCGCTGGGCAGGGTGGTCGCCAAGATCCTGGCGGACTGAGCCAACGCCATCCTGGTCGCCCCGTATTGGCCGAGGCAGCATCGGTTCGCCCCGCTGCTCGAGGCCTCTCGGGGATGGCTGCTCAGGCTTCCGACAGCACCCAACCTGCTGTCTCACTCCGGCGGTCGCGTTCTCCATCCCGACCTGCCTCTCCTGGCCCTGCACGCATGGAGGATAGTGCCCTAGATGATCCCGCTATCCAGGACGTCCTTACCACGGCCAGAAAGGAATCGACCCGCCGCAACTATGCCTACAAGTGGTGGCAGTTCGTGACTTTTACGGAGGAGCATGGAGACATGGTATCACCAGTTGCTCTCGGTACCGTGCTCCGCTTCTTGCTTCACTTGAAACAAGAGGGTCTCTCGTTCTCTTCAGTGAAGGTGTACCTGTCTGTCATTGTGGCCTACCAACCCCGAGGCTCCCCTTCGGCAGCACTCTTCTGGGACGCCACGATGAAACAGTTCCTGAAGGGACTCCAACATCTATACCCGCCGGTATCGCCGCCGTTGCCTCCCTGGTCCCTATCTCTGGTACTCTCTCAACTTACGAGACCACCCTTTGAGCCTATGGCCACTATTGATGATAGGCTCCTGACTCTTAAGACTGCTTTCCTGGTGGCTGTCACCTCTGCCAGGCGTGCCAGTGAATTGACAGCGCTACGCGTCGACGACCCCTTCCTGGTTTTTCATCGGGATAAGGTGGTTCTCCACCCAGACATTTCTTTCCTCCCGAAGGTCGTCTCTCATTTCCACCTTAACCAGGACATCATCCTTCCTACCTTCTATCCTAATCCAATGACCCCTCTTGAGAGGTCTTTGCACTCTCTGGATGTTCGAAGGGCCCTGGCCTTTTACACTCAGAGGACTGCGACTTACAGGCAGACTCCTCACCTGTTCGTCTGTCACAGTCAGCGTCGCAGGGGCCGCAAGGTGTCCACCCAGAGATTCTCCAAGTGGGTGGCCCAAACGATTCTGCTTGCTTATGATATGGCCAAGCAGCCTCCTCCTGACTTGCTTCGGCCACACTCCACCAGAGCTGTGGCATCCTCAGCAGCCCTCTTGTGAGGTGTGGACCTACAGGAACTTTGTCGAGTGGCGACCTGGTCCAGGCCCTCGACTTTCATCTGCCACTATCAACTGGACTGTCGGTCCAGGAGGGATGCCCGGTTTGGACGAGCGGTGCTGGCCTCCGTACTCTAGGGACCTGACCCACCGTCCTTCTGGTAAGCTACAAAGTCTCCTAGTGTGTAAGGCACAGAGACCATGAAGAAGAAAAACAGGTTGCTTACCTGTAACTGTGGTTATTCGAGTGGTCATCTGTGCCCTTACACACGCCCGCCCAACTATCCCCTCACTCTCAGGTCACCTTTTTTTCGGCGGACTTGTAGAACTGAGAAGAGACCATTGCTCGGTGGGCTGAGCATGCTCAGTGGATACATGGGGGGAGGGGTTCCCGCCAAGCTACTAAGCTCTAGAATTTTCCGAACGGTACTGCGCATGCGCGAAAGCTCCTAGTGTGTAAGGGCACAGATGACCACTCGAAGAACCACAGTTACAGGTAAGCAACCTGTTCTTCTATCATGCATAGTTGGATTTCAGTCTCAATGGAATAAGATTTTGTTCCCTGTGGAAGGGTAAAATATGTTACGCCCTTTTGCTCAACATTCTCTAGCTTTTTCTTGGTCACCTTGTTTTAAAAAAAGAAATGCTTGATCTTGCATAACTGCAAGAGGAAGTACTGTTGTGGGTTTGGGATTTTTTTTAAACATTGTTTTTCATCATATTCCAGGCCTGGATCCTGCTGGGCCCAAATATACCCGAGCCAGCCATGAAGAGCGCCTAGATCCTGGGGATGCTGTCTTTGTGGAAGCCATTCACACAGATGCAGACAGTAAGCAATTTATATGTGTCTGATCCATATTGTACTCTGCTAAACCTTTACTTGTCCTCTCCCCTATGCTAGAAGACATTATAGGTTTTCTATAGATAGCACCAGCAAAAATGGTCTATTTGCTATGGTGAGGCATCCCTCTCTTGCTATCACTTGAGGGACGTTTTCACTCACAGATCAAGGCTGTATTGCTTTGTTGTTTTTCTTTTCCTATTCCTGCTCTGCCATGTTCCTGGCAGTTCTTGGTGTTGCTGCTGTTGTTTGCCTTCAAGTCATTTCTGACTTATGTCCACCCTAAGCCAAATATATCATGGGGTTTTCTTGCCGAGATATCTTAGGGAGGGGGGTTATCATTGCCTTCCTTTAAGTCAGAGAGAGTGTGACTTGCCCAAAGTCACACATTGGGTTTCCAAGACTGAGTGGGAGATTCCAACCCTGGTCTCTTGGGCCATTTCTGCACTAGATTGTTATAGTGCTATTATTCTACTTTCAACATCCTATGGAATCTTTTGAGGCCCCTCTCTAAAGTGCAAACCCCAGAATTCCATAGGATGTTCAAAGTGGAATATTAGCACTGTAACAGTCTAGTGCGGAAATGGTATTGGAGTCCTAATCCAGCACTCAAAGCACTGCAGCATGCAGGCTGTCCAGTAGAGAAGATGTAGAGCAGTGGCTCTCAACCTGTGGGCCCCAGATGTTTGTGGACTTCAGCTCCCAGAAGCCCCAGCCACTATGGTCAATGCTCAGGGCTTCTGGGAGCTGAAGTCCAAAAACATCTGGGGACCCACAGGTTGAGAACCACTGGTGTAGAGCAAGATACTTACTTGCTGGTGTATCTATGCAGTACTAGCAGCATATATTGTGCTTACAGAACCTTATGGGCAGCACATAGCACGATCTCTAGCCCCAAGAAATGTACCATGTAAAATATGAAATAGGCAAGGGATTCAGGCAAGGCAGTCAAGCTTGGTTATTGTTTGGGATTGATTATTGCTTGGGATTATTGCCTGGAATTAAAACACAAGAGCTCAACATGTTAAGAAAAGATTTGAAGGACGTAGAATTCTAACCATCTCCTCTTTTAGATTTTGGCATCAGGATACCTGTAGGACACATTGATTACTACATCAATGGAGGCAAAGATCAGCCTGGATGTCCCCGTTTCATCTCATCTGGTAAGAATGAGTCAGGCTTATTATTATCAGAAGGTACTCTTCAGTGCCATTCACCACATGCACCCATTTCTCATTTTCTGATTTTGAAGGACTGGGTTAAAATGTATTGGAACGTGCCTCTGAATCCAATATGGACATGACATTCCAGAAAAATAGCCTGGTAGAAGAAAAGTCTTTTCCTCTTCACCCTTTGCCTTATCACAATAAATATTTAATAGGCTATTTGCTAGACATCACTAAAAAAGATGGTTCATGATCTTGTCAATGATGCACCCTCCTGCCTTTTGAGAAGTCTATATGTACATTGGCTGAAAGTCTACAGAAATACTGCAACCATCACCTTTTCACCCTCCTTCTCAGAATAGCTCATACAAGGATTAAACCACCTTTTCCTGCCATCTAATTTATTACTACTTTTTTCTAGTGAGCTAGACTTTTTCTGCCTTTTTCTACCTTCAGTCACTTCAGAGTATAACAGAACAATCTAACTTTGACTAATAGGAGCCCTTCTCCCTGAAGCTCTGGGAGCAAATGCCAGTGGCAGGGAGATCCTTCCCTCCCTTTTATGAGAAGTAGAGGAACAAAAATGTGTTAGGAAAAGGTATGGTTTTTTAACATATTTTTAAATTAAATGTTTGTATAATCAGCTACAACTATACCAGTCGAGATAAAGAAAAGTCACATTCTTTGAACATGTACAAATTAATTCTGTTTGTTTGCTTGTGTTTGTTTAGTCTCCTTGTGCTGGCCGTGTGCTCTCCCTGAGCACACGGTCTGACTAACAAGGGGGAGGAGCCAACTAGGGGGAGGAGCTTTATTAGGAGCTTCCAACGGCGCACGCCTTTGGCGCGCACACTTAAAGTCCTTTACTTCAGTCCTCCAAGTTTAACTCTTAGCATTCAGGAGAGCAGACATACCTTATAAAGCGGAATTTCAGAAAGAAAGAATTACGTACTGTACTGCTCTCTGTAGTTTCAAGGATGGAAGGTGAGGGAGATACCGCTGTCACCTGTAACACTTGTGGGATGTTCCTTTTCTTGCCACAAGATGTTCTCGGGTACACCTGCACCAAGTGCAAGCTGGTCACCTTCTTGGAAGAGAAGGTTCGCCAGCTGGAGGCACGAGTTTCTGATCTTCATATTATTAGGGAAGGTGAGGAGTTTTTGGATAGGACAGAGAAGACCTACTGGAAGATCGAATGCACGGAGGAGCTGCCAGATCAGGAAGTCAGCACACTGTGCCAGGAAACGGAGGCTTGGGCGAATGTCACACATAGGAGTAGAAGGACCAGAAAGGCAACAGAGACTCTTCACCTACACAATTGCTTCAAAGTTCTTGGCCTTACGAACAATGAGGAGCGCCATGTGGAGGGAACAGAATGTCAACAAGAAGGAATCCAACTTTGACAACAGGAACTAGATCAATGCTCCCAGCCTCAGCAGAACGCCCAGGCAGTCCTAGTAGAACATGCTTGTCGAGGAGCCCAGGACAAGCCTCAGAGGCAACGAGTTCTGGTTGTTGGGGACTCTTTGCTCAGAAGAACCGAAATGGCAATTTGCAAACTGGACAAGCTCTATCGAGAGGTCTGCTGTCTTCCTGGGGCCAGGATCAAATGGAGAGGCTAACCAGGCTGGTCAAACCCACTGACCTTAAGCCCCTCATTTTGGTTCATGTTGGAACCAATGACATTGCGAGGAGCAGCTTTTACCACATCGCAAAGGACTATGAGCTCATGGTGATGAAGCTTAAGGACCTTGGTGTGCAGGTGGTCATTTCGTCTCTCCTCCCTGTTCAAGGATATGGCGCACGTAGGGAAAGGGCAATAGCAGAGGTCAACAACTGACTCTGCATGTGGTGCCACCAGCAACGGTTTGGGTTTTTGGAACATGGCCTGAATTTCCATGAACTTGAGTTTCTGGCGAGGGATGGGCTGCACCTCACGAAACTTGGCAGGAATGTTTTTGCAAACAGTCTCGCAAGGAGGATTAAGAGGTCTTTAAACAGATTTAGAGGACAGACTTAGAGAGCTGGGTATGTTTAGTCTGCAGAAGAGAAGGTTAAGAGGGGACATGATAGCCATGTTTAAATATTTGAAGGGATGCCATGTAGAGGAAGGAGAGGGCTTGTTTTCTGCTGCTCCAGAGACCAGGACAAGGAGCAATGGATTCAAGCTGCAGGAAAGGAGATTCCACCTGAACCTCAGGAAGAACTTCCTGACAGTTAGGGCTGTCCGGCAGTGGAACATGCTGCCTCGGAGTGTAGTGGAGTCTCCTTCCTTGGAGGTTTTTAAGCAGAGGCTAGATGGCCATCTGTTGGGAGTGCTTTGAGGGTGTTCTTGCATAGCAGGGGGGTGGACTGGATGGCCCGTGTGGTCTCTTCCAACTCTACATTTCTATGATTCTATGATTCTAAACTAAGTTCCGCTGGGGAGGGAGACAATATTATTCAGGGCAAGGACTCGGCGAGCGCAGGGGGAAAAGGCCCAAATGATACTGGACAAGTAGTACAAGCGGCCAATGGCAGGAGGAGTACAAACAATAGTACAGGACTTGCAGGAAGGGCCCAGGGACTTAAGTGTCTCTACGCTAATGCACGGAGTATGGGAAACAAGCAGGATGAACTTGAACTCCTAGTACAACAAAATAAATACGATTTGATAGGCATCACTGAGACCTGGTGGGATGAGTCTCATGATTGGAATATAGGAATATAGGGGTATAGCCTATTTTGTAAAAATAGACCAAACAAGAAAGGAAGGAGGAGTAGCCTTGTATGTCAAGGATGTTTTCACCTGTGAAGAGATCTGTGACTTAAACCCAGAAAGCCAGGTCAAGAGCATTTGGGTAGGAATTAAGGCAGCGAGAAACAATAGGGATATTCTGGTGGGGGTTTACCACAGACCTCCAACCCAGGCTGAGGACTTTGATGATGCCTTTCTCAACCAAATGACTGCACATTCAAGGAGGAGAGATACAGTTATAATAGGAGATTTCAATTACCCGGATATATGCTGCCAAGACAGCAAGGTCCAGCAAGTTTCTTGCTGGCCACAAGGGGATCAAATATTCTAGATCTGATCCTGACCAACAGGGATGACCTTGTTAGTGAGGTAGAAGTGATTGGATCTTTAGGGGGGAATGATCATGCCCTATTGGAATTTGGCATTCAGTGGGAAGGAGAAGATAAGTGTAGCCAGACACTCATCTTAGATTTTAAAAAAGCGGACTTCTGTAAACTTAGGGAGCTGCTGGCTGGAATTCCGTGGTCAAGAATAGTGAAAGGGAAAGGACTTCAGGAGGCATGGGAGTTCCTTAAAAAGGAGATACTGAAGGCACAGTCTAAAACTGTGCCAATGAGGAGGAAAAGTGGAAGGCATCTGAGGAAACCAGAATGGTTGACTAAAGAACTCTCAGTTGAGCTAAGTGTTAAGAGAAATATGTATAGGAAATGGAAGAAGGGGGAAACCACCAAAGAAGAATTTAAGCAAGTAGCCAGGAGATGTAGGGAGGAGGTCAGAAAGGCCAAAGCACAGAACGAACTTAGGCTGGCCAGAGATATTAAAAACAATAAAAAGGGCTTTTTTAAATATATCCGCAACAAAAGGAAAAAGAAGGAGACGATAGGGTTGCTGCGCAGAGAAGATGGTGAATTACTCACAGGGGGAAGAGAAAAAGCAGAACTACTTAACACCTTCTTTGCCTCAGTTTTTTCCCAGAAGGATACAAGCACTCAACCTGGTGGTCGGGGAGCAGGTGAGGAAGCAGGGGAATGAGGCACATAATAGGTAGAGAGGTGGTACAGGAATACCTGGCCACACTGGATGAATTCAGGTCTCCAGGACCAGATGAATTGCATCCTAGGATATTAAAAGAGCTGGCAGAGGTCATTTTGGAACCGCTTGCTATAATCTTTGAGAAATCTTGGAGGACAGGAGAAGTTCCAGCGGACTGGAAGAGAGCAAGTGTTGTCCCCATCTTCAAGAAGGGAAAAAAAGAGGACCCAAATAATTATCGCCCAGTCAACCTGACATCAGTACCCGGAAAGATCCTGGAGCAGATCATTAAGCAGTCAGTTTCTAATCACTTAGAAAGCAACGCAGTAATCACAAGAAGTCAACATGGATTTCTCAAAAATAAGTCATGCCAGACTAATCTTATCTTTTTTTATGATAGAGTTACTAGCTTGATAGATGAAGGGAAAGCTGTGGATGTAGCATATCTCGATTTCAGTAAGGCCTTTGACAAAGTTCCCCATGACATTCCTGCAGTGAAGCTGGTGAAAAGTGGGCTGGACAGAGCTACTGTTAGATGGATTTGTAATTGGTTGACCGACCGAACCCAAAGAGTGATCATGAACGGCTGTTTTTCATCCTGGAGAGAAGTGACTAGCGGAGTGCCACAGGGTTCTGTCCTGGGCCCAGTGCAGTTCAATATTTTTATCAACAACTTGGATGAAGGAATAGAGGGCATGCTCATCAAATTTGCAAATGACACCTGTGATAATGGGGCTTCACATTATCTAGACTTAGCTAAAGGGAGATACTTCCCTCTTCAGGTAAACCAAGGGTTAAGGAGGTGTTGGGGATTAGATTACATTTTAGTGTGGGTCAACATCATAGGTCACAGGGTGAGAACTGACCAATCAAAAAGGAAAGAGGTGAGCATCTTCGGGATGCTTCGAGATGCTTCCAGGGAGAAGTTATAAAACTTGGGAGGCCATGTGGAGAGAGAGAACAAAGGGATAACAGAGAGTCAACAAAGGAACATCCTAGAGATGGGATCTGTGCCAGTAGTAGGCTGTAGGCCTGGCCTGGTCTCCTGGCCACATTCCTCTCTTAGACCATCTAAGCCTGTGAACCCAATTGTGAGTAACTAGAATAAGATAGTTAGTCGCGTTAGGGCTGTTTATTATTTTGGAGTTGGCTGATCTAAAGAATGCATCTGTTTTTGTAACTACTTGTAACTTAATCGTGCCTGGGAGGGGGGAGCCTCTCATGTGTATTATTGTCTTGTTTATTTGTAAAACCTCTGTCTTCTCCATTTCCACGCCAGTCATTGGCACACGCTTAGATAGGACTTCTCTCACTCAGAAGGGGGAGGTGAGAGGGAAGGAAAGGTCCTTAAACACAGGGATTGGCAATTCACTGAGCAGCGTCCCACTGTACTGTTCAGTTAATTCAGAATTCAGTGGGTGGTGGCAGCAAGAATTAGTAAACGCTGGGGGAATTTCCAGCTCCTTTTCAAGGGTAGAAGTCAGGCTTGGGGGGACTGGAAATAAACTCCAGTATGACAACACCAAGTTGGGAGGGGTTGCTAATACGCCAGAGGACAGGATCAAAATTCAAAATGACCTGGATAGGTTGGAGAGCTGGGCCAAGGCTAACAAAATGAAATTCAACAGAGAGAAGTGTAAGGTCCTACACTTAGGTAGAAAAAATGGAATACAGAAATATAGGATGGGGGACATGTGGCTGGATAGTAGTACGTGTGAAAGGGATCTAGGAGTCTTCATAGACCACAAGCTGAACAGGAGTCAGCAGTGTGATGCGGCAGCCAAGAAAGCCAATGCAATTCTCGGCTGCATCAATAGGAATATGGTGTCTAGATCGAGGGAGGTACTGGTACCACTCTACTCTGCTTTGGTTAGACCTCATCTTGAATACTGTGTCCAGTTCTGGGCACCCCAATTCAAGAAGGACATGGTCAAGCTGGAGCAAGTCCAGAGGAGGGCAACCAAAATGGTGAGAGGCCTGGAAGCCATACCCTATGAGGACAGACTTAGAGAGCTGGGTATGTTTAGTCTGCAGAAGAGAAGGTTAAGAGGGAACGTGATAGCCATATTTAAATATTTGAAGGGATGCCATGTAGAGGAAGGAGAGGGCTTGTTTTCTGCTGCTCCAGAGACCAGGATAAGTAGCAATGGATTCAAGCTGCAGGAAAGGAGATTCCACCTGAACCTCAGGAAGAACTTCCTGACAGTCAGGGCTGTCCGGCAGTGGAATCTGCTGCCTCGGAGTGTAGTGGAGTCTCCTTCCTTGGAGGTTTTTAAGCAGAGGCTAGATGGCCATCTGTTGGGAGTGCTTTGAGGGTGTTCCTGCATGGCAGGCGGTTGGACTGGATGGCCCGTGTGGTCTCTTCCAACTCTACATTTCTATGATTCTATGATTCTATCAATTATTCTCTATTGTTAACTAATATATCATTATTTGATTCTTCTATAATCTTCACCCAGTTGCATCCTGTATTACTAATAATTTGCTAACTCTTAATTGAAATCATATACTCTCTATATTTTCTTCTCCTTCCTTGAATTTATCTCTAATATAAATAAAATAAGAGTTACTGTAATATCTTTAACTATTTTCTGGTCCCATAATATTTAGAACAAAAATCCCTCCCAATTTCCTAATTCCTTCTTTTTCCTTTAAAAAATTCAAAAAGGTTCCCAGTCTTCTTGAAATTGTTCTACCATTTTTCCTTTCATGAGCTAGAAAGTTTGTCCATTTCTGCAATTTCTAATATTTTCAATATCCAGTTTTCGTTGGGTATTTTGGCACTTTTCTGCTTTGAGGCATAGATTACCTCTACAGCAATCATCATGTAGTGTAAGATTTTATAGTTAAATGCTCTGGTATCTTCATCGGGCATTCCTAATAGCATTAATTCTAGATTCAAATGAATGTTGGTTTTTAAAATTTCTTGCTGCCATAATTGGAATGTGTTCCTAAAAGATTTTGCTTTAGTACATGTCCCACAATTGTGAACTAGTGTACCTTCTTGTTCTTTATGTTTCCAGCAGATTTTGTTTGAATGTTTATGAATTTTAGATAACTTAGATGGTGTTAAGATACCACTTGAATATCATTTTATAAACATTTTCTTTAATATCATAACAAAGTACATCTTTTAGTGCACTTGTCCATAAATTTTTCCATTTGTCCAACTCTATATCATGTCCTATATTTTGTGCCCATCTTGTCATGCCATTTTTAATACGTTCAGATTCTGTTTTTGGAGTTAGCAACATTTTATAGATTTTTGCAATTAAATGGTCGTTATCTGTGCAGAGTTTTATTTTAATTTCTGTTTTATCTTTTTCAAATCCATTATTTTTCTTATCAGTCAAAAATTTCTCTTTCAGTTGTCTATATTTATACCATTGGATCTCCTATCCTAGTTCTTTTAATTCTTCTTTTGTTTTAATGTTGTATTGTTGATTCCCTATTAATAGTAAGTCTCTATAGATCATCCATCTTATAACTCCCTTCTGCTCTGTTTCTTGTGAGGAATGTTTCTCATGAGGAAATCCATGAAGGTGTTTGGGGGCATGATTTATGTCCATATTTTTTTCCAAATTCTCAGTAGGGCATGTCTAATAATATGTTTGTTAAAGTCTATATTGGTTTTGTCTTTTTTATACTTTAAGTAGGCATGCCAACTGAGTTTCAGATCATGACTTAGTAACTGTAACAGTCTATTATTCTTCAACATAATCGATTCTTTAATCTAAACTAAGGCATGTGCAACAAAGTAGAGTCTTATGTCCAGCAAACCTAAGCCACCTTGCTTTTTATCAATTTGAAACACTCTCCACTTTATCCTGGTTTTTTTGCCTTGCCATACAAATTTACTCATATTTGCCGGCGTGTTAGACACACAAGCATATGGGATGCACCCCATTTCAAGGGGTATTTTTCAGGAAAAACTTTTTAGGACCTGACGAGACAAAATGCACAGGAAAGGAGGGGAAGATAAGGAATGCCGCACCAGGCTTCCTCCACCCCCTCCCTTCCTGTTTTGCCTCAGCAGAGAGAACTCCTTTCACTCCCCCGCCCTTCTCTATACATTTAGCATCACCCGTATTTGCCAATGAATAAGATGCACCCCATTTTCAGAAGGTATTTTTTAGGGAAAAAAGTGCATCCTATATGCCAGCAAATATGGTAGTCAAATCTCTCTCTCATGTCTTGAACAGAGCCTCACTATTAGTTACTGGAATCACTTGAAAACAAAATAACATCTTTGGGGAGGATATTAACTTTAATTGCTGAAATTCTTCCAAAATAGAGAGAGTCTAAGTTTCATCCATCTTTCTATCTTCTGTTTTATGTCTTTTCACATTCTTTCATAGTTATCTTGAAAAGGTGATGAAGTCTTTTAGGTCTTACTTCAAACATTTTTAGGTTTTTTCCCCCACCCATTTCCTTTTGCCCTCTTTTCTCATTTTTTTCTTCTTTCTCTCTTCTCTTTCTCTGCAATATTGAACTTTATAGTCCATATAAGCTTTAGAGAAGGTCTACAATTAAAATAACCAAAAAAAAAATATGGTAATGTAAAAAAATATCAGCATTCATCCAGGTAATAAAAGAAGCAATGAAATCAAGAAAGAAGGGGAAAAAACAGGAAAAATAGTCATTCATAACTTTGCACATGTTGCACATAACTTTGCACATTTATTTTGTTAATCCAAAATAACTGTTCTGTATGCAAGAAGGAAAAATGCTACTTTGACCACTGAGCAGACAGCCATCATGAACATGTGCTTTTAGAACTTTTAGAACATCTGGCCTTATCCATGATCTGATCTTATATCTTTTCTTCTTCTCTTCTGCAGGTTATCAGTATCTCATCTGTGATCATATGAGAGCTGTGCATTTCTATATTAGTGCCCTGGAAGATTCCTGCCCCATGATGGCTTTCCCTTGCTCCAGTTATGAGAATTTCTTAGCTGGTGACTGCTTAGACTGCTTTAATCCTTTTTTCCTTTCCTGTCCCACAATAGGTAGGTTACTGATTTCAAATTATTATACCAAGAACTAAGAATCTAAAATCTGAGTGAGAATGTTGAATGTCCACTGATGCCCCAACTTTCCTATTCACAGCTTGGCTATAGGATGAAAAGTAAAGTCAAGGTCTCCTTGTAACTCTTAAAGATGAAATTGAAGGTTTTACATAGGTAAAAAATCAATTGGATTGCAGAAGCCTCCATATCTTAAAAATATTAAAAGAACATAAATCTTATCATCAGAATCTTGCTCTTGTGTCCCCTCCGCATCCATGTAGAGAAGAGTTGTTTATTATTGTGACGAACCTGATGGGAGGGGGTCTTGACAGCGGAGCCTCCTTGGCAACTGTTTAAACAATTGGCTGGTGAAATGGAACCTTGGATAGCCTAGGGGAGGGGCTGGTGGAAAGAGGAAAATAACAAATTTTTACTGTCTGATGGGTATTTGAAGGAGAGTGATTTGTGGTGTGTTTGGGGAGGTTGGAGATTTGAAGAGCTCTGTGGGAGAGAGAACTGGGAAATTGGGTGTACGACAGATAGTGGAAGAATTGAAAGCGAGAGAGAGAGAGAAGAATGGTGTGCTGTTTATAAACATTTAGATACAAGACACATTTAAAGCAATAGTGTTACAATAGATGTTTGAAGTTCTGTGTTCCTTAAAACAGTGTCACAGAGTCTTATTTTTAATCTTGAATATACACGCTACTAATAATATCATCTTGACCTTAGTGCCCACAGTACCACAATCTTGAAAAATATAAATCACTGCTGATCCTTACATCTGGGAGAAGGGCAGATTTAGGGAAGGCAGTAAAGGGGGAGAGTCCTGAAAGGAAGAAGCGAAGGGGAGACAAGAGTGAGGAAGGGACTGCGTTCTCAAAGAGGGAGAACTGAGGCAGACCCATTTGTCCTGGCCCTGGCTTGATTCGGAGATCTCCCTGGCGGTTCAGACCTGAATGCAAAGAGGTATCAGGCTAGGCAGGCCTTGAGTGCAAGGCTTGGGTGCGCCTTTTGCACTTGGCACTGATGGGCGGTGGTTTTTCCCCACGCTTTTCACAATTATGAATCATATACCCACCTAATGTGCCCCAGGTCCAGAGTCTATTGTCTTGTTCTTATTCTCTATTTTCCATTCTTCTAGCCTTATTATTCCTTGGCCTTGCCATTTCTTGATCACGTCTACCACAGAGATAACACAATGCAAGGATAGATCATTTTTGTTCTTCTGTACTTCAGTCTCAGTTGTTGGAATGTAAGATGTCCTTTAGAAGATGCGGTTCCTTTTCTGTTTAAAAACACAGAGGAACAAACCAGATCTCCCTCTGAATGAGGGGGATTTATGTTGGGGAAGGGGCATGGATGGAAAGAGCTTAAAAACCTCTGTAAGAACATCACTATCCTCTGTCTTCATAGCAATATCATGTTGCTGCTAATCAGCAAAAGTCAGATCTCTATTGAGCCACAGAGACAAACCTTGTCAGGATGACATCTTTCCACTCTTGCTCAGGATAATCTTGCTCAGGATAATGATGTAAAGAAAAGAGAAGAAAAACAAATCCTCTTTGTTAATGGTTTTTATCAGATAGACTTATGTTTACTTGTGTTGTACTTTCACACTTCACTCAGTGAAGTGCAGTAAAAAAATCTTTTTGTTTCCATTATTCTTGTTATTCAAACATGAAAAATAACCAAAGAAGAGAAGTGAATGGAATCTAGAAGCAGTTTAGAGACAATTTTGTTCTGCAAGTTGCACAAGGGATGGACAAAGACTAATCATGAACTACTAGTAGATCTGTGGGGTGGAAATAAATCAGTAAAGATTTCTGACTGTCACTTCTTAACAATAGCAACAACATTGCCCCCTCCCCAAATTATAATGTTTAATGAAACTGGCATGTGCATGACCAAGGGTAGATTTTTGTGTGGAAGAACTGTAAAGACAGTTAATTTATGATGCTAGGAACAAATTTGTGTGGCTCAGTAGTCTAATATCAAGTGTATTTTTTTTGCATCTTGTTCTGGATCTTGATGTTTAAGTGAAAAAAAGCAAAATAACATTTGAAGTCTTCTTGTCTGTGATCTGGATTCTGATTTTGGTTACGACTAATTCTATTATATACAATGCAATGTAATACAACTCAAGCATTTAGATCACATTACTTCAACACAAGTGAGGAATACAATAATTTATCTGCAAAGGCTGAAGTTACCTATATCTACAGAGAAAGATCTTACATCCAAATTCTTTGAAAAATAATTTCTGTAGCTTGAATAAATTATGCAAAATGAGTAAAAAGGGATATTTGTCGAATTCACATCATATGTTTTCCATCTGCTGACCAGGAGCGGAACCATGTACTATGCTGAAGGTCTCTTCCTGACAGTTATAACGCTTTCTCCCATAACTTGAATTTCACAAAGATCACACATTCAGGCCTTTTCTTCACAGATATAAAGAGCTAGGTGACACTAGACAGTTCCTTTGTTTATGAACTAAGACTGAGACTTTCAATAAGCTAGTAGCAAACACCATGTTCACACTGCATTTGCACAACAATAAACAATAAACAGTGTTGGCTTTCTGTACTGTTCTGCATTCTGTTCTTGTTTTAGGACTCTTGGACAATGGAGGAGTCAACATGAAAAAACTGCCCACAGAGGTGAAAGTCTACTTGTCCACAGCTGGATCTCCACCATACTGTGGTGAGTAGCTTAGCATATCTAGAAGGTTCAGGACTTTTTCCTGATATCTGCCCAGATCAGTGGCATAGAATTCAAAATCCCATAGATGCTAACCTCTTTCACAAGTTAACAGAGGCAGGAATCCTATTGGTTAGGCCAGTGTTTACATTTTAGGGGCACTGTGAAAGGAGGTACCTGTTACCTTCTTGTGCAGCCCCCCACTCACAACTGCAGGTGGAAGGAAGTGCCTGTTAATGGCCAGTGTAGGTCAGAGGGGTCCTAGGCATCATCCAGTGCAATTGTACAGCCAAGAAAAAGGAGCAACCATTGTCTCTGTGGACCTCCAGTATACATTAGAGCAGTGCTACTCAAAGTGGTAGTCCATGGACTGGTTCTGGTCCACAAACAATCAGCTACTGGTTCCTGGAGAGTTTTCAGGAAAGAAAGAAACAGTTGTAGCCAGTGGGCATGAAGTCCCTATCACATTTGGAAAGAAAAATGCCAGCCCCCTTCCATCAGATTTGTTAAGAAACACTGCACTAGAGCATATGCCACATCCTCTTGTGAAGTGTGGGAGGAATTTCCAGGTCCTTTTCAAGGGTGAAAGTCAAGTTTGGGGGGACTGGAAATAAACTCCAGTATGACATGGTGGCAGCGGTCTTCGAATTGGAGAGTTGGGGGTTAAATTGCAGAAAGTAGGGGCTTTGAGTCTCTCTCCAGTATCCCTGTGTCTCCTGCGAAGGAATTAAGCTCAGGAGAGGAGGGGTGTGGGCGAGGGGGCTCTGTTTGCTTTTGTTTGTTTAAACAGGCTTTGGAGATTTTTTTTCCTTTCTCTCCCTCCTTGCGGCTTGAAAGGGAGGGTGAGTGGGAAGTTGGGGAGGCGGAGTTGCCTACCTGCTCATTGAGAGCCACTCTTGGCGAAAGGGTGATCTCTGGATTTTTTTTTCCTTTCCATCCCTTCAGGCAGGGAGGGGGGGCTTTCAGTGAAGAGCTGCCTGCTCTGTCATACAAAGCCTCTGTTTGGGAAAGGAGTGATTTCCTTCTTTTCTACTTTGGTAGTGAGAGATGGATTTTTAAAGCTGCTAAACTCTGGCATTGTGTTCTGAGTCAGCAGCTGGCATTTTTTTTCAGTCTGCTTTGAGCAGCCAAGTTAGTAAATCTGCATATGAAGGGGAAGGTGCTTGTAGCAGGAATTTGCTAAGTACCTCACTGAGTCACTGAGGCAGAGTTTTTTCTTCTTCTCTCTCTTTTCCTTCAGGAGGAAGAAGGGGGTGAAGCGAGGGGTGGTGGAGAGAAAGGCTTTAAGATTTCTTCCACTTTTCTTTGGTTCTGGGGATCTAGCACTGTATATTCTTTTGATCAGCCAATCAGACGTTTGTTTTTTTTTGAAGATCTCGTGTGCACATAGATAGTTAGCCAGTCTATGAAACTCAGGTCTGGAAGACTGATACCACACAGTATGGATGCTGAAGCTGCACCAACCCCTAGTGGCAGCAATGCCACACAGCAGGATGCTACAGAAGATAGCTCATCTGCTCACACAGCTGCCCCTAGTGGTAGTAATCTGGCACAGCAAGGGGCTGCAGCACAGGGACCCCCTATGCCAGCAACAGCTGATTCTCCTGTTGCTTTTTGGGAATCAATATGGCTCATGCATGACAAGTTAACACCTGAACAAATTTCGGGGTTCCTGGATAAGACAATGGACATGATGTGCCTGAACTGTAGACAGGCCTCCACTGGAAACCAGACGGCTACCCAGCGGAATCCAGAGCCACGACTTCCTATCACCCGCATTAGACAGCTGCCAACTTACAAGGACTCAGACGATTTTGAATCTTTTCTCATCTCCTTTGTTCGTGCAGCAAATGATTTTGGGATTCCTGAGGAGAATTATATGAGTGAACTTCGTCTTAATCTCACAGGGACTCTGCAAGAAGTCAAAGCCAGCATGTCCGTTGCTGACATGAATGATTTCTCCAAATTTGTGGCCCTAGCCAGGGAGAAACTTGGACTCACACCAGAAAAGGCTAAGGTCCGCTTTCGTGACACCAGGAAGAAACCTGGTGCAACCTACAAGGAAATGGCTTGTTCAATTCAGCGAGCACTGGACTCTTGGATGCAAGCAGCTCAGGCTTCCACAAAGGAAGATATCCTGTTTCAGATAGCATTGGAGCAATTCTTGAACCACATACCCCCTCAGACAGTGTCCTTTGTGTTACAACAAGAACCAAAAATGCTAGTCGAGCCTGCCAGAGCAGCAGATCGGTTTGTTGCCTCCAGAAGTGAGGAGGTATTCCAGCCTACTGTTGTAATGGCTTCTACAGACAAGCAGGAATACCAACAACCATGCCAAGATATCTCTCGACGACCTGTACAGAAGCACAGCATAAATGACACTAACCCGAAGCCTCAGCTGAACAGCTCTACCACAAAGTCACAGCCCCGCTCCGACCAGCAGTCTATGACAGGCACTCAGGGCCAGCCAGGGAAAAGGCTAGCCCTAAATGCTTTATCTGTGGAGAGCTAGGACATATTAAAGCCAAATGTAAGCAGAAGCCTAAGTTGGCCCAGTTAGTGGTTGCGTCGATCTCCAGAGACACTGCCACTGATTCCTCAGTTGCTCCTGCTCCTGACATGATCCCTACTCACAGAAGACACACGCTGTGGGTAGGAGGCAGGAAAGTTGTTGCTTACAGAGACACTGGAGCTCAACTTTCTGCTATTCATCGTTCATATCTGGATCCTGGTCTTGTTGATGACCATATTAGAATCACCGTCAGAGCCTTCAGAGCTCCTCCTGCTCAACTACCAACAGCACGTGTTCCTGTTCAGTACAAGGGCTGGAAGGGTGTTTGGACTTTTGCTGTTTATGATGACTTTGAATGTCCTGCCTTGTTGGGTGATGATCTTATCTTCCATGCCAGTCAGGCCCTGAAAGAGTCCAGATGGCATGCCATGACAACCCGCAGCCTGAGCAGAGGTCAGTCTTCACTGCAACTTGAGGACCAGCCTAAACTTAGACTGCAGTCACTGTCTCCTGCTACACCAGAAGGAGTCCTGCCTGAAGAGGTGGTGGAACCTGCGGCAGACTCTCACCACAGCATCATAGGCCCAGAGATCGAGACCATCCATGCTGATACCTCGGATGTAGGAGCAGCTGCTGGCAGAAGTCCAGGAAGAGCTTCTCCATGCCAGGAGGTTGGTCAGCTTGATCTCACGCTGGTTCCTGTTCAGCAGTCGGTGATTCCGGTCACACCTGACTCAACACTGCCCAGGGGGGCGGGAGAGTCTCAGGTGGGCACCGAGCAGAGTCAGGTGCTGGACAACTTGCCTGAGATGCAAAAGGCTGGTACAGAGGAGGAGAATCCAACAATGCTGACTCCAAAGCCAGCAAGGGATTCAACAGCAGCTGAAACTCCAGAGGACACTCCAGCCAAGGGAACAGAACCTGGAGAAGCTGCAATGCAACGAGAATCTGAGGCGAGTCGCCACTCCAGGTGAACAGCTGGTTCCTGTTCAGCGACAGCAGTTCCAGAAAAACCAGGAAGCAGATCAGAGCCTTCAAGCTGCCTGGACCAGAGCAAAGGAAGAGGCGAAGTCTTCTCCAACAACGAAGGGGCCCAGATTTGTAATCATTAAGGGCCTATTATATCATGAGCCTGGCCCAGGAGGTAGCAAGGGGGGCATACGCACTCAGAGGCAGTTGCTGGTGCCTTCTAAGTATAGAGCCAAACTCTTGAGTCTGGCTCATGATCATCCTTGTGGACATGCTGGGGTGAACCGAACCAAGGACAGATTGGGAAAGTCCTTCTACTGGGAGGGGATGGGCAAGGATGTTACTGATTATGTCTGATCCTGTGAAGTTTGCCAGAGAGTAGGGAAATCCCAGGATCAAGCCAAGGCCCCTCTCCAACCACGTCCTATCATTGATGTCCCATTCCAGAGAGTGGCTGTGGACATCATGGGACCTTTCCCTAGGAAGACTGCTAGGGGAAAGCGGTATGTGCTCACCTTTGTGGACTTCTGCACTCGTTGGCCAGAAGCCATTGCACTGGGTGGGATCTCAGCTAAAGCAGTAGCCCAAGCTTTGACAGACATAGTTGCAAGATTAGGTTGGCCCGCAGAGATTTTAATGGATGCAGCTTCCAATTTCAACTCCAAGGTCATGCAGCGCCTGTTAGAGGCACATGGAGTGCGCCATCTGACATCAGTACCTTACCATCACCAAACTAATGGGTTGGTGGAGCGTTTTAATGCCACTTTGGGGGCCATGATCCATAAGTTTGTGAATGAACATTCCAATGACTGGAACTTGGTTCTACAGCAGTTCTTGTTTGCTTACAGATCTGTTCCACACCCAAGCCTGGGTTACTCACCCTCTTGAGCTGGTCTATGGCCATGATGTGAAAGGGCCCTTACAGCTGGTTCAAAGTCAGTGGGAGGGAGCTATCCCTTCTTCAGAGACTAATGTGGTTGATTTTGTGACTAACTTGCAGAATACTCTCAGGGAAGCATGGGCAGATGCTCATGAGAATCTGCAACAGGCACAAGAGAAGCAGAAGACCTGGTATGATCAGTATGCCAGAGAACGTTGCTTTGAGAAAGGAGACCAAGTGATGGTTCTGAAGGTTCTCCAGTCTAACAAGATGCAAACCTCCTGGGAAGGTCCTGCCACAGTGCAAGAATGCATTGGGACAGTGAACTATCTCATACAATTTCCAGACTCTAAGGTCAAGCCAAAAGTGTACCATGTGAATTCACTGAAACTCTTCTACAAGAGGCCCAGTCATCTTCTCACACTTTCAGTCCAGGAAAATGAGGAGGAAGAGTGGCCTGAAGGTGCTTTCTATGATCGGGAGGGTGGTAGCTTGGAAGATGTTAAACCCTCCCCAAGACTCAATGCTAAGCAACGCAAACAGTTCTCTCAATTGACGGGCAAGTTCATCACCCTGTTTTCACCTATCCCAGGTCACACCACAGATCTTCAACATGTGGCTGGAAGTTCCAATGTGGTTGCAGACTCCTTGTCACACAGAGAACTGGAGGGGGGTTAAGAGGGATGAGCTTTACATGCCTGTTATTGATAATATGATTAACCTGTACTGTTGTGTGCTTGCATGTATTCTCTGACTTTTCCTTTCTTAGGTCCCAGGATGAAATCCCAGCCGGTGTGGCTCCAGCATTCAGCTGTTTCCAGCCCGTCTGAGATTTGGGGTGTGTGTGATAATGGGACTTCTCATTATCTAGACTTAGCTAAAGGGAGATACTTCCCTCTTCAGGTAAACCAAGGATTAAGGAGGTGTTGGGATTAGATTACATTTTAGTGTGGGTCAACATCACAGGTCACAGGGTGAGAATTGACCAATCTAAAAGGAAAGAGGTGAGCATCTTCGGGATGCTTCGAGATGCTTCCAGAGAGAAGTTATAAAACTTCTTGGGAGGCCATGTGGAGAGAGAGAACAAAGGGATAACCAGAGAGTCGACAAAAGAATATCCTAGAGATGGGATCTGTGCCAGTAGTAGGCTGCAGGCCCCATGCCTCGCCTCCTGGCCACATTCCTCTCTTAGACCATCTAAGCCTGTGAACCTAATTCTGAGTAACTAGAACAAGATAGTTAGTCATGTTAGGGCTGTTTATTATTTTGGAGTTGGCTGGTCTAAAGAATGTATCTGTTTTTGTAACTATTTGTAACTTAAGCGTACCTGGGAGGGGGGAGCCTCTCATGTGTATTATTGTCTTGTTTATTTGCATGCCTTGAATAAATGCTTTTCTGTAAAACCTCTGTTTCCTCTCCATTGCCACGCCATCCTTCAGCACAGGCTAGATAGGACTTCTCTCACTCAGAAGGGGGAGGTGAGAGGGAAGGAAAGGTCTGTAAACACAGGGATTGGCAATCCACTGAGCAGGGTCACACTGTACTGCTCAGATATTCAGAATTCAGTGGGTGGTGGCAGCAAGAATTAGTAAACGTTGGAGGAATTTCCAGGTCCTTTTCAAGGGTGAAAGTCAAGCTTGGGGGACTGGAAATAAACTCCAGTATGACAGAGGGTGATGGCTAATTTATATACCCATGTTGCTTTTGGTCCTGTCACAGGAATTCAGCACCCACTCACCCCAAGATTCACCTTTAACCAGAATTCAGCCCTCAGATTGAAAAACGTTCCCCACTCATGCTCTGTCCAGACTTGTTTGTAACATGCTCATCATATGATGCTCTTAGCCTTTATAGTGGTGGATTAATCCTACTTTTGCCTCAGCCCCATCCCCAGCTCTTCTAGTGTAGAGTTGTTGGGAATTTGATTCTTTTTTGTAATGAAAATAATCTGCTAGTGGGCTTCTTTCTTGCTATAGTTCAGCAAGCAGTGTGAGTGCAGATGTCTCATTCCACTTCATTGCAATAAAGATTGAATAGTGGGCATGATGTGAAGGTGGTCTAGTTGTCTCTTCTTTGGAGATTCCCAAAGAAATTTCTGGCAAGGTAGCCAGACAACCATCTGTGCTTGGAGGCAATGGGAAGGACAAGACTTCCACAGAGAACAACTGTGTTTCCCAGTCTGTTTTTTGTGTGCTCTTTAAATCTTCAAATATTTTAATTTTTAAAATATAAATAATTTGCTCTAACAGTTCAATAACAGTGTAGTCCTAACCTGTTAACCTTTGGAAGTCACGATTCAGATGCTTTTACAATATGGGGATGTCTTTCCAAAATCTCTCCTTTGCTTTCTTGTAGTACCATGCACCATAGTGTTTTTGCCACAGTGCAACTTATTACACTTTATTAAAAAAAAATAAAGGGAAACTAATAATGCAAGAGGTGGGACAAATAGGGCAGTGCGAAGAGCATTGGTGGTATAGTGGAACTTATAGGGCAGAAAATAAAACAAGTTAACACTATTAAAGTACAAATGTGATGAAGATGTGATACATAATGCCAGCATTCAGCTATCATTGGAAGTATGGATGAAGGCATTTTCAAACAGGACAACCTGAAATAACTGAATAGTGTAATAGATACCTAAATCAAGGGGAAGGCATGTGGCCATAAACCTGCTGCTCACATGTGTAGTGTATATAGCCTAAAGATATGAAAGAGAGCCACCACTTTGCTAATGCCTGTACTAGACTTGTTTCACAACACTAGATGATTGCAACAGAACATGTGGATTGATTCCACTGAGAGAACATCATGTTTAAGATTATGGCTCACATATAGAAAAGTTTTGTCTGTAGTGTTAGATTTCTGGCTGCTAGATCTCTGGATCACTACTTTCTGTAATCCTTTTTGGATTTCACTACATTCTATCCCACTCCCATCACTGTATAAATATGCTTTTGAACCTGAGGCTTTAATATCGCTCTGTACTGCATTTGAAGAAATGGCTTTATATCCATGAATGCTCATGCTAAAATAAAACCAGTTAGTCTTAAAGGTGCTGCTACATTTCCTTCCTTCCTTCCTTCCTTCCTTCCTTCCTTCCTTCCTTCCTCTTTCTTTCTTTCTCTTCCTTCCTTCCTTCCTTCCTTCCTTCCTTCCTTCCTTCCTTCCTTTCTTTCTTTCTTTCTTTTTCTTCCCCCTCTTTTTCTCCTTTTTATGCTGGAAAAGACTAATGTGGCTACTTCTTTGAAAATTATCTGCATGTTAGACTTCTCATTTGCCCACACATTTTCATACTTGCTGCTGCAGTCATCAAAGGATCAATGCATGAGTGTGAACGAGTCTGAAGTGGTATCCAGTGCTGTGATCTATGCCAGTTCTTTGTGAAATTCACCCCACTGAATATTCTTTCTCAGAAAAGGTCACCTTTGTTTGCTGTTCCTGAAAGCAGGACTGCTGGGTTAGCTACTTCCTCTGGTTGGGCCTAATAAGAAAGGAGCAGAGGGGGTCTTACAGCAAGCAGTGTTTTGACTATAAAATTGACTTTTAAGAATATTTTGCAATAGATTTATCTTACCCTTACCAGTTAAAGGATTGATCACTGAGGCTGAGCCATTCTGGTGTCCCCTACAAAGAAACACTCCAGAGTTTGGTTTTGTTATTTTATTTTCCTACATAATTTAAAGAGGTGATCTTATAAGAAAAACTACTGGCAGTTTTCTGTTACAGTTGGATAGACAATGCTCTGTACATAGATCTTTTTTTTATCACCTAGTGTACCACAGCCTGGTGCAGTTTCACTTGCAGCAGATAACGGGTTTGAATATCAACATTGAAATAACCTTCCTTGGTGGCAATTCCTCATTCAGCACTAGCATTATCATGTGAGTAACAACAGAAACTATGGAGTGCTTTTGGTTACTCTTTTCCCAAAATAGTAGCAATAACAACAGAGGGCTAAATATATTCTTCTTCAAAGATATAAACCCTTGTGACTCTGCAGTTATTTGATGCAGACATCAGGGTTATTTTCCCAAAATGTTACAGATTAGAATATGAAGATTTATTAATGAGAAATAGCTTGGGTCTAGAAGTCACAGTAGCTGGGGAACTTGGGCAGATACTGGAGCCATGGCAAGAAGTATTAATTTATAGGTTTTGTAGCCAAATGCAAAGTTGAGAAGCAAATCTTTGAAAAGTTGCGTTTTGGATTACAACTTCCAGAATCCTACTGGCCATGTTAGTTTGGGATTTCTTGGAGCTGTGACCCAAAAGTAACTTTTACCAGCTCTTTTAAGAAGTAGCTGCAAGTGCATGCTGCCATTCTTGCATTATCTGGTGCCTTTCTAATATATCCCTTCCTCCAAATTTCCACTGCCCATCTGCTTCTTCCCATACTTATAGAACTGCATAGCCACGATGCTCCTCTCTACAGTGGTCAGTTCTGTAATGACTCAACAAAGCTGAAGAAAACTTCATATTTTATCCTGCACTAAAAGATCCTTGTGCTTAGCCTTATTTCTTTTGGGGGTTTGCAGACCCAAGCAGCAGACCCTGGGCAAAGGCCTGCTGACACACTCTGCTCCACTGTGCCAGATGGAAAGAGTGACATTGCTGTACCGTCCCTCCAATACCTGGCGTAGGAAGAAAGATGGGACCCGCATTGTTGGCCAGTTCTGTACGGCACCATTACCAGTAGATAAGGGGTAAGTAGGAAGTGTATTTTCCTTTAGCAAGGAAATTGTAGTGAATGTGAGAGAAGCTCTCTTTGTCTTTCACAGTAGCAGGGAATCACACAGACAAATCAAGTCGATAATTAGAGGGATTACCCCCATTTGCTGGGGACCTGCCCCCCCCCCAAAGCCAAACAATGCATTCATATCAAATCTGAGGCATAGTTTCGATACAAACTTCAATTTATTACCATTTTTACCCATTCAGCCCAAGATGCCATACATTTAAACCCACACAGTAGGAAGCAAACTTAAAATAAAGTGACAATATATACATTGCCCGAGCTCCTTTTCAACTCATATCCATCTACTTGTGCTATTGTCTAAGCCATCAGTAATCCTTGGTACCATATGTTTGAAAAGAAATTCAGAAAGTTGTGACTGATAATGACAATTCAGAAGGAACCAATGTTTTCCAATAACTGTTCAGTCTTTCCTTTTTTAAAAACTGTGCCCCATACGTTTACCCACTGCCATGCTGTTTGTCTTGATCTTCTCACTAACTTAGAGAAGTTAAGGCTAAAGAAGTTCTTTCATCACTGGGCTACCTCAGCATTCTCACTCAGGAACCTGCATTGAACTAGACATTAAAGACAATGGTAGCTGATGGCCTTTGTGAAAAATGGGCTTTGTTATTGTTGTGTGCTTTCAAGTCATTTCTGATTTATAGCAACCCCAAGGCAAAACTATCATGGGGTTTTCTGCGGCTGAGAGTGTGTGATGTATCCCAGGTTATCTAGTAGGTTTCCATGGCTGAGCCCTGGTCTCTAGGGTTGTAGTCCACTGCTCAAACCATTTCACCCCATTGGCTCCTCCTGGAGCTTGAAACGAGGTTTAGATGACAATTCCCAGATCCCCCCAGGTGGCCACTGGAGGATTCCAGAAGTCATAGCCCCAAAAGGTGTTGTTCCAAAGCTCTGGGAGTTAACCTACCCTACTATGATGCTTCACTTTTGCATTCTTGCTTGGGAGACTGAACTTTATTCTCAGATAAGGATGGTTCAGATCTACATACCTTACCCTTTTTTTTCAAGTAGATCTTCTGCTGGATACAGTAACTGACTGGCTGCGAAATGAATGTTCAACTAAACCATCCTGCTAGGACCTCTTTCAGTATACCCAGCTGGCTTATTCTATAGGCTGCAAAAGGGACGGTTGCAGAGGATTGGTAGGATGCCTTTTGAGAGCCCTGAAACAGCCCTGGAAAATTATGTGTCCCCCAAAAGTATTGGTTAAAAAAAAATCAAGCCAGGGGATGTTTTGGGATTGCTGGGAGGATTAGAAAGCCTTCCTCCAACCATGACCAAAGCTCTGGAGAAACATCATCCAGCACAAAAGTTAAAAAGGTTCCGGCAAAAAGGCATAAGAAAACTGGCTAACTCAGTAAAGCATCCTTGTTGACCAAATAGCCTGAACCACTGCAGTTCCAGAGCTCATGCATATGTGATGAGTTTAACAAGACCTCTACTATTAATATGACTTATTATTGGTTTTGTTTGCATTTTTTTCCATTTCAGTCTGTTTCCCTTTCAGGGAGATCTTCTGCCTGTCTCAAACGGTGTCTCTGACTGGGAGCATCCCCCTTTCTCATCGCCTCGCAGTAGCCTGTGTCTAACATAGCTCAGGTGATGCAAAAGGCAACAGCAGGCCTCTAAAGGTGAGGAGGACGTTCTAAAATAACAAGTAGTGAAAATTAAGCACATATTTTCTGACCTGAGAAAGAAAGTAAAAGTGTGTTCACTTCTACTGTAGGTGTGCCTGCTACTAGTCAAAGCTCTTCAGGTTTCCATCTAAGGAGACCACAGATGGACTGCACAGATAGCAACACAGGTCTGGAAGCATCTTCACTGTTTTGCATCCAGCTATGGCTGTTCCTGTCCAGGGTTATGATTTGAGGTTCAGGTGGTATGAGGCAGATTTGTAGTAGACACTGGATAAGAACGGTGCTGATTTACCTGCTCCACCCCAAATATTACCAGATAACCTTTGAAAAATTAAGACAATTGCTTGAACTACTTAAGCTGACAGCCAAATGAGAGTTTAGTTTACTGGTATGCACAGATCTGCTGTTTTTCTTGTGAAATCAGGCTTAGAAATAGGGCTCAAGGACACTGAGCTCTTTTGTCTGTTTTTGCCATCTTTACACATCAGTCATTGACCAGCTCATTGCTAAAGAACAAAAGACTGACCCAAATGTGTTTTCTTCTAGGATGTACTATTGCCACCAACACTAGGGTACAAGATAAGTAATAACACTAAGAAAATGAAAGGTACACCATTCAGAAATGATTTAGTATAAGAAGTGCCTGGCTCAAACTCTGTTAGTAATGTTTATAGGAATGATGAGAATCAAAAATTTTACGTGCAGTTCCCACAATTGTGCAGTTCATTCTTTTTAATGTTTCTTTCCTCATTCAGTGACTCTTTTCTCAGGGCTGGTCAGTGATGCTCTGAGTAACCACAAGGCGATGCCGTTCTTGTGGGTGGGGGGTACACTTCTTTCTTTAGAAGTATTTTTTATGTGTGGCTTGTGAGTTTGACAGGATCATCAGCCAAGGTGGGTGTGTCAGGCACCAGGGTCTGGCTTGAAATTTCAGGATGTTAACTTCCATAATCATACTCTTCTCTAAGAAGTTTGGATATCAGAGTGAAGGGCCAGAATCAAGAGGCTAGACACCTAGGCTTAAGAATTTTTGTTATGTAGCCAACACCCAGTGTCCATCAGGCATAGCCAAGCTCTGTCTCTTGGATGGATCCTGCCATATGCCAATAGGTTCCATTCACATTCACCACTGTGGCTGCAAACTCCCCACCACCACTACCACTGAATCTGAGCCTCGGACACCTGGCATTCACTGAATGTTTAGGGATAGCCTTTGTCCCAAGCAGAGGAATTCCTCCCCTTTTACTTCCAAATACCAATTGGAGATAACAGGACATTTAAAGGTATTTAACTCTCATGAAACCCTTAGGTTTCTACGAGATGTTGACTCTTGTAGGAACCCCCACACCTAAGAAAATCTCACTATGGGTGCTGGCCATTATGATTTTACTGTAGCAAACATGCTGTGAGAGCACTGATTGACAGTGGTAGCTCTTCAACAAACAGATCCTATAGCAACTGATAGGTTATTTGAGGCCATTTTACTTGGGTGCCACTCTGTTGGCAAAGCAGCTGGCACCTGCTCTCACCAGATCAAGAAATATCCTACATGACCCCCCAATATGGGATCAGAATTTGAGCCTCCAACTACAGGACATCACGTATAAAAGGGGATACATGGAAACCCAAGTTTTCAGACCATTGAAAATCACTCCTCATCCAGCAGTCATACATCAAAATGCTTCCCTGTAGCTGCAGTCACTGACATATACTCATGGAAGATTAGTTAGAAGGGAATGCAGGCCCTAAGCTACACACCTTGTCCATCTCTGTTCTGCGGCACATCTTTCCCCTTTCCAGTAATCCATCCAAACCACCACTTGTGGTTATCAAAGCAGAAGGCATTAAGAGAAGATAGTCATCCTTCTACTCTGTTCTGTAACAGGAAGGAACTGTTGTTGCTGGGTGCCTTCAAGTCGTTTCCAACTTATGGTAACCCTAAGGTGAACCTATCACAGGGTTTTCTGGGGCTGAGAGTGTGTGACATGCCCCAGGTCACTGAGGGGGTTCCATGGCTGAGCAAGGAATCAAATCCTGGTCTCAAAGCTCAAAGCACTATACCACACTGGCTCTCATAGGAAGGAACTACCAGACCCTTAAGAAACCCTTCATTTCACTGACCAGCTACACCACTGTTTTTCCTAGGCATTTGATGCACCTAATAAAGAAACATGTGGCAAGTGTTCAAGAACTGATGGTGTCACTGCAGATCAATGAGCTATAGGGAATATGCCAATATCATGCTTCAGTCTCATGCACATACTCCAAGAGTGCCATGCTGGTGCCTGTGTAGAACAAGTATTGACACACAAGTAAAAAGTATTATTCTGATCACACATGAGTGATCATATAATTATTTGTGGGTCATTGTGATTCAAAACAGTTGTTCTCTAGAGTTCTGGGGTTTGAGTAGGAGCCAGAGGAGCTCGTCCTTTTGGAAAGGCCTGTTGATTAGTCTTCAGGAGGCTTCTAGAAGCTGTAGGAAAGAAAAACATTGGTGCTTTTATTGTAGCAGTTAGTTCATACCTACATACTCAATCCTAGAGAAAACCACTGCTGCTGGTAAGAACCACAGTCCAAACTACTGCTCTCCAAACTCTCTTATTTCTATGACGGTTTTAAAGACCCAAACCTCACATCTATCCTTTCCTTCACATGTAGTCCATGCACCTAACACTTGTTCACAATGCAATATTCTCTTATTTTCTTGGTACCTTAGAGGTTACTAGACTGAGACAAAAGAGGTTTAGAATGCTGGATTACATGCTGCATTAAGGGAAACCATTATACATCATTTTCTGAACTATATCACCATTTGCAAAGATTTGCAGAAAAATTGGTTGTGAAAGGAAGAAGAAATCTGAGCTCCTTGGAGAGTCAAGCCACTGAGAATCTGTCTTTGTCCCTTCCCTTCCTACAAATGCTTTGAAGATGACTTCTCTGCTGTACAGAGAATTTTGCAAAGGAGGATGCATGACAGATAATTCCTAGAGGATGATATCCAAAAATGTTTTTCTACATAGACCCATTATATAAATTTAAAACAGGCATCCCCTGCTTTTCAACAATTAGTTTTTCAATGTTATGTTCTGCTCTTTCAATCATTGCAATTTATTGACATATACTGCTCTATTATTTTTTACATTTATAAAACACAGAAAGTCAATACATAACATTTATATCTCACTGCAGTCCTACTATTATATCCACATTCATCAACTTTCTCCTAACTGTCTTGGCATAAAAAAACTATAAACATCATACCAATTTTTCCATATCTAAGTCATTGGCCTTATCTGATATACACTGAAGATCCTCATACCTTATATACAGTTTCAATTGTAGTAACTATATATATAAAAATAATACACACACACACTTATATTTATACATATACACACGTTATAATAATTATGTGTGTATGTGTGTGTGTATATATGATCTAAATTGATGAAATTATAATCCTTTCTCCCTTCATACCATTTATATCTAATGGTTTCTTCTTCTGTTCTCATGTTATAATCCTTTCCTTGAAATGACACCAAATCTTTATGTGTGATCTATTTATCATTCATTAATTTCTCTCTTTTATAAAAAGTCTTATGTGATAAAATTCATAGAGGTGTTTTAGAGCAGCTCAAATTTTGTATTTCTTTCATATCTTCAGGAGTGATTTTCTTATGTAATAAACATTGAAGTCTCTGTTGACTGTGTCTTTACTATACCACAACTATGTAAGTCACCCAGATCTGGTATCTCCACCTTCAAGTTGTAATAGTCTCTTATTTTTCAAACTTATCTACTCCTTCACCCATCCTAGGCAGCTGGCATGACAATCAAGTTTAAAATTTGGTAGGCCCAAACCTCCTCTTTCTTTTACATCTTGTATAGTCTTTTGCTTAATTCTAGGTTTTTCACCATCACCCACAAAGTCTTGAATATCTTATTGTCACTTTATAAGGATTAGTTCATTATCAATTATAGGAATAGTTTGAAACAGAAATAGCAGTTGGAGCAGAACATTTATCTTTGTAGACTCTGTTCTCCCTAGCAATGATAGCTTTAAATTCTTCCCCTTTTTAAACTCTTATTTAATGTTTGCCCATGTTTTTTCATAATTTTAAATAAATCAGAGTTCTTTGTTATACTAATCTCTAAATATTTTGCTTTTTTAATTTTTAATTTTTTTAAAATTTTTATTGACTAACAACATAATACATGACATTACAAACACACAACACAATACCAAATACATAACAAACATATACTAACAAACCATTATATACCATATATTCTTAAACTTAAATCTATTCTACAATTAAATCGTAAGCGCTCCCCACCACCATTAGAGACATAACTTACTTTCATTCCCTTTTTTGTTGTTGTTGTTCTTTTACTTATGTTGTATCCAGAAGTCTCCTGCAATTCTTTGTCTTCAGTTTTAATCATAGTCGGTATATTTGTCTTATCCTCATTCACATTTAATCCCAATGTATTACCAAATTCTACTATAGTTCTTTTCAATTTGTCTATATTTTCCTCTGGATCTTCCCAAAAAATTACTAATTCATCAGCAAATGTATTTATATTTGTGATCTTTTATTCTAACTCCTTTAACCCTGGAGTTTTCTCTTACTTTCTTATTTAGCATCTCAATTATTGTTAGAAATATAACTGAAGATAATGGACATCCTTGTCTTGTTCCCCTTTGTATATTTATGTTCCTCATTTTTTCATTATTTATCAAAATTTGTGCAACCTGGTTAGTATATATTGCCTTAATTCCATCTTCCTCTTCTCCAACAATCCTTCCATGAAAGTCCAATTGACACTATCAAATTCTTTTTCAATGTCTAGAAAGACTGAAGTCAACTTCTTATCAGAATGTCATTCATAATATTCAATTATGTCTAGAACTATGTTTGTATTTTCTTTTAGGTGCCTCTGGGGGAGGAACCCACTTTGATCTTCATGGATTCATTCCTTTAATACCCTTTTAAGTCTATTTGCAAGAATAGAAGTGAATATTTTATAGTCCACATTTAGTAATGATATTGGCCTATATTTTTTCACATTTGCTGGTTATGATCTTATGGATCAAGCGGATACTGGCTTCTCTCCAAGTTTTTGGGATTTTACCTGCCAATACCGCATTAACTTTCCTTTGGAACGGCATGATTAATTCTGTCTACCAACGTTTTGTAGTATAAGGCAGTCAATCCATCTGGGCCCAGTGTTTTATTTTTTTTATTTTTTTTACGTTTTTTGGTTTACTTCTATAATTTCAGCTATCATTATTGGATTATTTATTCTTCTTCTTTGTTCATCAGATCATTCTTGAATCTTCTGGAGTTTTTTTAAAGTGTTCTTTAATATTTTGCCAATCAGGGTTTTTTTTATCCTTTATACAGTTCTGCATAGTAATTCTCAAAGGCTTTTTAAATTCTTGGACAATCTTTATATGCTTTATTTCCTTCTTTAATTTTTGTAATCATTGATTTTTCCTCTTTCTTTTTTAATATGTATTTAAGCCATTTTTCACTTTTATTACCTGATTCAAAATAGTTTTTACATATAGCATCTTTTTCCTAATTTCTTTAATTAGATCTAGGTCTAGTTGTTTTTGGAGAATTTTTATTTCTTCTTGTATTTCCTTTCTCAATAGGTTAAATTTTAATTCCTCTACTCTGATTCAATTGTTAATTCATATTTACTCTTTCCTAAATAGTGAAATAGCTTTTTCCATTTTTCCGGTGTGTTAATTCCTTTTATATTCCAGGAGGGTAGTTTCCATTTCATCATAGTCATCCTCTTCTAGTCCTTTTCTCTGGCTCTACTTCTTTACTGCTTTCAAATTCTTCTTCCTTCTAATTTATCATTATATCTGTTCTGAGCCTGCCTGGATTGTTACAAAATATCAAATCACTATTTGTTTTATTGCCTACTGCAACAATGTATCCGGTGAGGAGGAAGATCAGAGCTGGGTAAAAATGAAAGTATAGTTGGAAGAGGCTTGTGTTTTGGGAACCTGGTGTCTCTGATGCAGGAAATATGTACTTGAGTCAAGAATGGTGAGAAGTGGAAACCAAACGTAAGTCTAGGAACTGAGAGGTGGTGTGACCCTGGATTTATGACCCTCTCCGATCACAGCCTTGCACACCTAAATTTTCAAATTGTACCAATAAAAGGTGTGAGCTTCATGTGTGCTGTAGTCTCAGCAACTTCAGAAGAAGTGTGCTATGTTGCTTGCGTTTCTACAAATAAAACTACTGTCTGCTGCAGAGTGACGTTTGTGGAGTGTGGGTTATCCAGTACATGACACACTCTCTGCTTACATTTTGGTGTCAGAGCTAATACTTATTTTCTCTTTTTCAAAATATGGCTTCTTAGCGGCACCAAATCTATTTCTCATTTCCAGTCCAAATTGCCATTTAGCTCAATCTTCAATTTTTAAATGCTACGCTATCAATCTCTCTTGGGATTTTAATCAATGGAGACTGTACTGTCAATATTTACAATTCAATTGTTTGTATTCAAGCATAAAGAAATCAGCAACCAGAGTGAGGGCTCCTCTATCCCTGTTGAGCACAGGCCATCTGAAGTCCTTCAATAATATTGTAAATCTGTGTTTGGTGAAGCTTCTGTCTAGCCAATTTCAACTAATCTTTGTGCTTCTTCAGCTTTGCTGTGGGGATTGTTGTAGTTTCCAGGGTGCATATCTCTACCAGTTGGCTTGCCAGCCCACTCCTGAACTATCTCCTGGTTATCCAGGAGAATGCATTTCTGCTCTTGTGGAATTCTGCCATATCTTAATACACTTAAAGATAATAAATTCTGCAAAGCTAGGAGCACCATACAGTTTATGTTACTAACAGTCAACCATCTTAGTAAGGGTCAGATGTTCTTTCTGTTGTAGTTCTATTGGCCAACACAGTTACCCCTGAATATGTTTTCTGCTTTTGAAGATACCAAATTTTGCCGCAACAGTGGAATCCTAAACAAGATGGAGATAATGACTGGGACTTAATTCTTTGAGCTTTCTACCTCCAGTGAAGCTAACACTTTTTCTTTTGGACTATAATTGGCAACTTTTGCTTATACAGCACCTAAACATTTTTCCAGATGTAGCAATACACAGACTTGTTGAGAAATTCAATATTCTCTGCCTAAGAAAGAGGCCTATGGCTTCACAAAGGACAGAGGTAGCCTGGATTCCAAGAGAAGTTACTTTAGTGATGCAAATGGAGTTTAAATTTACTGTCCTTTGTTTGCCTCAGTCCTCACATGACCAAGAAGGGGAGTGACCTCTGCCTGCATTAGGATCCCTTCAGAATAACTGAAGTATAACAAAAGTAGCATCTGATGCAAAATTTAAGCCCATGACTCTAACGTCATTCTTCTTCCACTGTATATTTTTTAAAATATCTTTTGCCTGCTGAAAAAGCCAGCGGAGCTCAAAAGCTTGCATTATATATTTTGTGTATTTTGGTACAGCTCTTTTGTGGATTTTGTGGTATTTTGCTGCATGGCCAACACCACTACCCCTGAATATGTTATAACAGTCATATCCAGATATTGTTAAGGTCATATTCCTTTTTACCCGGCAAAAGAAGCAACTGGCATATTAGGCTTAGCTGATGTTATTAGCCACTACTATTACCCTGGCATTCAGGGACGACAGCCAGAAAACTAATAAGCTGTGATTTTGTCTTAAAGAAAGTGAATCCTTGCAAAATATACCTAACTCCTAAGCCAGCTGTCTTGAACTAACAGTGCCTCTGTCTTGTCTGGACTAAGTTTTAATTAATTCTATCCCCCTCTACACCACTCCACCACTGATTCCAGACTTTAAAACTTCCAGTGCTCTCCCAAACAGCGATGAAAAAAAGAAGTAAAGCCTTGGTGACATCGGTGTGCTGATCACATAATACCCCAAATTTCTACATAACATCATGTTTCATGTGCAACAAGATGAACCCATGCAGCACCCTTTTGAATGTGCATAATGGAGCAGCGGATTCTTAACCTTTCAAGATCTATCTTCCAGAGAGAACCAATACCACAAAATTGTGTCCACCCTATTTTGGCACTGAGGCAATCTAGATGGATAGCATAATTGATGATCTCAGAAGATGCTAAAAACCCTAGAACAGTGGTTCTCAACCTGTGGGTTCCCAGATGTGTTTGGACTTCAGCTCCCAGAAGCCCTGAGCATTGACCATAGTGGCTGGGGCTTCTGGGAGCTGAAGTCCACAAACATCTGGAGATCCACAGGTTGAGAACCACTGCCCTAGAAGAATGAACAGGAACATGTCTGCAAGTGTTAACACACACACCAAACATCTCTCATCCACTGCCCACAACAATTAGGCTATGTCTCCCTAGCTGTGCTTTGGTGCAGGATCTTGGCCCAGATATGGAAGTATTAGTATTACCCCCAAACCCCTGGAACTAGGTTGCCATGCTCTCTGTTTAAACACACTCTCCATGTCCAAACAGAACCCACACAAACAATGTTAAAACCAGTGACATCAAACAAGGGCTTCTTTGCAAGTGTCCCACTATGCATGGTACATATGTGCCTTCCCTCTGCTTATTTACTGCGGGGTATTGAACCAGTACTATGGGGGGGGGAATTTTTCCAGAGTTCACAACCAAGTGGCATCTCCAGGTTCTGCTTATGATTCCAAAGGACTAGTCACTCACCAGCCCACAGAGGCATACTGCATGCTGGACCCATCAGCCATCACCTCCCACCACACACTTGTGTTTCCTTCTAGAGGCACAAAGAGTACTTACTTACACAGGGTGACAGGGTGTGCCCATGTTAGAAGTGCCCTCACTTCATATACTCCCCTTCGCTCACATAGTCCATAAAGGACCCTGTCAACTCAGCAAAATCTTCCAGTACAAGACTGGTAGAGTCCTCACCAGACAGGTCACTGTCAGGCCGAGGTTTCCGGGGATGAGCGACAAGAGATGCAGTGTGAGGATCCTCACGAGCGGTCTGAACAAATGTAGGTGGGTGGCTTAAGGGCACTGCTGGCTCTTCACACTCCTCTGCTTCTTCCTCCACCTCTGTATCTGAAGAGGCAGGTCCTAGGACATGATAGAGGCTGGGCAGACGGATGTCAAATCGCAGTCCAAACTTAGCAAAAAGCTTCTCGTTCAGGGCGTAGAGCTTTTCTGAGATGTCATAGCCAAGGAGGACTGAGAAAAGACGGGCAATGTAGCGCTCCTTTGCCAGAAGCAGGTAGAGCTTCTTCCTTGGCCAAGTGATGAAACTACAATCTGTTTCTGCTGTCAATGTCACCTGGCAAGGGAAAGAGAAGAGAGAAGTGACCTCACTTCACACAGGGGCTGATTCTCCATTTTTTTCATTCAAATGGTTAGTGAATGGAATCTTTTTCATCACATGCAATTCTGACATTAAGAATGAAGTGACAGAGACAGGGAGTAAATACAGCTTTGCAAACACATTTACGCACATTATTATTGGAAGTGGCCAAGAATCGTCTTCTAGTTGTGGAAAAAGATTTAAAATGTATGTGTGTGTGTGAGTGAAAGTTCTGCAACCTATTGAATAGATGAATTGTGAGTTGTGAACACTTCCAGGACAAGCAATTTACGCTTTTTATTGGCAGAAAAGTAGGAGCACAGAGTGTTTAGATGGGTTGGGGGCTTTAAAACAGCATCTTTTTGAAGAGGACATGTCCAGTCCCAGGCTTGAGCTTTACCCACCTCAATGTAAAGGGAAAACATTTTTAAGGCTTTTTTTAGGGGGGGGATCTGACTTGTACAAATTATTGTTTAATATATCTCTATGTTGTACAGATTATATTCAATTTCATAGAAATTTCATACCTGTGTCAGTGTTTCTGTAGCTTCCAATCTGAATTTGGTTCTTTGGTTCATTGTATGTGTCCATTTGTCTTCAGTGGGTGGCCAACAACTAGGACAGGGTGTCTGTTTGGACACACAACCATTATTTTAAAATGCCTTGTGCAAGGACTTCCAAACTGGAAAGGCATTGTGAAGCCTAGTCCTTTAGCTAGCTCTGCTAAGGGAAGAAGCATGTGATGTGGTAGGACTCAGCTTGTTACATTGGAAACTAGCTAAAATTGCCTCCCTGGTACAGAAGACTCAGAGGATTACCCACATAGTCTGGATTCCCAATCCTAGCACCTAGGAGACACAAAATATGTCCCTGGAAGTGTGGGCAAATCAGAGGAGACTGGGAAGCTACCCAGCCCCTGCCATGTACCAGTAAATATTATTCAGTATCAGTGACACAGAATTAACTTTCTTAATCTCCAAGTAAAATAAGATTATACATTTAAGAAAAGCCTCCAGCTGATGGGAACAGTTAACTATGTCACTAGTACTTTTGCAACCTTTGTGTGAGTGAAGACATCCAACTTAAACTTTCTAATTAACAATGAGAACAGTGTGGTATGATTGAGTTAAAAATAAAACCACGAGAAGCTTAAATATGCTGGTAATCTTAGAGGCTAACTCCCTTAATTTCTACTGAGTGATTCTTTATAATTTACAAGATTTAAAGAGTTACAGTTTTTAATAAGCCTTAACTGTGGGAAGAAAAAGTGTGCTTATCTTATAAAGATATGCCAAGGATGCTCCTGCCAGGTGGAAACAGGAAATAAACTGGCTGAGAGCTCAGGGCAACCTGAGTTTCGTCTTCCTGGAGAGTGAATATTGGAATGCAGACAGAAAGAGTTCTAGGGAGAGCTGTACTAACCTCTAGAGGTGGACAGAAATAACTGCAATAGAAAATATTTATTTTAAGTAAAGAGTTTGACAGCTGTCAGAATGGTTTCTGGGCTGAGATATAAGCAGATACAAGCAGGAAATGTGCAAAGTTCAAGAAAACGATCAGCTGAACAACCTAAGGATACTGCTTCAAATCAATTTATTTTGGCAGAGATTAAACAAATGAGAGCAGATGTGAATCAGATGAAAGGAGTTTCACAATGTTTCTAAATCTCAACCTGTTCTTTATGCAAGATTTTGCAATAAATGTGCCTGAAAATAAAATTGGGGGAAGAGGGAATACATAATACAAGCAAACATTTCTTAATTTGTTCATATTGAGGAAATTACTGAAGAAAATTCTATTCAAAAAATTTAAAATACTCACATGGCACATTTTCTTCAACTTATTCACACCCCAGAACACTAGAGAACAACCATGGGAAACTTAATGCTAATAACACAAACCTTTACTTTGGTTGGTAATCATGTCTGAAACACCAAAGCTACTGTTAACTTAGATTTTATATTAGATGAGGGAGTGCAAAGGTGTTAACAGCAAACATAATCATCACCACACAGACCAAGGGAGAGAGAGAAAACACTGCTGATCAAATTTAAAATATGTTTAAGCAGCCCTGCTGGTAAGAACAAAAAACTCAAGAAAGGAGGGTGCAAAGCCTGAAAAAGTCCTACAATTACCAGTGTGTCATCTGGACCTCAGGGGAAAAAAGTGGTAATTAAAGGAGTGAAAACCATGATCTTCCAATATGTTTTTGTCAGACTGGTTGAGCTGTAATTTTGAAGTCTGAACAATTATCTTAAACTACTTGGACAAGGATCCCTTGAAATTTTATAAATTAGTAATTATTGCAGCAAAAAATAAAATCACATTGGATTAATATTGAAAACCTGCCTTTGTTGTTACTCTGAAAGACTGGGTAACTGCAAACAGAGAAGAAGTGACAGACGTAGTTTATTGATGAAACAGACAGAGTAGGGTGGCATCCTGTTTGTCAATTACAATGGCATAAATTGGAGCTAGACCATTGCGACTCACTTTTTGGTCAGAATTCACTATTGACCTCTCAAGCCCATCAGTGGCAGTCCCCTGAACCCTGCCATTCTCTGGTCAGTGGAGAACAGAGGGAACAGTAGGTACGCATCCAAATATTTTCCTGTAGTTGGATGCAGAGCAATTGCAGCATCTAGAGGAAGCTCAGAAGACTAGCAGAGGTCCCTTCAGCTGCCTGTCACTTCCACCAATAATAAAAAAAAAAAGATGAAAATTAAAAACAAAAACAAATTCCTTGACACTTCCTGCCCTGTGAAAGGAAACAGTATGGAGCAAGTTTAACAATTTAGTAGTGCAGATTTGGACTCTCAGGGAAAAGTGAGCCATGATGCCATTTAGGCAGTTAGCAAGAGTCCACATTAGCAGTTGTGTGAGAGTTCACTTTTCCCTTAGACTCCACATTCACTTTGCCAATACAAGTAAGCTCTAAACTGTATAATTTCTATTCACTTTCCCCACAGAAGAGCAAAGAAAGCATGAAGGAAGTTGTTTTTTCATCATTTTTAGATCATCAGCAAAGTATGCTTTTTTAAAAAATAAGCAGATGCCCGTTGAAGTACTTGCCTCATCTGGATTGGATCCCTGCTGATTTTGGAGCATGAAGGCTCAACACTCATAGTGCTGGCTGAAGCCAGATCAGCTGCTCCCCATAAGGTTTTTGTATGCACTGGAAGGAAAACTTTGCCTGGTGTAAATGGATTACCATTCTTTCAATGGAAATAGCGGGTTCTTTTCCTCTGATCTGGATTAAGTCCACAGCAGGCCAAAGATTTAGACACAACCCCCCACCACCACCACAATCTCCCCCAATTTGATTCTCTAAATGTATTGAATGTATTGGAATTACAATACCATTTTATTTTTCTAAAAAAAAGAAAAATCATTCATGCTATTGGTAATTGAGCAAACAGTATCGCATCTAGTTTGGTCCAACAGAATTGTACAGAACTGGCCTGCAGTCTTGGGAGCTGAAACACTGGCTTGCTGGTGCAGGCTTAGCAGATGTCTGGTTTGCTTACAGGAGTGTCTTTGCCTCCGCATTGTTCTGCTGTGACATTTATTTTATTTAATACATAAGATACCAATGTTCTCTAATACAAAGCCAGTAGAAACCCAATACTGTCTCTGAATTTTATCCCTCAGGGAAGTGAGTTATAAATAACAGTGTAATCTGAATAGTTTTTATCACATCAACTTCTATTTTTTGGAGATGGGTTGGAAGATTTCAAAAGTCTTATGAGAGTGGTTTGTGTTTTCCCAGCTTGTGCAACTTAGCTATGAAACTAGACACCAAGTTTCATTCACTGAAGTGGGTAAATGAGACGCTTGCTTGCCAATAAGTTGGGTCACAACATGTCTGCTATCTCCCAGCATCCTCTTGGCCAAAGACCAAGGAATGGTGCTTTGGAAAATAGAACATGGGCAAATGACAGGGTATGCCCTTCAGTCTGATATTTAACACTGCAGCCAAGCAAGCAGCTGCTCAGAAAAGCTGGGATATGAAAAGGCTTTCCTGAGGCAACTCCAGCAGATCTCACGGGACAGGAACCCAATTTACTAGCAGCATTTTCCAGAATGTAGGTGAGCTTGGTAACTAAATTTTATGGTAAAAACATGTTACTTCATTCTAATTCAACAAAACCAACAGTTGCTGCTTTCTACAGTGTCAGACTCACCTACAGGTATAGAGGGATACATATATTTAACCAACTGACACATGCAATTATCCTTAGGCAAATGTCATAGTTCGCCATTGGAAAAACTGTTTCCTATGAGAGGGCTTTAGAAGCAAGGCAATGTGTCAGTTTGGAGTTTAAAATGTATGATTAGTTACTATATAGGAAGAACTGGTTCAGAATCTGCTTTCACACTGAATCAACCATTTGTCCTGTGAGGGAGGTGAAAGAAAAGGAAAGTTGAGAGAGCTGATGTCCTATATGAAAGAGACACATGAAGCTGAGAAAAAGCCAATGTCAAGTAAGGAGGTAAGAAGGCAGTAAAAAGCCAGACAGACACATGAAGAGCCAAGTTGGATTTAGAGAAAGAAGCAAGAATGTAAATGAGGTTTGAAGGAGGTTCATTCAGAAAAGCAGCAAAGGAAATAGTCATTAACAACAGCAGCAGCAACACAGAAAACAAACATTGCCAAAGCGAAGGAGATAGAAGGGCCATTTCCCTCAGGGCTCGGTTGTGATCCAGGAGCTTATTGTTGATAGACAGTGTGTGCAGCAGTTAGAGATCCTGATTAAGGAGCAAAGACGACAGTGGCAACAAACTCAAGGCTTTATTGTAGAAATTCCATTCTAAGACAAGAAAGTTATTCAGGGTGCTAATCTAATCTAGTTTCATTCTAGGTAAGAGCTGAGAGGGAGAGACTGGCAGGAAGACAAGAGGTAGAGAAAACATCCCTAAGAGTATCAATTTACGTCACGGAGGGGTCAGGATGTCACTCAGACTATCTGGCCCTATTCCTACTGGCCGCTCTGAGGCATTCTTGGCTCTTCAGTGCTAAGTGTTGTTGCACTTCTCACAATTTGGGGGGCTGAAACACTAGGGCCAGTGATGAGTTATTCCTGGGCTAAGATACCCAAAGCTGTCTGATGACACACTGCAGCTTGTTGTCAAGGAATATCCAGCAAACACACTATGATAGAGGGCAAAAGTCAGTTTCAAACCTTTCCTTAAGCCCCATATGGTACAGAACCGAATGAAAATAAAAACTGCTTTATCTGTTTAAGTTGGTGAAAAACCAAATAATGGAGCAAGATATTCTTAGAAATGGTCCAATATTGCAACCAATGCATTGATATTAGTTACATAAATTACATTTGTTTTGTTTTTTAAAGTAAATCAGAACATATTTTTCCTTTCCCCTACCCCAAAATTCAGGATAATATTGAGAACATTTCATGAAAACAATATGAGTAGTGTTTTTTTTCTACAGTGCTTCCTGTCCCCTCCCTTCACAACCTCCTATTTTCACCAGAGTTTCACTCCATGACAGGTGTTGACAGTGAACAGCGCGAAAGTAACCAGCAGCAAAGAAGAGGAGCAATGGAAGGGAAAGAAAGAACAGGAAAGCCATACCATGCTGCTATGTGGAAAGGAAGATGCAGAATGAGGTAGAAAGGGATCGACAGAGACCAGGTGAGGAGAGAAGGAGAGTAAATGTGGACAGCAGGATTAGACAAGCAGCAGAGATGGGCGGAATGGAAAAAAGGGCAGAAGGAAAAAGAAAAGAAAGCAAGCATGCATGGACTCACAGGGGAGGAAAAGTCTACTACTGTTCTTGTTGTTTGTTTATATAGCACCATCTGTGTACACAGGGCTTTACAAGTAAATCACCCAGAAAGCTCACCTCCTGCCAAAGGCGTACAATCTAAAATATTTAAATACACACACAAACACAAGGGGAAGGAAGGAATAACAGTGACGTAGACTTGAGTCAATTGACTCAGACTCAAACTTAAGTCAATGACTCAACTTGGACTTGACTCGGCAATAAAATGAGGCACTGACTCGACTCGAGACTTGTATATTTTAGTGACTGACTTGCTGCCCTTGATTTAGTAATATAACACATTCATCCAGAAACATTACAGCTTTGAACGATGCTTCCATCTCTTTTTGCCTACTGGTCACATAGCAATCTGTCTCAAGCCCAAAGCATAAGCGCATTTCTCAGAGGGAAACAGCAAATATGTTAGGCAACAGGCTTGAGGAAGGGTTGAGGTCTGCTCAGCAGCCTGTCCTTGCTTTATATGGAGGAGCCTTCTAAAACTTTTCCTAAGAGAAGAAGACAAGACTCGCCCCCAGAGTGCGGGGTGTGTTTCTCAGAGGGGGACAGCAAATGTGTGAGGAGGAAAGATCCTTCCTTCTAAAGTTTTTGAAGCTTCAGTAATGGGGAGTAAGGGTCATGTGGCAAGATGGTGACACAGCAAGTTGATCAGCTTAGCGAGTGCTCACGGCAAGTTGATCAGCTTAGCTAGGCAAAAAAAAAAAAAAGGTTTTAAAAAGCCTTTTCAGGAAAGAAATCTTAGTTCTATTCTTCTGGTCAAGGGAGGATCGCTGGGGCTCAGCATTGTTTCTCCCCTTTGGTTCCCAGTATTGAGAAGGAAGATGGGATCTAGATTGAAGGTATGACTGAAAAAGACACAGGCGGGACGAACGAGATTGTGGGGGAATCAAGCAAAGCCTTGCCTCACTAAAAGCCGCCAGAGATTGGCATCAAGTGCCGCCAATGCCTGCAAGCTGGTGGTCGCTTTAGATTGCTTCCAAGCTGGAAAAATGATCCTCTTGGTTTAAATGGAAAGAGGAGGTTGTGACAATCACTAAGAATTGAGTCACATAAGCATTGGGGACTATTTAAAATATTTAAATATATAACATATTGACGTGGTAGCAGATCATTTCTGACAAATAAAAACAGAATGAAATGCGGAGTTGTGAGAACTAGCCAGGAGAGAGTAGACTGTGGAATTCAGCAATGGAAACGATCAATTTTGGATATAGATATTTGTTCTGAGATTAGCGCTGCAAGGACAGTTTAAAGGACTGTTCAAGAAATAGACTGAATTTGTGCCTTCAGGAAGGAATTAAAATATGAGAACTAAAAGAACTGTAACTGTCTCTCCTGTTACCCTGTTCTCTGGGGGTCCCGGGAGGGACACCTAAATAACCAAACAATATAACACAACCTTGGGGGAAATTAGCTGGAGCACTCACTTAAGCTAGCGAGAGGCAGAGTAACTTAGCAGGATCTTGCAACCCAGCGTCTACAGGGTCAGGTCAGTCAAGCAGCCAGACGGGTTTAAAGTAATAAAAGTGATGTTTTATTGAATACAGACAAACGTTAAAGACACCACAGCCACACAGATAACTAGGGAATCAGAAACTGAGTTAGAGAGAGAGGGGGGTTTCAGAGGGAAATGGGTGATATGACACCTGTCTCATAGTCCTGGACTGTAGGAGAGAAACCGGGGATGCGGAGAAGCTCAGCTCGATTAGCTGAGGGGAGCTTGAAGTGGCAGCAAGGCGGGACGGAACTCTGGAGCGGGTCGAGCAATCCGAGGAAGGTCTCGGAATCGGGTTTTTATAGGGTGAATTGTGACTGCAGGCTATGCCTTACTCGGGGAACAACAATGAGTTTTGGGTGTTAGACAATGTCTCCGAAAGGTCACAACTTTGCATGACGGAATCAGAGCCGAATTAACAATAGTGTGTCCAGTATGCAAATATGCAGCGCTTACCAGTGGACGGCACAACCTTTGTCCAGTAGCCTGCTCAGGGCAGGAAGCATTTGTTAGTATCGCGCATATGTAATGAGGTGTTTGCCAGAGAGGTCCCTGAAGCGACGAACCGGCTGTGTCTAGCCTGCCTGGGTGCAGAATGGAATGTCCAGCAATTATCGGCCGTGCCTGTTTGCTTGCTTGTCCGGTGGCCTCGCAAACACGTGGAGTGGGGTGGTGGAAGAAAGCTGAATGGTTTGATATCAAAATGATATCTAGGGATGTCCCCAAGGAGGCCTAAACTGCAGTAACACTCCTTTTTAGAATTTATAAATAATGAATCAAGATGGTACTCTCAGGAACAGAGACTGTGATATTGCAATAAACCCTATCTGTAGAATAATCAGAGGAATCTGGCACAGGACAGTTAAGACAAAAGTACAAGAGTATTATTTAAGTGATTCAACACCAGGTGCTGTGGGGGAACTCTGAATTTTGAAGAAACAGCTGGACAACTGGACAAATAACATCTGGAATCAGGAAAAGGAGAGAGCAAAAAGACAAAAATAGATTTGCTGTTGAATTAAAATGTGCTGACAGCAACTGGTCTTAGAAAATACATTATTATTATTATTATTATTATTATTATTATTATTATTATTATTATTATCATCACTATTACTTCCTTTTAATGATATTGTTTTCCTTTCTGTGGTATTTATTCAATTGTTTCCTCTTTAATGGTGATTGTGTTGCTTTGATAAAAAAAAAATTGTGTAAGGAAAGGTTAAGAACTGTGACCTTGACAGACAGCAGACAAGGAAGGGCTTTTTTTCCCCTTCTTTTTTCTCCTTCCTTGTCTACATCTCTCTTTGTGCCTGTTTTCAGACATAACACTCTACCAAGGTCACGCAAAGTAGAAACAATAAATACAGTATAGTATAACAAATGATAAGGCGATTGAAGACAGAAGGTGAATTAGTTAATAGAATAGTGATTTATATATAGTAACTTCTTTAGGTCAACTATGCCACCTTCTCGGAAATAGGGATAAGAGAATCTGAATAGAACCAAATAGAAATATATATAAATTAATAGCAACATAATATAAATTGTGCTTATAGTCAAATAACTTCTGTGGTTATTGGAACCTCCTTTTTGATTTCATAGCATCATAGAATCATAGAGTTAGAAGAGACCACAGAGGCCATCCAGTCCAACCCCTTGCCATGCTAGAACACACATCAAAACACTCCCAACAGATGGCCATCCAGCCTCTTTTTAAAAACCTCCAAACCAAAGATTTAGTCTGAGCCTGGTATTTTGCTACATTGTTGATTCACATACTGTATATATATCTTTTTATATAATTCCATAATTTGATATTTGGTTGCTTGATTTGATTATAATTCTTTTTTTTCTTTTTGAAATAGTTATTTATAGACAGATTACTTATAGGTAAAACTCTTCATAGTTTTATTTGGGAGTTATATAAGTCTTCTTTCTTCCTTTTGTTTTTTTTTCTTTCTTCTTTGTCATTTCTTATCCTTTTTTTTCCTTCTCTCTTTTAGGTTCTTAGTAACTCATTAGAAATTCAGGGTAAAGATATAATTGTATTAAGTGTTCTCATTACTTGGAGCAGAGTAAATTCATTTAAAAATTCAGATAAGAGAGTTATTTAGGAAATTAGATGAAACAAAATATTATTTGGGGCTGAGTAATTCACTCAAAATTTAGATAAGAGAATAAGTTAGTAAATCAGGAAAAACAAATCAATTGGTAAGGTAAGAAATCAATTTTATTATTATCTATAAACATCATTAATTGCATGCAAGCACATAAATACATTAAAAATTAACAGTAACTAGAGATAATATTGATAATAATTTTATAGTTCTGGGTATACAAGTCTTATAAAATATACATAGGCAGTTAAAGGATTTAATTTAATACCTGAGATAGCAGAATAGTAGTATTATACATTATTTCATAGTAGGATCACATATTAAGATGGCATAACAATTATATCATTGATAGCTGAAATAATTAATAAGAAGACAACTGATCTGAGTATCGATACTCAAATTTGATTTACATGCAGTTTTTTTGTTTTTTTCTTCTTTTTATTTTTTATAGTTTATTTTATTCTATTTTCCTTTTGCTTTCCTTTTTGTCTTTATTTTTGTTTTTGTTTGCTCTGCTTTGTTCTATGTGAAGATATACCAGTAAAACAATAAAGGGTATCAGTAAAGGATTCAGTAAAGGATTCAGGAATGAATCAGGTATAGAAGAAGACATGACGGCTAAGACTAGAAAAACAACTGCACTTCCTCAAGGAAGCGGTTCACTTGATCCCCAACAGGAAGCTGCATAATCTAATACAGTGGTGGAAGAGATTGAGAAGCTCAGAATGCAAATAAGAACAGAAATTCATAGAGATTTGGGAGAAGAACTAAAGGACATTCAAGACAAAGTTGAAAAAATTGCTAAGGATATGTCAGAGGTTAGTGAAAGAACTGAAGAATTACAAGTCAAAGTACAAAAGATAAGAACAAGCAAATCAAATGGAAGACGTAGTTAAAGAAGAACCAACCAAGATTAGAATAGGCGTGGAGTCAAGATTCAGAGGAAAATGTTTGAAAGTTTGGGGTTTGAGAGAATAACCAAAAGAAAATCTTGTGAAGTAACCATTCCTATCTTGGCTGAATTTAGGGTGGGAGACTGGCCAATTGGATTTGAAAATAGACAAACTTTATAGGATTAATTCAGCAATTGCTACTAAGAAGCGACTTCCTAGAGACATAGCTGTCTACTTCATCCAGGAACGGGTTAGAAAATTAATTCTCCAACAAAGTTATAAAAATAAATTAATCGTGGATGGAAAAGAATGGAAAATCCTTAAAGATCTTCCACCAAAGTTATTGAGCAGGAGAAGAGAATATCTTGAACTGACACAGTTTCTGATATAAACAAATAAGATACAAATGGGTGAAACAAGGAGGTGTCCTTTTCACAATGCAACAAAGAAGATATTGGATAATTACAACACAAAAGGTAAAAGAATTTTTGAATAATATGGTGATGCCTATGATCTTGGTAAGAGTGAAGTAGATAATGTGGAGGAAGTGATGAAATCAGATAAAGAATGTGATCTCTGGGCCAGACTATCTCAACAGAAAGAAGAGGGAGAACTAGAAGAAACTGGAGAATCTGATGAAGAAGATAGACTGCAAAAAAAAGAGAGAGAGAGAGAGACATTTTTAAAGAAAAGACAAGGAGAATAAAAAAAAATAGTATTAACAGTGAATTAGAAAACAGGCTAGATTTAATCTTGAGATAAGACTATAGAGGACTAAAATATTTGGTACCAGGATGAATCTTAATCTGCTTAGTTGGAATATAAATGGAATGAATTCTCTGATTAAAAGATAAAAAATTCATTACCCAGAAAAACAAAAATTAGATATTATACTTATCCAAGAAACCCATATACTAGAGAAAATTTATACATATCTAATAAATTAAAAAAATAGGTAATCGTTATCCATCATTTAATAAAAAAAGGAGTGGCTATTTATATAAATAACAAATTTCAAAGTAAAATAATAATGACAGATCCAAAAGGAGAACTTATTGCAGTGGAGTTATTAATAGAGAATTCAAAAATACTTTTGATTGGGATTTATGCATCATTAGAGAATAGATAAAACTTTTTTAGGAAAATCCTAGACCAGACAATTGGGATGGATTATTAAAAATTTATTTGGATGGAGGATTGGAATGGGATGACCAATCCTGCTTTAGATAGAAATCCACTGCCTAATATCAGAAAAAGAGAGAAACAAGGGAAATTACCCAAGCTTTTAATGATCTATCACAGACCTTAGCACCTATAGATGCATAAAGGCATAAATATGGTAAGTCAAAAGATTATACTTTTTATTCAGCGAGGCACAAATCTTGGTCTAGGACTGATATGATTTGGTTATCAAAGACACTGGCAAACACAATGCTTGATGTAGAAATTTTACCAAGAACCCTCTCAGATCATAGTCTGATTCTTATGAAACTAAAAACCAAAAGAAAGGATTTTTCTTGGACATTAAACAATTTGTTATTAAAGAATGAAAAAATAATCAATGCAGCAAAACGAGAATTAAAATCCCTTTTTTTACTAATAATATGAATAAAGGTACTCCAATCCATATTATGTGGGATGCCCCAAAAGCATTTTCTTTTCATTAAAGACATTACACTTAGGAAACTAAAATACATAAAACAGTGGAATTCTGAGTGCACAAACAAGTTGAGTAAATGGTTAATGTACAAATTAAGGAAAAGAAGAGAAAGGAGTGTTTTTTCACAAATCAAAGAGGAAGGACATCTAAGGATAGAGCAATAAACAAGTAAGCCAAGCCTTTCAAAAATATTTCTTAAATCTCTATCAAAGAAATCAAAGCAGAAAAGAGGAAAAAGAGAAATTCACCACTATTTGAACAAGGACGAAATACCAAGAATAACAGAAACCCAAAAACAAGTATTGAATCAGAGGATTTCTGCACGAGAAATAAATCAAGCTATATCCAAGTTGAAGATTAGTAAAGCACCAGGCCTAGTATTATTTTACAAAACTTTTGAGGATGACCTTTTAGTGCCTTTACTGGACATTATGAATCAGGAAGTGAATTTATGTCTGCCAGTGTCATGGTGGGCAGCAAATACTATTCTCATCCCTAAGGAGGGGAAAGACTTACCTGAGATGAAAAACTACAGGCCAATCTTGCTTTTAAATATAGATTATAAAATTTACGCATCAATACTAGCTGAGAGACTAAAAAAAATCTTAAAAGAGTGGATCCATTAGGATCAAACTGGTTTTCTGCCCAAAAAATATAAGAAAGAAAATATAAGAACAGTACTGGATATAATAGAATACCACAAACATACACCGAGTAAGAAACTGGCATTGATCTTTATAGATGCTGAGAAAGCATCCGATAACCTGAATTGGTACTTTATGTTAGAAGTTATGAGGAGATTAGATTTGGGGGGAAATTATATCAATTGGATTGAGACAATTTATAAACATCAAATTGCAAACATTATAGTGAATGGAGAAAAAACAGAAAAGATAATGATATAAAAAAGCACAAGGCAAGGGTGTCCTCTTTCGCCATTGCTTTTTGTGATGCCATTAGAAATCTTAAATAGGAAAATAAGGACAACGTGACAATTAAAGGAGTACAGATTAAGGACCAACAATATAAACTTAAAGCCTTTGCCGATGATATAGTAATAATTTTAGAAGACCCTCTAAAAAACAATTAATGGAAATTATATATGAATTTGGAAACCGTGCAAGATTTAGAATTAATAAGGAGAAAACGGTCATACTGACCAAGGTTTTAACATCAAATATGACTGGCACAGCTATATTTGGTATAATAAGATTAGTTCCGATAAAGAGTTTAATAAGCATATTATTTGAAGGTCCATACTTAGAATTTGGAATGTATATAAAAAGAAATTATATCTTAAGACACCATGCTGAATATCAGTCTGTGAAGCTTTTCTTAGACAAGGACAATCTCAAACAGGTAAATGGTTAACGTATGAGGATATGCTAGTTAGTAAATCAGAAGGGGATATTTTTAAATCTTTGGAACAACTTAAAGAAGCAGGTTTTAAAGGGAATTGGTTTTTGTATAGAAAGTTAAAAGAAAGCTATAGGGCTGATGCGAAATCAGAAGGAACTGAGAGTAAATCTTGTAAGATAAATAACATGGATCTGAAAAGTCTTGAAGGTAAAGATCAGTTTTGAAGCTTCGATATATAAAATCTTGATAAAATTAGAAATGGAGCAAGATCTGCTTAAAGATAATATGATCAAATGGGCTCAAAATATAGGACATACAATTGCATTAGAAGATTGGGAAAAAACCTGGACTAAAAATTTGAAGTTTATGAAATGTATGGCCCTGAAGGAAAATTTCTATAAAATGTTATTTTGATAGCACTTAACTCCATTGAAATTAACTAGTACATATAAAAATTGATCAGACAAGTGTTGGAAATGCGACGAAGATCTTGGAATGTTCTGTCATGCCTGGTGGACATGTAAAAAAGCTAAAATATACTGGAAGACAATACATAACTTAATTATAAAAACTATTGGAATAGACTTATCTATGTACTCAGAATGTTACCACGGCATTCTGGTCTGGTCTTTGGTGAACTAAGATATCATTTTGATATCATAATTCAGCCCTTTTTCCTGCCACCAGCTAAGTGTTTGTTAGGCCCCGCCGGACAAGCGCGAAGCTAGGCATGGGAGACTTGTATTCTCATCAAAAGTCCAGATGTAGCCAGTTCCGTTTCAGGGGGTAGCCACCCGAAAACAAACACCTTAATTGTAAGACAAAAAGGACTCTTTGCCTGTGAAAGCACCCTGACAAGACAGGCACTTAACGGCCAAGCTAGCCACATCTGCATACCAGCTATACCATTGTCAATTCAGTTCATAACTCAATCATGCAAATTCCGACCTTTCGGAGCCTTTGTCCCCAGACCAAAACTCATTGTTCTCTTCCAAAAACCAGACTAGCCTGCGGTCGTTCTGTCCCTATAACAGATGCCCTATTTTGAGAGCTCATTGGAACTCTCGCTGATCCTTGCTGGAACTCTTGCTGAAATCACTGGAACTCTCGTCGGACCAAGCTGAGCTGAAATCACTAAGCTGAAATCACTCGAAGCTCCTCTTGGATCTTCGCCCTCGCCTCGCTGCCGCTCGCCTCCACAGATTCCCCTCGGTCTCCACACCGGGTTTCCTTCCTTCTCTCCAATTGGTGTCTCCAGGACTTCGGACAGGTGGCGTATTGCTTATTTCTCCAAAATTCTCTTTCTTTCCCCTCTAGTTAGGTGTGTTTGAGTTTTATTATTTTCTTTGCTTAATAAAAACTGTTAGTATTTTAAACTGCTTGACTCCTCACTGACCTGAACCGGTATACATAGGATAAAAGGTCTCGCTGCATTGCCCTGCCTTTCATTAGCCAAGAGAGTGCTTCAGCTAATTTTCCCCATTTTTGCTTGTTTGGTTTGGTTATTTGGGCACCCCTCCTGGGACCTCCAGTTTACAGGGTAACAGGGTGGTGGAGAAACGCAGGCAATCCTGGTACCCCTAATTTGAGAAGGAGTCGCGAACTTCCTCATATCGGGTGGTGCTGACGTAGGGAACGGTCAGTGAGTAGTTTTAGATCACAGTTAGGCAGGTTAGTGTATGTGCATGATCTCTGTGTGTTTGTGTAACTTTCCTATCGGGTGGACGCTATACCTCTCTTGTCCTGAGAATTACTTCTCTATCTTGGGTCTATTGTGGGCTGGGATCCGAAGTGTTAGGATGCTAGCACGTTAGGAACAGTCCACACACATCCAATATCTTAGCAGCAAGGCACACTGAAGCACTTTTAAAAAGGGGAAAATCCCCACTCCTTTCATTGTCCCTTTTGCAAGTTGTCCCTTGGAATTGTGGCTAGCTTTGTTTGGAATTAGAGAAGGCGCGGGTGGTGAGTCCCGGCTTCTCAAGTTTTGCAGGCGCGTCCCGTTGTTGCCAGCTTGTTAGGATTGGGTGGTGAGTCCCAACCTAGCTGTGGGTTTAGCGGTTTAGCCTGAGGTAGAGGAGGCGCCCCTCACCCAGAAAACCAGACAGGAGTGGTTCAGTTTTTGGGTTCTTTGTCCCTCTTCTCCCGCTGTTCGGCTGGACAGTGTAGTAAGTTCTTTTGAGTTCGTCACTCCCCCCTTTTTTTTTCAGCTGAGCCTTGGAAATGCTCCTGAGGGTTTCCCCACTGGGTCCCAGGTGGGCCTCCCCGTCCCTGAACCACCGGCCTTGTCCTTTTGTTGTCAGTGCTGTCGAGGTGTAGAACCAGGCCTGGACGTACAGAAGTGACTTTTGTTTGGGCAGGCTGGAGTTTGGTTCCTTTTCCCTCTTCCCTAGCAAAGTTCCAGAGAGTTCGCTTTCCTCAGTTTCCCCAGAGATCTAGGTGATCCTTCCCGTCACTCCAGAGTCCTGGTCCTGTATTTTGTGAAGGAAATAGTGTGGAAATTGTTGTTGTGCTTCTGCGGGAAGCCTTTGTGTTGCTGTGTATAGGAAGCTGTGTATTGTTTTGGTAGTGTAGGAAATGGCTAAGGAGAGCCCTATTGCAGTTAAGGACCTCATGTGTTAGGAGGAGGTCCAAGGGAAACTGGAGAGATGGGTTTTAGGTAAAGGGAAGTGCCCCTGGAAAAACTCTGTCTTCCAGGCGGACGATCCCTTCGCCTCTCTCCATGAAGTGTACACCCTGGCGCGTAAGACAAAGAACCCATTCGGGCCTTCGAAAGATTCGTTGGCAGCTTGAGGACTTTGGCTTGCGGCTAGAGTTCTGCCCTAGTAGAGATCTGAGGGAAGCTAGCAGAGGTAGAGAAGGAAAATGCCCGGCTTCATGCCGAGAATGTGGCTTTGCAGGCGGACAAAATAACTTTTGCGTCCGTTGCACAGCCCATGCAACAGCAGCTAAGCGATATGTCCCTAGCTGCCCAGACTTGGGAGGAGAGAGCCGTGCCTTAGAGGCCGAGCTTGATCGCGCCAGGGCTGTGGCTCGTTTCATGGTGAATCAAGTGTGACACTGTAGGTTTCTTTCCAGTCTCTTAAGTTGACTACCACCATGCAAGACTGGAAATTCCCTCCCAGCGTTTTACTGGGGTTCTTGCCAGCCTCCCAAAGCTGACTCCCACGCTTGGAAAGACTGGCAATCTCCCCAGCTCTATCAGGTATGCTGCCACCACCACCCTGAATTATGAATCACTTGGACAGAACAGGAGGGACTCTGCCCAGTCTCTAAGCGTAAGGATCTTCCACCTCCCCCTCCCCTGAGTGAGAGGTCCTATGTAGCGTGTGCCAAACCTGGAGTGGAAATGGAGAGAAACGGAGGTTTATAGAAGTGTTTAATCAAGGCATGCGAATAAACAAAACCATTTCACACTTGGGAGACTCCCCCTCTCCCAGGTACACTTAGTTACAAGAATTTACAAAACAGATATAACAGCACAGATACATTCTTAAGATCAGCCAATTCCCAAAATAACAACATCCCTAACGCGACTAACTACTTATTTCTAGTTACTCACAATTAGGTTATAGGCTTAGATGGTCTAAAGGAGAAGAGAGGGGGGTCCAGGAGACACGGCATGTCTCCCAGCTCAACTGGCCCAGCTCTCCTCTCTTTGTTTCTCTCTTTTTGTCTCTCTCTGGCCACATGGCCTCTCAGAAGTTTTATATTTTCCTCCTTGGAAGGATCTGGAGTCATCTCCAAGATGCCCACCTCTTTTCCTTTTGGCTGGTCAATTCTCACCTTGTGACCTGTGATGCTGCCCCTTTTCCCTTTTTGGGTTGGTAACTCTCACCCTGTGACCCTTGATGTAATCCCAAACCTCATTAACCCTTGGTTTACCTGAAGGGGGAAGTATCTCCCTTTGATAAGCCAAAGAAAAGGAAGCCCCATTATCACATCAAGTCAAGGAACAGCAGGAGGCTGTTAGTCATGTAGCCTGCCATAAACAGATTGCCACTTTGGAGAACCAGCTCTAGACACAAAGGGGCCCTTTAAATTTTCGGCGGTGTGTCCGGAACTGCTCCCTAGCTTTGCCAGTGAGGACTCTTTGCCGGGAGATGCTTTGCCATCCTCCCCACACAATCCAGACTGGGAACCCCTAAGGCACCAGCCCGGCCTGTTAGACCCAATATACCCGTAGAACCATTCCCGCTAACGAGGATAGTGAGGAAGTCCGGGAGACGCAGGTCACTGAGCCCAAGTTCCCTGGCGTGCCACCAAGGCAAAAGCAATTGCTACCAGTTGGGCCCCTTAAATCGGTCCACCAGCATCATGTGGCTTAACGGGGTGTCGCATTCGCACCCTACAGCCAATGGCCAGGACCTAACCCAACTGGCTCCCTTTGTATGTCCCCTTAAACCCTTTGTTTGATTTCGCCATGGCAGCTCAAGGTCTAGTTAGATTAGGCCCGCGACTGGATGCAAAATGGGAAAGATCCTTTGGCCTGGGCAGAATGTGAATGCTCTCTACGTTATGGAGCAACAGGGTCCCCGAGAGAACCCTGAAGCTTACATAGCAGGGAAAAGCAGTTGCTCGCCACTTTAGCAGAAAAAGTGCCCCTAATGGCTCGTGGGCACAATTTTATATGTCGAGTTTAAGACTCTGCTGTACGGAGGCTTGAACCGAGAGACAAGGTTGGCCCTGGGCTTGGTAACCCCACCAACACTTCATGGGAAGAGTTTGGGAACAACCTCCGTAGGGTCTCTGACCTGTTGCGAGAGACTACGCCCTTGCGACCTCCCAAGTCACACAGGAGGACCGGAGGGAGCCCAATCGGAGATCAAGCCCTCCAATTATGGATCCCACTCCCAACCTAAAAACCCCCAAACTCTGTTCCTCGGGGGGAACTGGAATTCGGCCACCGACAGGATAGGAAATGGAGGGTGGGGACCTGCAGCCAGCCCAGAAAGGCAGGGAACCCTTTCCCCAAACCCTCCACTGCCCCCAAGCAGCTACCTAGTCTGGTTTCCCAAAAGAAATGTCTGGCGGGTACGAGCCCCCAGTTCAGCCAGCTCTCATGGATAGGGCTAAGATTTGGGGAATGCTGTGGGGAGGAAAAACACGGGTCCCTGGACAGGAAGCCCACTTCCGAGCTTCTCAAGCCCTAGAGAGGATTGTTTCCCAAAGGACCACCGGTTGGTCCAGGCTGTCACAAACAGCCCACCTCCGGCTGGCGGTCGCTTTGATTTGGATTTGGACTAGGGGTGCCCTTATCCTCGCCTTCCAAAGCCAAGCGGCGGCCCAGTCATGGCCACGCAGGCAGAGGAGACCCCAGGTGATGGGAGGCACCCAGACCGGGGGGAACTCCTGCCACCCTTAGAGTAGACCCTGGAGCGGCACCGAGTGTGTTGCCCTTAGAACCGGTTAGTCCTGGTGAACCCACGCCTGGCCCAATCCAGGATATGGTGGGGGGGGTCACTTGGCGCAACGGGTTTGGGAAAATTCCAGCCCGGAGGTATTGCATTGTAGGTTTTTGGCTTGGGAAAGCCATGGCGAGGACAATGGTCTTTGGGACATCGTTCTCCCTCGGAACCCAGACCATTGCCAGCAGCGAACGCATGTTCCAAAGGTCGATAGTGCGGGGATCGCAGGAAATTTTGGCTGTGAAAGGTGGTGCCGCCATCCCCATCCCTAGCTTGGCTTTGTTTTGTGTGGAAGAAAGTGTGGCTACTGCCAACATCTCCTCTTGGACCTTTTGCTGCTGTTTTGCCTTTAGAGGCTCCCTAGCATTATTATTGTGACCTTGGTAATTGCGAGTTGGGCCAGTGTAATTTGCGGCTCACTCTCATCCCCGTCCTACCTGAAGAGACTGTCGTCCCGGAGGTTGGGCTTACACCAGGCCTCCACATGGTTTTTGGGAAAAAAGGGTTCTCACCCAGGAGTCAGTTGTGTTGCTCCTGTTGGTCTTTGTGGTAGCCCTAGCTAGGAACGGGAAAAGAGAAACCCCCGTAGGAAATCCGTTGAAAGTGCGCCTCAGAAAGGCAGGATTTTGCTTCCCTTCAGGGGATGGAAGCCCCCTTGAAGAGATGGTTCAGGCCTCTCCCCCCCTTTTTCCCCTTGTAAATACTCCCCTTTGGTGTAGTTGCTGACGGAGGTTCCATCTCTGTTCCCTACGGGGAAACGGAATGGCCCCGTCGATGTTGTTTATATTGGTTTCTGTGCTGTTCAGTTACGCGTTGGGAATAGGAGTCCCCCCAGAGTTCACTTATGTCCACACGGATGGGGAGTACAATGTGCACGCCCTATCCCATTGGAATCCCTTTTCCCGAAAAGAAGCTGTGCTCCGAAATTTCCCAAGCTATACACATGGTACAAGAGGAAATTCCTTTGCGTTACTCACACACCCCACAGTATATTCTCGTGACTGGTTTGGTTCAGCCCTAACCATGGCTGTTCCTGAACACAACATGACTATTCATGTGGATGTGCTAACCAGTACAGCACCCGCAACCATTAACGTCATCCAGAGCAGTCGCCGTAGATTTCTTGTTTAGGGTGCTCTTTGAACCGGAAATTGTCACCCCAAGTGGGTATGGGGTTATGTTCCAGTGCCAAAACATCACCAAAACCCCTACAGGTTGCACGTTCATGTGCAAAACAAGCTGGTGTCCCGACTCTCCACAGCGTGGGACTCATTCAGGTAAGTGACCAGCAATGTATGTTGGTATTTTGAATAAAGACATAGAAATGGTACCCTATTCCACCGTACAACCCATGCTCACGACGATGGTGCTTAATTTCACTGTCGTCAACATCTCCAAAGTACTCCTGACCTGTGCGCCTTATTTAAAATTGGCATGGAAACAATGGGAACATTGAGAAAACGTTGGTTGTTTTCTCTCATTTTCTCTCTTTTCCCTTTTCCCCCCAAGCGAGACATTCGGGAACAGTCTTAGGAGGTATTGGAATGGGCGGTGCCATTCTCAATACCATTAATGAAGAAATTTTGGCGAATAAATTAGGCGTAATTGGCACTAAAACAAAAGATTTAGGCATTTCTTCAGGTCTCACCAATTTGGCAAAAGGCATGGACTTAATCAGCCAATTGCTACCGCAAGGGGTTTGGTCCCGAGCGGGTATCATAGTCGACCTCAGCTGTGTGTTACAGAACACGCCCACGATTTGGCAGTTGCGATACAGTACATGCAACTGCAAAGCATTGTGATCACCTTTGCCGCTCAGGTGATCCAGGCCAGTCTCATGGGCTTACTACACCTGGAGCTCCTGAGCCTACTAAGAAAGCAATACCCAGAGTTGCTAACCCCCCGCCGCTTTGGCTAAGATATGGCATGCTACCTGGCAGAGCCTAACTCTCACGGGATGTTGCCCAAAAGGATTCTGGATCCAATAATCATACATCCAGTATTCCATTTAGGACTACCACTCATATCCGTCAATGCCACATTGCTACCGTTGACTTTGTATCATTGGTCCAATGGTACACACTTATTAGATCTGTCCGGATGTTTGTTTCATCAGCAGTGGGTGCAATGCTTTCATAGCATTGACAGCATCAGGCATGGCAACACCTCTGAGTATGTTTTGGTCCCAGTTAATCGCACAGTAATGTCCCAGCTTACCAAAGATTGTTTTTGCTTATGAACCCTGTGTGACAGTGTACCCTAGTACCTAGTGAAGTACCTATTTGAATTCACCGAGCTGCCAGTAATCCTTGTTTTTGCGGCCAGCATGTAACGGACTGTTTTGGCCAGGACTTTTATATTAGACAGGAAAAGCGGGACTATGTTTTGGAAATTGAATATGCACCCCAGGAATCCGAATTCGACGGGTCCGACCTTAAAACAAATTGGTCTTCATGGCTCAGGAATCTCACCAATCTGGCCAATAAAGTAAAGGAGGTTTCCCACGCCCTCCGCCAAATTATTGTAAACGTGGACCATTCGGCTCAGAAGGTTGTTAAGACATCTGTAGAATTAGAAGCCGCTAAGAAGCATTCGTGGTGGGGTATTTTTAATTGGTCATCCTCCAAAATCAAATTGTTAAATATGCCATGCACCCCTTGATAATCCTAATAATATTTCAAATTGTACTGTTGATATGTTTAATTGTTCTGGCTCTGTGGGCCAAGAAACAGACCTTTTGCCTTCAAGCTGGGGAAATTTTACCAACCGTTTCAGACTCCGAGGCATAACTGGAAAGCTTGTTAATAGTTAAGAATATAAGTGTAGAATATTTGCGTTAGTTTCCCATTTGGGTTCAAAAGCCTATCCCGGGCGGCCAATCTTTCGGGGCTGCCCTCGGAGTCCAGCTTTTGGTTTCTTTGGACAGTGATGTGGTTGCCTGGAACTGGCATCTAATCGTTAACCCGCGCCCCAGGCCCTCGAGTTACATCATCAGGCCTAGAGCTTTGGCTTTGGTCTGGGGGAGAGGGAAGGGTGTGAGGATGGTCCAGTACGTGGAAGACCAGAGCGCAAATGGAGAGGAGTCTCCATAGCCTTTGGGTTGGGGTCCCCGCTGGCCTCTCTGGGCCAAGCGAGTAGATGAGAGTTCCGGCACATTCACCTCACTGACATCATCCATGGCCAGTCCCCCGGCAAATACACTGTAGAATCTGTTGCCTTTTTAAACCCTCATCTTTCCAAAACCTTTTAAGTCATGATGAACTTGGCTCCCAGCAGGCTTGTAATTTGCATCGACATTTTGTATTGGTGGTAACTGGTGTCAGTTCTCTCTTAAAAAATCTGTAGCCGGTCATCTCCGGACCTTCCGCCACCCCGAGCACCGGGGGGGGGGAAAATCCAGACTTCGAAAAAGCCGAGGATCCAGACCCCAGATGACATCCCTTTTTCAGTTGCTGCAGTTGAGGACCATAGCCAGCCGCTCCTCAACAAAACCATGGACTACATCGCCCATCTCCTGAGGTTCCAACTTGGTTCCCAGTTGGACCATTCCAGCTTCCCGTTCACAAGCTCCTTGCAGGATTTGGCTCAAGCGACCCATCCAGAGTAAAGCAGCCCGCTTTCCTGTTTTGGACTGTTACCGCTGCCGCGTTGCAAAGAACTGTTCCTGTTGCAAACCCATTCCTGAGGACTATTCCTGTTGCCCGTTCCTAAAAGAGCTAGCATGCCTGGGCTAGCTTTACCCTGGACTGGAAATATTTTGGTGCCTGCATTTTCCCCGACCCCGAACTTTTCCGTTTCCAAGGTGGGGGTGCAGAGACTTTGCTCGTGCCTCACCTCCCCGGGACTTTGGACTTGTATTGCCATATCCTCATCACCATTGGATTTCTTTCTGCCCGCATCATCATTGGACTGCTCATATCACGTTTAGCTGCCCGCATTCACCCAATCTGCATTTGGATAATGAACTCTGCCCGCATTTACCCGATTTCAGTTTTGAACTTTGCCCGCATTCAGTTTGTCTTCATTTTCCATTTGGATATTGCCCGATTTGCAGTTTGGAATTGTTGCCACTTTGCATCTGTTGAGGAATTGCCCGCATTTGCAGTTTTACATCCTTTGTGATTGCCTGCATTTACGCCACTGTATTTTATTGCATTTCATACACTACTGTATTTCATTGCATTTGTTTGTATATTATTAGAGTTAGGCTTTCTTATTGCCCACTTTGCATTGAACTTGTTGTTAGTTAGGGAATGTTTTATTTAGATAGGAATATTCAAAATCCTTGGGGAAACGCCTCCAGATCTGTAGACCTCATTCAGCGCTAAATTCCTTTTGAAATGTTTGATTGGAAATGAACAATTTGTATCAAATTGCCCATTTTCGGGGGGGGGGTTTTTACCACGGCATTCTGGTCTGGTCTTTGATGAACTAAGATATCATTTTGATACAAATTTGGGCCCCTTTTTTCCCGCCACCAGCTAAGTGTTTGTTAGGCCCCGCCGGACAAGCGCGAAGCTAGGCATGGGAGATTTTATTCTATCAAAAGTCCAGATGTAGCCAGTTCCGCTTCAGGGGGTAGCCATCCAAAACAAACACCTTGATTGTAAGCAAAAAACCCTTTTCCTGTGAAAGCACCCTGGCGTCTTAACAGCCGAGTTAGCCACATCTGCATACCAGCTATACCATTGTCAATTCAGTTCATAACTCAATCATGCAAATTCCGACCTTTGGGGGCCTTTTCCCCAGACCAAAACTCATTGTTCTCTTCCAAAAACCAGACTAGCCTGCGGTCGTTCTGTCCCTATAAAATGCCCCACTTTGAGAGCTCATTGGAAATCTCGCTGGTCCTTGCTGGAACTCTTGCTGAAATCACTGGAACCCCGTCGGACCAAGCTGAGCTGAAATCACTAAGCTGAAATCACTCGAAGCTCCTCTTGGATCTTTTCCCCGCCTCGCGCCCCGCCTCCACAGATTCCCCCCGGTCTCCACACCGGGTTTCCTTCCTTCTCTCCAATTGGTGTCTCCAGGACTTCGGACAGGTGGCGTATTGCTTATTTCTCCAAAATTCTCTTTCTTTCCCCTCTAGTTAGGTGTGTTTGAGTTTTATTATTTTCTTTGCTTAATAAAAACTGTTAGTATTTTAAACTGCTTATTCCTCACTGACCTGAACATACATAGGATAAAAGGTCTCGGGATTGCCCTGCCTCTCGTTAGCCAAGAGAGTGCTCCAGCTAATTTTCCCCATTTTTGCTTGTTTGGTTTGGTTATTTGGGCACCCTTCCTGGGACCCCCAGTTTACAGGGTAACAAGAACTATACTTACTAAAAATGTTGAAGAGACTTATTGAACACGAGAGAAAAAAAAAGTGGTCGTGTATTATTATACACGTTGACAGCAGCCCTAATCTTATATGCTGCCCAACGGAAAAGTAGGAATGGTTACTTAAATCCTTGAAATGTATCAAATGGATACATTACCTATGTACCTGAACAATAATCAGAGTATAGATAAATTGAATGAAGAATGGGTAATAATTAAAAATTTATGGCAAGAAAAATGGGGAGAAATGTTCTTATAGGATATATAAATTTCAATCTGTTGTTTTATGATTTTTTTTTTTCCTTTTTTCCATAACCTGTTGTTTTATGTATTTCTCGTTATCCTTACTTCCACAATATATAGAAACCCCTTTGGCAGATATAAGTTACTATAAGGGAATAAATAAAAAGGGTTTAAGAGAAGACTTCAGTGATGCCTGTTCAATGGTTTATGTTTTATGTTTATTGTTTTTGGTCAAAGACCGTATCATATTTTAATGTATTTCATCTTTTATTTTATAGATAACCAAAATTTGATACTTCACAGATAATAGATATCAAGAAGGCAATGTGTTCATTGTAACATTCTTTTTTTTATATCATATAAAATGATATGTCACTCATTAATGATCTTACAATTTATCTTTATGTATAAATTACAAAAGGTAACATTTATAATACAATATTTATTTGTTTATTGATTGCACAAAGCTCATGGTAAATGTATGTATGTTTATTCTTATGTGTTGTTGTCCTATTTCAATTAAAAAAAATAATGGGGGGTAAGAAGCATCCCATTTCCCACTTCCAAAAAAACATCCAGGTTCAGAAATGGGAAGTAAGAAGGATCCTATTTTCCACTTCCAAAGCTGCAGAATCTATTATGCCCATTGACAAAACGCCGCCAGCTTTCCGAAGGGGGGGCTGCAGATGGAAACTTGCAAATGTTGGAAGACTGACTCTACCTTAATTGTTAAAGCTGATTTTGTTCGATTTTAAGAAACTCTGGAATATAGGTTGGGGCTCACAGACTTGAGACTCAACTTGAAACTTGGAGTAAAACATTTAAATACATCACTAAGGAATAATAAAACTATACCATTCAATTGTAAAACAAATTATCCAGGTAAAATGGCAAAAATTCAATATAATATAAAATGAACTGAGAAGTACAGTTGGTTCTCCACATTTGCTAGGGTAGGGGTTTTTGGACCCCACAGAAGTGCAAAAAAAATCACAAATATCAAAATTTTGTGTGTGCATCTCCCAGGAAGGGGGCTGGGCCACGGGGGGGGATGGGCACACAGGGTCCAAACCAGGCCAGGGAAAGAAGGGGGGAGAGGGGACAGGCCAGCATGGTAGCCTTAACTTCCTCCCTCTCACCAATCTTCTTCCCTGGGTGTATGGAGGAGCCTCGAAGTGGATTTGCAGTGCTAAGAAATCAGTCTATGAGCTGTTCTTAACTGGCCACGCAACAACTAGTGGAGGAAGAGGACGACCAGAGGCAAATTTTTAAAGGGCGGTGCCGACTGATGAGAGCTGCCAAGGGGGAAGGTTCCCCCCAAGAAAAGAAGCTCTTTAGCCCTTTTCCCTCTCCTATGAGTTTCTAAATATAAAATAAAAAAAAAAAATATAAATGCATTACCTCCAGGAAATTAGATTTTGTAAGATTACCTGAAACGTCCCCTTTTCGGAAGGCCGCAGGATTCCCACTCTGGGGAATCCAGAAACGGGATATGGGTAGACAAAATTTGTAGAAATTGTCCATCCTGGCAAAATTTTAAACCCCTAGAGAGGGAAAGGAAAAAAGACAAACCTTACAACAGGTTTTATTTTCTTTATTTGGGTCTAACTTTATGCTCTGTTTTCCCAAATTTAAAATTTTTCAAGGGAGTTCACCCCAGATGGGCCCCTTTTCCTCAGACGTCAACCCCATATCCAGGAAAAAGGGCTGCAGGGGAGGAGGGGGTGAGCTTAAACAGGCAGGTTTCTGGTGGAAGGGAAGATTGCCTTTCAATATACAGATAGCAGCATTGTTAATCCTGATGTGCACGTGTGAACTTTTCTTCTGGTATGAAATACTGCAGTTTTAGATAGGAACATCCAGAGCAAAGAGGTGTCTTTTAAAAAAAAAAAAATACAGCGGGATTACCACACCAAATAATTCTGCACTATTTAAGTGGAATTAGATAGACAAGAGCAGTCAGAAATAGAAAGAAGCAATTACTTGCGTGTAGAGAAGGAAAAAAACACAGAAGTGCGTTATTCTGTGTATGGGAAATGCAGATGAATCACCTGACAAGCAAGCATACCAGACAGAGGGCCAGCTGTTTAAAATGTGACCGAAGGGCAGTAATGGCACCAATCCAACTCGCCCTCACCCACCAGCACCCAGAGCTCCTTGTGGTGGCAGACTGTTTCTGCAATCCTTTACCCTGTTGCCTCCAACAGGACAATCCTTTACCTTGTTGGAAGCGAAGAGGCATCAGTGCTTGTGTGAAGTGACTAGTGAGAGGGGGGAAATTAAATAATGCCGCCCTTTGTTTTCACCTTTGTTATCTTTCTTTGGTCTATGTACTGTTGCTTCCTTCTTACCTGCAGACATCACATCGTCCGTCTCTGGGGGAATTTCCCCCAGTCTCTTTGTGTGGAAGGAGCATCCATGGGGCTCCGGGCCTCAATAATGGATGTTAGCTTACCACACACATGAGAACCAACTTTAGGGGCTCTTCAAACCCAAATTTTAACTAGTCAACTTGTTTTGCCTAGCTCATTTCCCATCCTAGGATGACAAAAAATTTTTTTTTTTTTTTTACCTTATGAGAGCATCCAGAGTCATTTATTTTTCTGCCACAAGTTTATGTTGCACTAGCTCTAGTATACTCTGCTTTATATTAATACCAATACCAAATATTCCTACATACCCTGTAGTGGAACTGAGATAGAGACCCACGGTTTTGGGAAAAAAAAAATTTATTGTGCACAATGTCCCAATGAAATCCTTTCCAAAATTGGGGCTTTTTACATTCAAAGCAATTTATACATCTCCAGTGCAAATACATCACATGTCCAAGAAAGGAAATTGACACAAACAATAGTTCTCACCATCCTTCTGCGTAATCTTACTAATGTTGCGAATCTTCTGTAACGCCCAAGCCCTTTAGCACATCAAGCCAAACTGATAACATTCCATTACACAAAGTTCCCTTGTCTCCTGTTCCCTTGTCTCCTTTAAATACAGTGGGACTTCAATTGCAGAGGAAATTAACTGCTTTTCTCAACTGCTTTTCCCTCACGCCCAGAGGTCAACTAGCCTGACCCACACTATTCCCTCCTTTTATGCTGACTTCTTTGAGCAATTCAAGCATAACTATTTCGTTATTTTGGCCTTGCCGTTAAAGCATATACAGCAGCTTTTCCCTTTATTACTCTAATTTTTAAAGATTGAAAACTCTTTAACATGCAAAGTATTCCCAAAGCGGTTTTTAGGAAGTCCATTATTTATGTACAAAGCAATTCTACAAGCAATGCCTTTACCCATACTTATTTAGGGAACCAGATGATCATGTCCACACCCCCTAAAGCTACAAGAATGATTTTCAAATTTTGAATATTTTCAAAATGCTTTTTCCCCTTTTACTTTTAAACTCATTCACATAATGACAACAGGTTGTGTTTATCCAAATACACAAACCCCCTTCATGACTGAAGAGATAGTCTAAACCTTTTTCATGTTTGGGCTGACAGCCAACAACGCATCTGCCTACATAAAAAACATGTAATCCCTCCATGGGGATCAGGGGGGATTCCCAACCCCCAGATACGCGTTGTCAGAATCATATCCATTGCTTTCATTATAAACACTTCTATTCTTGCCCAGCCAAACTGTTTATCCCATACCTATATTGGTTTGTGTACTGGGTGAAAGGTGATACCCTCAGTGGCCAAACCAATTCATCCCAGAAGATAAACCATATACCCATTTACTATTGTAAAAGCTGGTTTCTTTCTAGAACTCCTTTAAGGAGGATCAGGCCCCCTTGTTCTCATATAACACAATGAAACCACTGTTATAACTAAAGGAGAAAGCAACATTGGGATACTTTCCTGGGCATACCTGTGGAAATTCAGGGATTTCAAACTTTACATTACAGTGGGGAAAGTCTCCTAGCTTAGCCCATGAGTACATACCCAGCCATTATTGACATTCAAGGTGTTCATGATCTGATTAACTAGTTGGTGGAATTGTTTCACCCCCCCACCCTCCCTAGTTCTGCATCATCCTCATCATCACCAACAGTTGCCATATACACATATCTTCCAATCCCACAAAACATCCATCTGTAGTGATAGAAAAAGGGTTGGCCAGGGTTCCTGCCCCTCTTATGCCTGCCACAACCCATATTATTGTCTCCCACATTCAGGATCTGACCGTACGCAGGACAGCGCTTCCCAGGTAGCACTGCAGTAGGGATCTTTCCCAATTCTTCTTTCCTTTCCAGGTGGAGATCTAGCCGTGTGCTGGGGTGCCTGGCTTCCAGGTATTGCAGACACCAGCAAGGCTTAGTCTCAGTCTTCTTACTGCTTTCTGATGATTTTTAGCTTCAGAGGTTGCCCTATGTTTGGAGCAACAGTCCAGTCAAAGTGAGCCTTAGTTTTAAACACCCAAGGCTTCATCCTGGCCACCTTTACTACAGTGGGAGTTGTCACCACTATCTGATAGGGTCTCCTCCACCCATGACCAAGTTCCCCCCAATCCTTCACCCATATCTCCTGGTTGGAAGGGGTGTGCCTGTGCCCTTAGAAAGGGGAACCCCTGTTCTAACATTTTCTCCCTTATTTTACTCATAGCTTTTCCTAATGCCCTAACTCCTTCCTGTAGAGTTACGTTTCCTTAATCCACCCCAAAATGGCTTCATACTTTGGCAAAAAAGGGGGACAATTTTATGGTTCTGTGAGGTGTGCACCTTATCCTATGCCTTATCATAATGGGGCTTTGGGAAGAACAAAAGCACTCCTGGTTTCTCTGCTGTGGGCTGCACATGGAATGAGAGTGAAAAGTTTCTGTAAATTGGGCTAGGAAGATGGTGGTATCATACCACTTGCCCTGTGGTGGCATCCAGTCCAAAGAGGTAGCCAGGGCTGTTATCTGGGCTATACATGTTGAGCTACTGTGTCTTCAGGATTTTGTTTTCATCCTCTCCACTTTTCTTGAGTTCTGAGGTCTGCTGGTGCAATATGATTTCCAGGTGATTCCTAGAACAGTGGTTCAATCTTTGATGATCTTGTGGACAAATGCAGGTCTGTTGTTTGAGCCTATATGGTGTGGGCCTTTTGGGGATAACGTTGGTCTTCTGGCTGTCTCACAGCCTTCAACCTTCCCCCTCTGCCCTTTCAGTCAGAGTCCTGCAGCTGCAGTTCCACTTTCAGCCTGGAGGGGGCTCTATCACCTCTCAGGGCCCCCCCTTACCTTCTCCCTCCCAGCTCAGAGATGCACCATCACCTCTTCTCCCAGCTTGCTTGTACTTTAGCCTGCTGGAGCTGGGCCAGGGGGCCTTTCCAAATTTCCGCTCTATCAGGAACTGGCGGGGGGACTTCTTCGCAATTTGGACTGCTTCCAGGACGTCACAGCTCCAGGCCTTTGCCCTTCTCTGTCTGAGGGATGGGGGACAACACTTTTTCCTCAGTCTGCCCTTGTCAGCTGGCCACAGACGCCTTGGTTCGTAAGCCTTTACAGCCTCTGCTTCTCTCTCCTTTCAGTGCCTTCATAGTAGCTAGCAAGGAATCTTGCTGCTTTGCAAATCTCTCAGCTCTTTGCTACTAGAGCCGTTCTCCAAGCACAATTTCTCCATCTCTCTCTTTCCTCTCCCGCTCCTGGGTTCTGGCTGCCTCTTCCTGGAGGCCAAAGGGGCCTCCACTTGGTGTAGTGTGGTCTTTACATCTGGCCTTGCCAGCCTTTTTTGCCCAGTCGTCCCTGCTCGCCTCTCTTTTCCTGTCAGCCACTTAGCTTCACAGAGAGCCAGCCCTTGTCGCGGCTGCTACGCAGCCTCTCTTAACTTGCCTGTCTCCCCTTCTGGTGGCAGGGGATAGTTCTGCCAGCTGCAGCTGGAGCCTCTTCTGCCTATGCCATCTGGTTGTGAACCGCTGTGGGGGGCCCCCTGGATTTCTGCATCAGCCTTTTGGCCTCCCCTTTTTTTTTTTCCAATTCTAAAATCCTAAACATCAAATGAACTAAGAAAAAAAGGGGGGGGATCCCCCCTTTCGGGTCTGACAAGTTGGGAATGAGAGCCGGCGTGATGGGGGTAGCCTCCTCTGCTTCTGCTTCGGTTGCCATCCCTTTCCAGCTCCACCCTCCTGCTGCTTATCCCATTTTCGCTCCTCGCACGCCATCGCTGCCTTGGTTTTTCAGTCACTCTCGCTGCCATCAAAGGAGGGGGCCATGGTGCCTTCCCTGCTCTCTGTCTCGCTTTTCCCCCCCCCTTTTGGGGGTTCTTGGCTCCGGCTTCCTTCTTACTCTTCACCTCTGCCACTTGCGGGGGGGGGGGGGGATGCCACCTATTCCCTTTCCGTCATGCCCAGCCTCGGCTGCATCTGCCACCACTTCCATTCTCCCCCCTCACTTCCCCGGGCTCTTGGCTGGCGCCTCAGCTGGGGGGGGTGCCGTAGCCATCGCTTCTCCTCCAGGAAGCCTCTTCCTCCCACAGTGTTGCACGCCTGTGGCTGGCGGGGCCCGCCGGTTTTATTCTCTCCTCTTCCCCCTTTTTGTCTGCCACACATACTAACGCTGGGAGTGGCTCTCACTCCTTATTGGTGGTTTTATTGCTCCCCCCCCCCTCTGTCTCCTCAGGGGAAGGAGGCAAACAGGCGAGCAGGCAAGTGAGTAAAAAAAAAAAAGTGGAGGTGAAGAGGGGGGGTTTGGGGTGTTTCCTGAAATTTTTCCCCCTTTTAGCTTCAGAGCCTCTGTGGGGGTTTATCCAATACTTTACTTCTCTGTTTATCCTTAGGGGGAATTTATTCAAAGGGACTACAATTCCCATGTGTCCAAAGTTCCTATGCCAACTGCTTTTCCAAAAATACAGTGTCAGACAGAGTTCTGCAGCCTTTTAAAAATTCCATGTCAGGGGGGAAACCAAAAGTCAGTCAGTCCTTTTTTTTTAAGAAAGAGGAGAGGTGGAAGTGATGGTGAATGGATGGGAATTTGGGGAAAAAAGACAGCTCATTAAATCTTCACTGAAGTTTCCTTTCTCCCTTTTTCTTTAGACATGAGAAAATTTTGTAGGAAACCAGGCTTGCTTCTATCCTTAAAGGGGGGGGAAGCTGCCTGTCCCCCCCTTTAGGTGTTACTTGATTCTAAAAAAGGGGCCTTGAGCATGGCTATTGCTCCTTTCAGCAGGGAGGGGGGAAGGGGGGGTTCCTGGTAGCAGCAGAGTTCTTTTTTCTTTTTTTCTCTTTTCTTTTTCCAGATGCAGCTTTTGAACAATAGAAGCTGAACTCTGTAAACTGAATTGTAATCTTGCTTAGAAATGTTGCAAAAAGTACTGGAGGAGAATCTTCAGAGTTTTTAAGCTATGTTTTCAAAGTTTTGGGGGCAGATTTGCTGAGCCCAGGACTTTTCAGTTCCTTGCATGTCTCCCATTATTCAAGATCAAAACCTTTCCCCTTTTTCCCCTTTTTACTATTTCCTATCAAACACCTAAAGGTTTGTTTTTTTATTAATTAACCCACTTAGTTTCTGCTATTCCCAAACCTCTTGGTAAATAACTTCTAGCCCCAAAAAAAGCAACTATAGGGTTAAATCTGAGGAGGGGCCGTGGGGAAATGGCTTCAAGCACCAAAAGACAATTGCAAACAGAGAGGAGAAGCCAAATTTTTCCTGGAATTTTCCCCCACACACATTAAAACATTATCTGACCTCAAAACATACATAAACGCACAGGAAAAGAAAAAAACTTTTCTTGGAGTTTTTTTTCCCAAAATACCTTGAAGCAGAGTCTGTAAACTGCCTCCCTCCACCCAAATTCCTCCCAAAATGACAACACACAGTAGGGGAGGAGGGTGGGGGTGGGGGTGAAAGGGGGGCCCCAACAGCTCGAAACAATGAGGTAGACAAATTTTCACACACGCTGACTCATGCAGCCGGAAGTTCCAACAGTCTGCAAATGGGAACTTTCAGTGTCAAACCCCGCACACACCGTTACTCAATGAACACAGCCTCCCACCTGTCCCGTGTGTGTGTCTAAGGAAATTTTTGGGTTTAATGGCCCCTCCCGGTTTTGGGGCCATCTATTAGGGCAGACCCATTATAGGGGGTGATCAAGCCCCTCTTTTTCCCCCTGTTCCCACACTTTAGGGGAAGGCCCTTGACACACTTACCTATGGCTCTGTTCTGTGGCTCTGTTCTGTCCATTTTCCAAACCATTCCTGGGTTCTTTAGCTGGCAACCATTCTCCTGGCTTTACACCCCTATGAGGAGGACCGTCCGATAAAAAAAATTGGGGGGACCCAAGGTCCTTATCAATGGCGCACAAATGCCCCAAAGGGAAAAAGCTGCCGCTTCAAGAGGGCAAAAACCCGTCTTTCCCCCGGGCCAAGCCCCCAAAATATGTAGTGGCTGAGATAGAGACCCACGGTTTTAAAAAAAAAATTTTTTTTGTGCACAATGTCCCAGTGAGATCTTTTCTCAAAAATTGGGCTCTGCCTCTTTACATTCAAAGCAATTTATACATCTCCAGTGCAAATACATCACATGTCCAAGAAAGGAAATTGACACAAACAATAGTTCTCACCATCCTTCTGTGTAATTTTACTAATGTTGCGGGAAATTTCTGTAATGCTGCCAAGAGCTAGCACGTCAAGCCAAACTGATAACATTCCATTACACAAAGTTCCCTTGTCTCCTGTTCCCTTGTCTCCTTTAAACACACAATTGCCGAGGAAATTAACTGCTTTTCTCAACTGCTTTTCCCTCACACCCAGAGGTCATCTAGCCTGACCCACATTAACCCAACACGCAAAAACATCATGATGCCTGTAGAATACCAGACACCTCAGTTGCAAGGTTGAGCCTATCTTCGTTAATAGGTGTATGAATTTTAATTGTGCCACATTAGAAGAAGAAAGAAAGATTTAGTGTATTTTTAAATTACAGTTAAATAAAATTTCATTAATTACTGGCTGCCTGAAACTCCCATGTGATCTAATAATAAGCCTCTCCCCAAGGAAGATTTAGGTATATGGATTTATGAGACATGGCTGGTTTTTTCCCTATGTTGCTGTTGTTGTGTGCCTTTAAGTACATAGTTTCTGACTTATGGTGACCCTAAGGCAACCCAATTACAAGATTTTCTGGGGCTGAGAGTATATGGTATGCCCAAGATCATCCAGTGGGTTTCCACAGCTGAGCAGGGAACTGAACCCTGGCCTCCAGGATCACAGTCCAGTGCTCAGACCTCTACACCACATCAGCTCTAAAACAAAGCTGCAACAATAAAGCCATAAAACCTTGTTGTTGTTGTTGTTGTTGCCGCTGTTGTATGCCTTCAAATTGTTTCCAATTTATGGTGACTTTAAGGCAAACCTGTTACAGGGTTTTCTTGGGCTGATAAGTTCATGGAGTAGTCATTCACTAGAGAGAAATGATACCTATTACTTTGCAGAACTTTATTTATTTTAAAAGGCTGATTGCATCTTTCTCTTAGAGAAAGTCTCATTTAATTACAGGCATTTTAATCTCTTCATTGACAGCTACTGACTGTTTCCCATTTCTACTATCAATAGGCAGCAATCCAAAATATGGAAACGATTAATTTGGAAACCCAATTCTATGTTGTTACTGAAAATGGCTATTACTGATGAGCTAGTGGAGAATATAAAACACATCTATCTAGACAACAGCAACCAAGAATTCTCACTAGTTCTGAAATGGCACACACTTAAAGCTGTTATTTGAGCTGATTAAAGAAAGACTTGGATGAAGAAAGTTAAGAAAAATTAAGACATGAACTTACGTCCCTTCCCAATAATTGAACGTAAGATATTAAACAGTAAATGAGCTGAGACAGAACTAATTGCAAGAAAGTAGAATTGCAGGAAAAAAGTATTAACATCTAACAAATTAAGCTAATTTGTTTAAAATTTAACTCATTTTTTAAAAAAGCTATTACAAATTAAGGAATAAGCATTTGGATTTTTTTTCTAGACTGCTGAAAATAAAGAAAAAAACAATTAGTATCATCAAAACAGAACAACAACAAACCTCACTAGGCACCTCTATAAAACATATTTTAGAGACTGTCAGAAGTTACAATAGTTAATTATATAAATCAAAATTTCCCACTAATTCAAGAAGCACAGATTTTACCAATTCCCTTCGCAGCTACCCTCTATACCACAGTATAAAAAACATCCTTAAAACTCTGTCTTCATTTGAAAGAAACCAATGATGATAATAAATGTGAAAACAAGGAAAGCAGCAAGCAATGAAGAATATCCAGAACTGATTCCATGCCTCAAAGAGGAATTTAATATCATGCCAGACAGCTTGAAGTCAGCTAGAACCATCTGTTTTCTACGTGCAACAGAAATAGCATTTGTATATGAGCGCACCGACTCATCACATTGCTAATCCAGGACCAGAAAATGTTTACAGCTATATTTGCTAAGAGGTTAAATCAATTTGTGATATTGTATATCCTGTCAGACCAAATTGGCTTTATGTCCAAAAAATTGCTAGCAGATGCAATTAGCCAGGAATCAACAGCATCCACCACAGGAATTTTTTTAAAAAATCAGTTTTTTTTTATTACTCCAAGTCGTAAAAATATTTGATTGCTTTAAATGGAATTAACTGTTAGAAAAAATGAAAATGGATACTCCTTTATGAATATGGTTCAAAAATTAACATTTACAATAAAGATTCACAATCTTATATTTTTGTTTGATATGAGGCAGGGTGTGTCCTGTTTAATTTGCTTTTCTGACTTGGATAGCGCCCTTTGCAGAGCTAATATGATAATCAGCAGAAACAAAAGGTATGAAAATAGGATTCAGAGCAGTGCTGCTTAAGCTCTCTAAAATAGGAGATAGCAGTGTGTCAGGAACTGTATATCCCTTCTCCAGAAATCAAAATACAAAATGCTCCAAAATCTGAAACGTTTAGAAAGAGGAACCCAGTCTTCTTCCTGTAGGGAACGTGACAGAATTACAGAGGCTCACTTGGGACCATGTGTGCCAAGCCTCTCAGTTGGCCGGGAACCTTTTTTTCCCTTTTCATGTTTGCTTTGGAGTGCATGTGCACATGCTGCTTGCAAAGTCCCTCAGTCAGGTTGGTGCTTTTTCCCCCTTTGCAAGCAGCATGCCTACAGGGTCCCAAGCGAGCTGAAAGGGAAAGACAGATGCCAAGCTGACTAAGAGACTTCGCAAGCAGTGTATATGTGCAGAGGCAGTCCAAAACAAGCTGAGAGAGGAAAAAAAGGCACCAAACCAATTGAAGCCATTTCCACATGGCATCACAGTCCCACAATGGTGGCAGTCCACGAGTCGTGCTTTTGCTCCCTGTGCAAGGGAGCCCACAGCCAGCATGCCCCCACCCATTGCAATCACGGGATATTCGCTTAATGGAAATAATCCGTTAAGTGCCGTGCAGAAGGGACGGAAGCACTATCACGCACTTCCTTCCACAGTGCAGCATGGGAAAGAAGCCAGCTGTGCTGTGGAAGGAAAATGTGTGTTGCTCGCACTCCCTTCCACAGGGAGCTGGCCAGGAATGGAGGGGAGAGCTCATGCCGCACTCTCTTCCTGGCAAAGGCACTGTTGGGATTGTGATGGGAGGATAATTGAAGGAGGTATAGTGTAGAAATGGCCTGAGAGATTTTGCAAGCCTCACATGCGAGTCTCCGTGTTTCCCTCATGTTCCTATAGTAAAAAGGCAAGAGGAGAAGAACTGAAGAAAGAGCAGACCCCATGTCAAAAGAATGGTATATAATCTCATTAAATATATGCAAATATTGCAAAATCCAAAAAAATCCAAAATCTGAAACATCTCTGGTCTCAAGCATTTCAGATAAGGGATACTCAACCTGTACAATATTTATTCCTATGGCTACAACTGTTCCTTTTTTTCCTGGAAACTCTCCAGAGAACAGCAGCCAATGGCTTGTGGTCTGGAACCAGTCCCTGGACCACCACGTTTGCGTACCATTGTTCTAAGTAACCTTTCTTTCTTTCTTTCTTCTATTTCTATGCTGCCTTCCTCCCAGAGTGGGCCATTCCAGAGTCAAACAAACATTTGAACAATGAAATTTTCAAAGCAACTAAAATCCCCACATAACAATATAAATTCATTTTAAAAGACATACAAAAGCTTATATAAATACACACACACACACACATACACACACACACACACACACACAGACAGTATGAAGCTTCCCAGTATGAAGCTTCCCTGTGTATACATTAAAAGCCTGCTTAAAGCAAAAGGTCTTTTGCCTGCTGCTGAAAAGAAAGCTGGGAGAAGGCCATGCTAGGGAAATGCCAGGGACAGGCATTCCAGAGGGTGGAGCAGCCACTGAGAAGGCACTCTCCCATGTCCTCTCCAAGCAATTCTGAGATGGCAGCAGTATTAAGACAAAACTTTCCCCTTCAGATCTTAAAATCCTGGCTGGTTCATATGGGGAAATATGGGGACCTAAGCCATATAGGGCTTTATCGGCTATGACCAGCACTTTGAATTATATCTGGAAACAAACTAGTAGCCAACGAAGCTGTTTTAACAAGGAAGTTATATGTTCCTATAACTGGTCCTGGTCAGCATTTTGGCTGTAGCATTTGGAACCTACTGAAGTTTCTGAACAATTTCTAAGGGCAGCCCCACACTGAGTACATTACAGTAGTCCAACTGAGATGTAATCAAGGCATGTGTCACCAAATCTGACATTTCAAGGAAAAGGCACAGCTTGCACACAAGTTTTAGTTGTGCAAATACACTCTTGGCCACTGCTGAAACCTAGGTAGTCAGGCTCAAAACTGAGTCCAGGAGAACCCCATCCAAAACAGGCAACAATGTAACACAAAATATATTTATATACTGATAACATACTATAATTCCTTAGAAAAGCACATCTTATGTTATGCAACACATCACTAAATTTCCAGCCTATGCAAACCTCAAAATCAGTTTAAAAAAATTAAGCTTGATGGATGTAATCCTGTTGGTTAGTCCCAACTAGAGTAGACTCATTCAATGAATTGTTGAATGGTAAGTCAACACCTAGACAAACCCCATTGATTCAATGGGTCTACTTTAGTTAGGATGACCAATTCCAATCAAAGAAAAATCCCAACTATGACTAACATGATCTTTCATTTTTCTTGCTTTACATGCTAGGCGAAATGTTAACAAAAGATCCAATCCAACTGGTCTATAGAAATTATAGGCAGACATCCAAAATATTTTAAAATAAGCTTGAGAAAATTGTCTAAATTAAATTTGTCCTTTTGGGGAACGATCACAGTAACATATTCTCATAAAATTATTGTTTGTTTTCCAAATACTTCCTTTGAGGCCAGAATCCAGATGCCAAGAAACTAAAGCAGTGAGAAAAATGGATCAAAGATTTTACAGTAGATTATGGAAAAATTACATTTGGTAAAAGAAGGACTTGCTATTTCAGATCTTGGAAATGATTACACACTATATCAAATAAAACAATATGCACAATACACAGAAGGATATAAAGATATTCACTGGATAAAAATTAAAAAAAAGTTGGGTAGCAAAATGAAGTAAAACCATTTTGAACAATTACCAAATAGTTGTTAAAAGGAGATTTTTAAAATTCTGGCAAGAATGTTGAAACCCTGGCCACTTCTTGACAAAACATATAGCTCTATCCCCATCACCCATATGCTTGCTTATATTGCACCTGTAGTTTCAAGCAGATGACAAGTCTCTCTCTGGCTCTAGCTTTATGTTCTGTTTTACAGTTTACAAAGTCTCTGTGATACATGCCAGATCAGCACACTCGTACAGGATCAAATGCTGAATGACAGCTGTTTTACCATTCACTGACTTTAAATAAATCTGTATTGGTGGCAGGGAAAAAAGCTAACATTTAAAAGGAGAGGCTTTTTCATGTTGGCTGAAACTACACAAAGGCAGGAAATTGCAAGCTACAGCTGATGGGTTGACAGACATGCCCTGTGATCAGAAATCATGATGCACTTGCTTATCTTCTAGGCATCTATCCCGTTCCTTTGTTTTTCAAATCCAAATCCAGGTAGAGATTTCCTTGATAGCAGCAAAAGCGTCTTACCCCATGTTCTCTTTGTCTTATATTGCTCTATTAAATATTTGAAGCTATCTATATTATTCATGGGTGGTGCCGTAAGTTGACAGGCAACTTGAATGCACATATGCACGTATATTATTACAGAATGGAGGACTAGCTAGAGAGATCTCCTCCAAATTGACACATGTGATTGGTTGCTTACATCAGTCTTTGGTCAGCTCCCAAAGGTTTGATCCAGCAATGGCTAATGACCAGGATTTCTGGCAACTGAAGTTCTAGAAATCTAGACTCCTATTATCCTTATATGCAATGGTGCTGGGCAAGTCACACCACCAAAACTTGTTGGTGTTGCCAACATAGAAAGATGCCCAAAATGCCACTGTTTGCCTTCCTTTCCACTGAATTTCTTTGGCTGGACCAAGACCATCTTCATGTTCCAGGCACAGTAGCCAATTTCAAAAATAAAGTATCATGTGGGGGGATGTTTTGTGAGGAAGGATCCCTTAAAGTCCTGAAAAAAAGATTCATTGAAAAGAACTTATTAGGGTAACAGAGCAGAAATTAGAATCCACAAAATATATATTGTAGGGAGAAAGGAATAAACATGCTACAATCACCCCACTGTCAACGAAGAGGCGAAGCGAACCCCTCCGACGTCTAAGCAGACTGCAAGCTGCAACTCCACAGCCCTCCTTGCAACGATGGACTTACTTGCAATACGCTTTTCTTACCACTCAAAGACATTTTTGGACTTGTGGGGGACGGGTGAAAGGAACTCTTTGCGTGACCCACATCCCCAGACTATGAACTGCAACTTTGAATTCTCTCTGCAATTTGATATCTCTACTGGACTTCTTCTGAGCTGTGCCTTGTAGATGGTTTATTTCAAATGTATAGTTGAAATGATAGTCAATAGGTACTTGAATTGTGTTATTTACCTGTTTATTGATAGATTGTTGCCACTTCTCTATTGATGGGAATTTTCTTTTATTGTTTACCTTTTATGTTTACATTGTGTGAGTGTGTTTAGTTACGTTAGAATTGTACTTATAGGAAAGAAATCTTTTCTTTTCCCCTGAAATTTCCCCTTTTTCCCTATGGTGGAATACTACAGTTCTAAAACTAATTTTGCTTTTGACTGGAAAATGTTCGATATTGTCCCCAAATCGCCCATTTTTGGGGGGGGGGGAATTGTTACTGTGGTCCATAGTCCTATTCCAGGGTCTACTAAATATAATTCGATATAAAAAGATGGGCTATTCAAACTGTTTCCCTCCACGTGCTTGAGAGGCCCCCAGATAAGCACACACACGGACACGGCCAAACGGCTGAAAAATACAAGAGAAATCCTAGTCAGGCCAGTAATTTCCCTGCACGCAGCTTCAAGAGACCTCTAGGCAAGTACACATTGAAACTAAATTAAGTATGCACCAAGCACACAAAAGATTCTCAGCCCCGGACCGTCAGCTTGTCAAAATTAGCGCTTCTGACTACCCAACTGTCAAGCACTCCCTATTTGCATACTGTCTGCGCTATTGACAACTCTGTCAAAATCCAATCACCTTAAGCGTTGACCTTTCGGAGGCTTTGTCTCCGATCCGAAACCCATTGTTCTCCCCAGGAACAGACTGCCCTACAGGCACATTTCCCCCTGTAAGAGCCCCTGATTTTGAGCGCTTCATCGGATCGCTCTCGGCTTCCTCTCCATCTTGCTGCCACTCTGCCAACCGAAGCCTTTCCCTCAGCCTCCACGCGCTGAGATTCACCGCTCCTGACTCTCTGGCTCTATTTCGGCTGCCCGGACTACAGGATCAGGTGTAGTATTTCCCCCGAAAATCCTCCTTAAAATCCCCTATCTATTTTCCTCCCTTTATTTTCTTAGATCTGTGTGAGTGAGTGCGTAAGTGCGCAGTGACTTAGGTTTTAAATAAAGAAAATAATTATAAACAATTTTGTCTGGGTCTTGACTCGGCCTGACCCCGTAAAAGCTGGATACAAGGTCTCGCTAGGTTACCCTGCCTCTCGTAGTGCTACAGCTTGGGGTCTGGCTAATTCCCACTCCCCATTATTTGGAGGACATTGAGGCGTCCCCCAAGGGACCCCAGAAATCAGGGTAATACTTAGCTCCTGTGCATTCCATCCCCTTCTGTCAACCTTCCTCATGGTCTAACTACATGTTCCTTTATAGATGTCTCTACTTTTTTTTTTTAACTTAAAAGTAAGCATATGGATCAAGATGTCAGGAGGGCTTTGACTCTTTGCCCTGAACCTGCCATTTGCATTACAATTGCCTTTTGGGCAAAGTAAATAGGAGGACAAAACTTTATTCTATTTGTTGGTGAAATGAAATGAAATGAAAAGAAAATTAGAAATAGTAACCATACCTCTGTAGATGTCTTCATTTAATTTCTCCTCTAGTTACATTCAGGCAGTATGTAAGTTATTAATGCCACAGTCCACTCTCTTAATCTACCCAGTGCCTGATAGTATGAGCCCTTTTAGTTTTGTTCAAGTTAGTATTATTTGCAATTTGTACAGTCCTGTTAAAGGAGAGATTTATACTTCCTGCTGTAAGTTCTCTTTACCTCTTTCAAAACCAGAAGGAATTCCCATGGCACTCCTCAGTAGGATTTTTTTATTTGTTATTTGTGATCCCATTTGGACTACTGAAATGTGCTCTACATGGGACTGCCTTTGAAAAGTGTTGCTTATGTGGCTCTGCCTTTGAAAAGAGCTTGGAAACGACAGTTGGCCTGCAAAGCTGCAGCCAAGTTGTTAACTGGCGCTAGCTACAGGAAGCGCACAACTCCCTTATAGCAACAGCTGTACTGGCAGCCGGTCTGTTTTCGGGAACAATTCAAAGTTCAAGTTTTGACCTATAAAGCCCTATATGTCTTGGGTCCAGAGATCCTCCTCTTTGTTCCACTTTCCTCTCAGGTCCATACTTATTCTATCATAATTCACTTTTTGGTTTTGTTCCAATCACGCAATGGCCAAAATCCCTTCTGAAACCTATCATATATGAATCGCAACCCCCCCCCACATGGCCGCTTTGATGATGTCAGAGAGTTGGGGACAGGAATGCATGTTCAGCCATTTTCCCATAGCTGGGCATGCTGCAAGGAGTCCATCTGCAGGGGCATCCCAAAGGTTCCCAGAGATCACAGCACATGCACCTGCAAGAAAATAGCTGGAAATATCCCCATTCCTCCCCTGCTCTCTGACAACATGGAAACAGCCATGTTGGGAGGGCTACAATTCTTACAAGGCATGTTTTGAGAGGAATAGCATTGAGAAATTTTGATACAGGGACATAGCCATGTGATAGATATATGTCTCCCAATGCATGACCTCAACTGTCATTTCTGATTAAATGGTTACTGGTTTGCATTTATTTCCAAGATTTCAGACTTTTAGTCATTTTACCTATATTCTAAACCACAGTCATACTTCTGAATATGCTGCATGTGTCACTCAGTAAATTGACAAGATTTATATAGCATATATATGCATATAGATACAGAGATTGAAAAAAACTATACTGAAAAATATGAAACTGTAATAAGATGGTCATTAGTCAGAGCTAGCCCAAGACATTTTGCTGCCTAAGTTGAAGCCCTGAAAGTGCCCAGCACCAACTACTTGTAAAGCTGTTCTGACACCATAAAAAGAAGACCCCATAAGGTCCTCTCCTTCAAAGCAGAAACACAATAAGGATAAAAAGAATATCTTAGCAGTTTAACAATCCTTCCCCTGCCCACAGTGGCTGTTGCAGTATGATTTACAGAACAACTCATACTACATGCAAAACTTCACTACAAAGCTCTTCACGACTGATAATATAACCAGGTTTGGGCTGTTATTACAACAGGAAACAGTGTCTGTGAGTTTGTATTGTTTTGCTTTGGTCTGAGGTTTGTTTCTCTCATTGGAGAATTCAGTAGCCAACAGAGATTGCAAACCCAACCACTCCTATACAACATCATTTTGCTCTACAAGAAGGATGGACAACCGTGCTCATCCAGATTGGTTTTTGCCAACCACTCCTGTTAGCTCTTGCCAACATAGCCAAATAGTGAGAGATTACGGTGGCTTTTGTCCAAAAATGTGAGGAGGACTATAGTTGCCCCCTCTCCCATTATACAATAGTTTATAAATCCTGGGACTACTTTTTCCAATCCGACATGTTTTTCAAATTCTATTCTGCCTCTGAACACTTAAACAAAACAAGCCAGCAAATCCAAGGAGGATATGCAGACTATAAATCTAGGTCTAGGTTGTGAGCATCCATTAATTTTTTTTGTTTCAGGAAGCATTTCCAATCCTTGAGTGCGGTAACTGACTTCACTTCTCCTAACTGATCTATTCTGTATTAACAAAGCGCAAATGCGAAGCAACTGCAACCTGGATTACCATGTCTTACTCATGCAAACTAGCTCCAAAGCCACAGAGGAAACTGGGGATAGGCAAGTCCTCATCAATTTATTTCACAAAGCTCCCATTACATCATGTAATGTTATTAAGTAAACACACTCATTTTAGAGAGTGTATTTCTTTTAAAAACGCCCTTCTTTGGAAGAGGAAACCCCACTGCTATCTATCTGCCAGGAGTTTCACTTGTCCTAGCAGGTCACCTTTGCCGGAAAAAAAAAAACATTTTGAAGACCTGTAATGCAGGGGTGGGCAAACTTCAGGCTTGCAAGATCTATTTTGGGCTTTTTTTCCCCGAAGGCCACCAAGATCCACCGACCAGACACACTTGAAATAGTTCAGAGCACAGAATTGTTCTGAGCACCAACAGAGAACGGAACTTAAGGTCCTTCTGCTCAGAAATATCTACTCCTGGAAATCTCAAGCTTTGATTTCCTTATCATAATTTAGGGGAGAAGGGGTTGTTCTTACTTTTAAACAATTGCAAATCTGAAAGCCATACTGATGTATGGCAAATTATCCAGAGTTCTACCAGCAGATCCAAATTTACTTTCAGCTGAGCCCTGCTGTATAGCCATAACCTTAGTTTCACAGTACACTAGCTTCCTTAGGGTCTAAGGGCCAAAGTACACATTTCATGTGTTACACTCGATGTGTAACCTTAGCCCATTCCTGCAACAGCTGCTTGTCCGCTGTCAGGAGCTGACAATTTGCAACAGAGAAGCAGCAAAAAGGGAATCCTTAAGCCTCCTCCCACCTGCCATTTTCCACTCCATGGAAGTTCCAAGCCCATGTCTTCAATTTAAGACAGACGGCCTACATTTCACTGAGGCCATATGTCTGCGTCCAGGGCATAATACAAGTACAAGTAGGGACCTGTGCAACTAAATGTTTTATCATACCATGGGAAGGGGGGAGAGAGACAGTGAGAAAAAAAGAGAAATCAGAAATGTTCTCCTCTAATTATTTTCTTGAAGCCCAGGGTTTTTTGCAGCCTCCTCCAGCATTAAGGGTATTCCCTCCAAAATAGTTCTCTGCAGCAAAGTGAAGTAAAACAACTAAGACAACTGGTTTTACTATCTAAAGAAGAACTCAGCCAGAATTCTTCTTCTTCTGTGTAATCCTGAAAGGGAAGTGGATAATACAGTTTCCATGACTCTCAGTTCATCAAAACCACCGGTGAGATCGGCTTTCCAATATTAAGGGAAAAAAATAGCACATGCAGATTTGAATCCTACCTGCCAGAAAGCAAGAATGATAGACGATTGATTTCTGTCTTGCCCTCCACAGCATAGGTCTGGTCTTTGGCCAGAGGCAGGACCTGCTCCTCACAGCACTTGACAATTTCTCTGTAGACTTGGGGTGGCACTTGCAGAGGCTGACAAATTTGTTTGTACAGCAGGTCAAATTCTTCAGAAAATGTATGTTTACGGAGCTGGTAAAATAAGTGGGCCAACTGAAGCAAACAGATCACAACTAAAAGCAGGTTCCAAGTGAAGATGTCTAGTCCACAAGCATCCAGCCAGCCCCAGAGAGCAACACACAAGAAACCAACAGTCAGGAAGCCAAAGATATAGATGGAGCCAATGAGGCCACTTCCTCCCATAAATCCCAGGAGGAGGAAGAAATTAGCAAGGTGATACGCTGCTCCTTCCATGTAGAGCTTCCATCCCTCACACAAAACAGGATGGAAAACAATCCGATCTAAAAGGGTGCTGTTCTCACTCATTTTCACTATCTCCTACCCTACACACCTTGAAAATTATATCAGAATACACATAAAACCAGTTGCAGGAACTGGACAGCAGCTATGATTTATTTAGATTTTAAATAAGCATTTTTTAAAAATTAATGGTTGTAATAGCTGTAATAACACTGAATACCCCCAGCAAAGCCTTCCCACAAAACTTAATACGAAATGTTCGCGTTACCAGTATGCTGTTGTAAAAATAGCAGAAATTTGCTCTTAGCAAAACAGAGTTGCAAGGGCCTGTGGCTCTCTCCCTCCACAGCTCTAAAAGAAGTGAAAAAATAGACTCTGTTGAAAGAGCAGCAGGGAGGGCAAGAGGGGCGGGGAAAAGGCGCTGAGGGTACTTGTGCTTAATCTGGAATGTATAACACTGGGCTGTGGAAAGAAGAGAGACCCCAAATAGATAACCATGTTTGGAATTGAAACCCAAGAAGCAAAGGCTGTGAGGGGAAGAGAGTTCAGGCAGGCACTTGCCACTTAACATAACTCAGAGAACTAGATTACAGAGAGTTATTGTTTGCGCATTTGTAACCTTGGGTTTTCAGTCCCTTCCCACAGCCTGTTTGGTGGCAAAAGGCTATCTGGTATCACAAGGCAGAAAAGGAAGACTGCCTTCATCATGAAATGCACCCTGCTCAGTGGCAACTGCCTAAGGCAGCAAGGATGATTTTAGGAAGTGGGTTATTTTTTTTTTTTTAAGCTACAAACTACAGCATTCCAGAGAAAGTGCTGACAGCTGGTGCATTTAAAATTAGACAGAAATTCTGGATTACTCTGGTCATACAACCTATAATAACTGTTGTTGCAAACTATAGATGGTAGAACAAAAGACTGGAGTGGGCAACAAAGGAAGTTTATTTGGCCTAGGCACCATTTAAAAGGAGAGGCTGCTATTTGGTTGGTGGTTTACCCAGCACTACTCTCACACACATACATAAACATTTGTGAGGACTCTGATTCCTACTAGCATTCATAACAGATTAAAAAAGCAATAACTTTCCTAGAGATTTTCAAGCCACCCCTGTGGGTGGCAAGTTTGATAATGGAAAGAGAAAGGGACCATGGAGTTTCTGAGAAGACTAGGGCCTTTTCCACACTACACTGTTATAGTGCTATTATTCAACTTTTATTTTTTTTTAATTATAATCTTTATTCAATTATATCTTGAACATAAAATTGTGATATAAGCAAAATGTAAAAAGGTAAAATTGATAATAATATTGCTTATGATGAAGAAAGATCAACATTGAGGAAAATAAACATCTTGATTAGTAAGTGCAATGCATCGTTCATCTCTAATAAAAAAATTCTAATTTGTAACTAAACATACGTGGCTAGCGTGCTTGATTTATAATGTGTGACCTTTTCAAGTTATATATAATGCAGCTACTGCTTATTTTACTTCCCTACTTCTCCTTAGTTCAGTTTATTATCATCTTCTTTGTTGATCCTCACTTTACCTATTTATTTTCGTTCCGTTGAATTACCATTAGCTTTATGATATCTAGTGCTGTACGCATGTTTGCTGTGTACTGTATCCTTTACCTTTAATTTGTCTTTGTAAGCTGATTTATATCAATTATTCCTTTCTTCTGAAACTTAACAATAAATAATAATATCTTATCACATGAGCTGATCTATTTATCTTTCTCAGCTTTAGTCAATGAATTGAGAACCTACTTAATTATCAATCTCAGACCTGGATTTCTTATGAATCATTTTCCCACTTAAAATATAATCCTCAATAGGAATCCATTCCTCCTCTTTTCCAGTTTGTGATTTCCCTTGTAACATCACAGTCAATTAGTCTAAATCTCTAAATTCTATGAGTTTTAATAACCAGTCTTCTGTTTGTGGTATCTGTTTGTTCTTCCATAGTTTGGCGTATATGACCCTGGCGGCAGTGATCATATACAGAATTATTCTCCAGACTTTAAGTTTTACAGATTTATCCAATCTGTGAAGCATATTTAACAGGAATATTTCAGGTGTTAATGGGATGTTTGTTTGCAGCATGTTGGACATTGTTTCCTGGATCTTTTTCCAGTACGCTCTGGCTTGCTCACAAGACCACAACATATGGTAAAAGGTTCCATTTCCTGTTTCACATTCCCAACAGTTGTTTTCCTTAGTTTTGTATATCTTACTCAATTTTACTGGATCTAAATACCATCTGTGCATCATCTTTAAATAGTTTTCTTTCAGTGACTGAGCCAATGTGAATTTCTGTGTTTCTGTCCAACTTCTTTCCCATTGCTCAAGGTATAATTTGTGACCAATATATTGATCACAAGTTATTCCACTTTTAATGTCCTGTAGAATTCTGGAGTTTGTAGTTCACTGAGACCAAGGACCTCTCGGGCTGAAAATTCTCAATGTTCCTCTCTAAACTACAATCCCCAGAATTCCACAAGATGTTAAAAGTGGAATAATAGCACTATAACAGTGTAGTGCGGAAATGGCCTAGCAGTGATCATACCTGTGTCCCTTTGAGGATCTTGCTACTATCAAAATAATGAGGGCAAAGTCAAGTCTAGCCTACTGTCACCTCATGGTATTTAATATCTTGCAAAAGAAGACTGGCCGGAGCAGCCCACACATCAATTTGTGCAGGGGTTGCTTTCCTTTACCTTACCTGCAGTTGGATTGGCAAGTTCAAATTCATTTTTAAAAAGCCTTTGTTGCAGAACAGAGATAGAAACCCACGGATTAAGGAAAATCGTTTATTTGTCTCAGTGGGATCATTCCCAAAAGTCTGAGCCCCCCTCTTCATATTCACAGCAATTTATACATTTCCAGTACAATCATCACATGTTCAAGAAAGGAAACTGATGTGTTGTACATAAGTTCCCACCAGTGTCTACAAATGTTGCAAATCTTCTGTAGTGCAGCCAAGGGCTAGCGCGTCAAGCCAAACCAATAACATTCCATTATGCAAAGTTTCATTGTCTTTCCTCAAACACAGAGGGACTTCGATTGCAGAGGAAATTAACTGCTTTTCCCTCACACCCAGAGGTCATCTAGACTGACCCAAAACTGTCTCCACCACATTCCCCCCTTTATGCTGAATTCATTAGCAATTCAAGCATAACTATTCGTTTGTGCCATCAGAGCATATACAGCAAGTTTTTCCTTCTGTTAACCTAATCATTACAGATTGAAAACACTTTAACAAGCAGAGTACTGACAGGCAGATTTAGGAAGGCCATTATTTATATGCAAAGCAATTCTACAAGCAGTGCCTTTACCCATGCTGACTTAGGGAACCAGATAATCATGTCCACATGCCTGCAGACTACAAGAATGATTTTCTAATATTGAATACTTCAGAATGCCTTTTCCCTTTTCACATTCAAACTCATTTACATAATAGGAGATAGTCTAAAGCTATTTCATGCTGGGCTGACAGCTAACAACAGATCTGCCTTACATGAAAAGCAACTCCCACCATGGGGATCATGATGACTCCCAACCTCTCAGATACGTGTTGCCAGGATCATACCCATAGCTTTCATCATAAGCTCTCTTCATTCTTGCCCAGCCAAACTGTCTATCCCATGCCTGCATTGGTTGGTGCACTGGATGAAAGGTGATACCCTCAGTGGCTAAACCAATTCATCCCAGAAGACAAACCATATACCCATTTACCATTGTAAACGCTGGTTTCTTCCTAGAATTTATTTAAGGAGGACCAGCCCCCCTTATTCCTATATAACTCTGTGATAATGGGGCTTCCCATTATCTAGGCTTATCAAAGGGAGATACTTCCCTCTTCAGGTAAACCAAGGGTTAATGAGATGTTAGGATTACATCAAGGGTCACAGGGTGAGAGCTGACCAACCAAAAAGAAAGCATCACAGGTCACAAGGTGAGAATTGACCAACCAAAAAGGAAAGAGGCGGGCATCTTGGAGAGGCTTCCAGATCCTTCCAAGGAGGAAAATAAAACTTCTGAGAGGCCATGTGGCCAGAGAGCCAGAAAGAGAGACAGAGAGAGACACACACAGAGATGAGATCTATGCCAGTCGTAGGCAGGCAGGCATGCCTGGCCTCCTGGCTTCTTTCTTCTAAGAACATCTGTGAGTACTGGAATAAAGTAGTTAGCCGCATTAGGGCTGTTTATTATTTTGGAGACTGGCTGATCTTAAGAATGTATCTGTGCTGTTATATCTGTTTTGTAAATTCTTGTAACTAAGTGTACCTGGGAGAGGGGGTCTCCCAAGTGTGATATTGTTATTTGCATGCCTTGATTAAAACACTTTTATAAACCTCCGTTTCTCTCCATTTCCACGCCAGGGTTGGCACACGCTACATAGGACCTCTCACTAAGGGCAAGGGGGAGGTGGACGTTCCTTACGCTTAGGGATTAGGCAGAGTCCCTCCTGTTCTGTCTAAGTAATTCATAATTCAGGGGGGTGGTGGCAGCATATAGAGCTGGGAGATTGCCAGTCGTTCCATGCGTGGAAGTCAGCTTTGGAAGGCTGGCAAGAACCCTAGGAAAAACACTGGGAGGGAATTTCCAGTCTTGCAAGGCTAGAAGTCTCTTAAGAGACTGGAAATAAACCTACAGTGTCACAAACTCAATGAAACCATTGCTATAACTAAAAAAGAAGTCAACACTGGGATACTTTCCTGGGCATGCCTGCAGAGATTTAGGGATTTCAAACATTACATTACAATTGGGATAGTCTCCTAAGCTTAGCCCATGAGAACATACCCAGCCATTACTGACATCCAGGGCGCTCAAGATCTGATTGACCAGTTGGTGAAATTGATTCACCTCCCAGCCTCCCTTGCCCAGCATCATTCTCGTCATCATCAACAATTGCCATATACACATATCTTCCAATCCCACAAAACATCCGTCTGTAGTGATAAAACAGGTAGGCCAAGCTTCCTGCCCCTCCTATGCCTGCCACAACCCATAATATTGTCTCCCACATTCAGGATCTGGCCATACGTGAAACAGTGCGTCCTTGGTAGCAACTGCAGTAAGGCCTAGTCCTAATTCTTCTTTCCTTCTCCGGGTGGAGATCTGGCCGTGCGCTGGGAGTTCAGCTTCCGGGTTTTGTGAACACGACAAGGCCTAGTCTCAATCTTCTTACTATTTTCTGGTAATTCTCAGCTTCAGAGGTTACTCTGTGTTTGGGGCAGCAGTCCAATCAGAGTGAGCCTTTTTATGTCACATAAAAAGAAAACTGTGAAACCCGCTACAGGCATTCTTGCCTTCTGTACAAAAAACTCACATCTGAAACCAGCCAGCAATCTAACAGTCTTTATTGCGGGTAATAAATCAAGCTGGTTAAGTCACAGCAAAGCGAGCCATCTCTAACAGAACAGAAAACAGAAATCAGACACAAACCATTCAGTGACCGTTGTTAAGTATGCATGTACAATGACACGAAACACACAGGAGGCATAAGAAGTCAGAGACACAACACACGATCACAGCTGCATGTTCCAGAAGACCAGATAACATATAATCGCTACACAGCGTTACAAAACAACATTCTCATGGGAAAAGCTTTAGCCTGCTAGCCTAAACAATTTCTACCAGCAGTTTACTTTCTCACACACTGGCACTGGGAAATGTGAAGCAAGGAGTCCACAATGTTTCATACATTATGACATTTTATCCTAGTGTGATACACCCAAGGCTTCATCCTGGCCACCTTCACTACAGTGGAAGTTGTCACTACTACCTGATAGGGTCTCCTCCACCATGGTCATATTGCCCCCAATCCTTCACCCATATCTCCTGGTTGGAAGGCGTGTGCCTGTGTCTGTAGAAAGGGGAGTCACTATTCTAACATTTACTCCCTTATTTTACTCATAGCTTTCCCTAATGCACTAACTTTTTAATGTAGAGTTATGTTTCCTAATTCCTTTGTGTCTCTCCTTAATCCACCCCAAAATGGCTTCATACTTTGGCTAAAAAGGGGACAACACTATGGTTCTGTGAGGTGTGCACCCCCGACGCCGACAGATCGAGGCCCCGCAAGGCCTTGGGCCCCAGTGTGACAAAGCTGCTAACCAAGGCAGTGGCGGCATACAAGGAGAGCAATGGGATGTCACTGGCCGCCCTGAAGAAGGTGCTGGCAGCCACCAGCTACCATGTGGAGAAGAACAACAGCGAAGCCTGGAGAGCAAAAGGCACGGGCTCCTTTAAGCTCAACAAGAAGCAGCAGGAGGGCGGGGCTGGCAAGGCGAGGGCAGCAGAGGTGGAGAGCACGGAGGAGACTACCTTCATCCTTGCCATCACCCCCCGCTGTCTATCCCAACTTGTCAGACCTGAAAGGGGGATAGGATTCCATTATACAAAGTTTCATTGTCTTTCCTCAAACACAGAGGGACTTCAGTTGCAGAGGAAATTAACTGTTTTTCCCTCACACCCAGAGGTCATCTAGACTGACCCGAAACTGTCTCCACCACACCTTTTTTCAATGTGCAGTAATTCTTTAATGTTAGCCCAGATCCTGAGTAACACTCTACTGGTTAAAGCTGCAAATCAGGCATAGCTTTTCTCAACACCTTTCAAAGGTGAAAGCAGCAGCTGCTGCCATTATTTCCTTCACCATGTATATCTTAGAGGCATAGGTTTGGATGTGGTGAGACTTTGCCCCTTGGCTCTCTAATCCAATTTACCCAGCTTCCAAATCTGTCACATTTGCACAGTTAACACATATCTGTTCCTGTACTGGCTAGCATCCTTTTTTTATCTGGCAGAGCTCCTACTACATACATTTTCAAGCTGAATGATGTGCAAACATTTAACAGTTGGTAGCATTCCTTGGCATGGAAATATAGCAGTAAAAATGGACCTGTTAGCATTTTTACCAGTTTTGAAGATTTGAAAGGCTCAGGGTCAGAAAGTGTTAGGCGGCAACCTTAGTCTACCATCCTCTTCAGCTTTATACCTTCAGCTCATGTCTACAATTTGTTCTTATGTCCTAGTTACTTCTGTCATGTTTCAGCCACTGTAGCTCTCAGTGTTCCGCCCAATACTTTTGATTCTTGACCCTGCACTTCTTGGTTAATAATTCCCTTTTTGAAGAAATACAATATAAGTAAGGCAATGCAATGCAATACAATACATTGGCCCCCTCCACTTTTGTGAGGGTTTGGGAAGCAGGACCCATGCCAAAGTGGAAAAAACACAAATAACTCCCACCTCCCATTCCCTTGCCTTTTGTCTTGGGACATGAGCTTTCCTTGGGAGGGGAAGCTCTGAGAGGAGAAGGAAGGCACACATATGCCTCCCCCCATGCCCTTGCCTTTTGCCTGGGTGCAGTTGCTTTCCTTCTCTGCATCTGGCAAAGGCAAGAGAATGGGAAGAGGAGAATGGAGGGGGGGACACATGTGCCTACAAATAATAAAATTTGCAAAAGTCAAGCCCACATATGTGGTGGGAGGACTGTAATATGCACTCTTTTAGTTTCTCTACATGTGTGGTTTGCAAACTGTATTCTATAGAGTTTTGGTATTCCTCAAAGAAACTTATTGAAAAGATTGTTGGAAATGCAACAGTTGTTTTTGTGTGCCTTCAAGTCATTTCTGGCTTATGGCAACCCTAAGGCAAATGTTTTCTGGGGCTGTGCGTGTGTGACACACCCCAGATCACCCAGTGGGTTTCCATGGCCGATGGAAAATCTAACCCTGCTCTCCAGGGTCATACCCCAACACTCAAACCACTATACCATGCTGGCTCGTAGTGCAACAATGCTCATCATTTAAAGAGATAATTATTTTAGTACAGCAGTGACAAGTCTAACAAGTATTTTAATGACCAGAAATTTCCTGTCTTATCCACCTATCCTAACCTTTCTTAAGACTGATTCTTAAGGATCACTCCACCTCCTTTTTGCTCTATCACTAGTCAAAAACAAAACTTGCTTCTCTTTCTGTTCTAGCTTAGCTTAGCCTAGCACCCTTAGAGAGCTTTTCTTTCTCCAATGGAATTTCTCTAATAAATGTTTGGGTTTATTTCCTACAGCTGTTGGTGTCAATACTCCTTAAATCATATTGCTAGCTATTTCATGCAGTCTCCATCAATGATGAGTAATGATGGGAAGCTCCATCAATCACAAATCATCAATTATCCTTTTTAAGTGGGTTTGTGCAAGTCTGCTAACTTAATTATAGAATTAGATATATCAGTACTAGTACTTTTGACCATGAAAATGAAAAATCCAATTGCCTTACTTATTTTTAAAGACAATTGCAGTGGAGTTTATTCAAAATAGATCAAGATATGGTCTCTTTCTGAAGAACATTTCCACTGAACATTATCCAAAGCTGTTTGGATCTCCTATTGCTGCTTCAGTGGAGTAGCCTACCAATATAAACAAGCTGGTCATCCTTGTGTTAGGCATGTACGTTTGTGTTAATGTGCAAACACACACACAGCCACTGCCACAACACATTTGTTGGGGGGAAGCATGCAAGAAGGAAGTGGGACTTTTATTGAAACCAGTATGTTCTCTATCTTCTTCCATTGGAGTGTTCCACAAGGCATCCCAAGTCTTTTTTAAAAATTATTTTTATTGCAAATGTTCTTCAGTAACAAATATAAAAAGCTTTGAAAAGAACAAAAAAATTACATCATAACATAAGGACACCAGCATGGCTCACATGAAACAAGCATCATCTCAGCATGATAGTGCTTCCATTATATGCGACTGAAAAGGTTCCTTCTCAAAGGACAATTTGAGCAGGCACCGAAGAGGGCTGTAAGGGGAGTCACAGTGGTTTGAGCACACAATAAAATAATACCAGATTTCCTTGAATGCATTCACCTTACTTAGTTCTTTCAGTTGATTTAATGTATCAGTTTCTCAGAAAGAGTAGTGTTTCACACTCTGTCCAGCTAAGATCTCAGCAACAGCAACCATTGTTTGTTTGCTTGTTTTTACCTCAGTTCAAGCAGCAGTAAGCATTATGGGCTCAACACTTTCCATGCAGCTTAGCATTGGGTCCTTGATAAATTGAGAAAGAAAGAAAGCTTCACACTTGACTATGATTTGATTTGACTTGACCTGTCGTGTCTGACAGGTACTGCAAAACCTCTGACCAGAACTAAGATACTTTAGGTCACTGAGACCATATATACATTTTAACACCTTGCTCATTGCAACCTTACCAGCACAGTGTTTGAGATATACAATAAATTGGAGGGAATGACATACTGCCTATAAAATATCTTCAAGATACAGTTATTTTCTTTGCTATTGATGTAGATCCGAAAGGTGGAAATAACCAAGTTCTATTTGATTGGTCCTTGGTGATACACTTCGCAGTGTAAGAAGAGCGCTCATTCAGGCAGTTACAGATTTTAGACACCATTCCTTTCGGATTATGGGTATATTTAATACAGAGATCTTTGTAGAAGCTATGATAATCCTTCCCTTCTATTGTGTACACAGTTAAAGCAGACAGAAGCCTTAAATCCATGAAACAGAGACAGTGACTTAAATGTTCCTGTTTTTGTTCTACAATAAAATGCCACGCGGACAGGCACCCAGTCTTGTTCATTCAGTTGGACATAGCCATCCAGTTTAATAAAAAAATAATTAGCAAATAATAGATAAACTAGATTATTCAACTCTGGAACTTCAAAGCTTCCTCATTTCTCCATGAACTTTCTTCTTTTAGAATTCTTTGAGACCATTTGAATCACAGCTTAAAGAAGTACCAATGTGCCAAACATGAGAGGGCTTTAACTAGCGTAAGAATACCATTCTTACTAATTTTTTTAGAGTAGAATGTGAAGGAGCCTCAGATAATACCATGTCCAGTGCTTGGATCTGAGGCCACTTGAAAAGCCTAGCAGGCAACTTCTGAAAACCTTGACAGAAAATATAAATTTATCAAATAAAGAGAATCCATCAGCAGAAAAGAAATGCTGGTTCTTAAGGAGTAGCCAGAAAGAAGATACTCCTATATCTAGTGCAGTCCTATTTAAGAGTTCCATGGGGCTAAGAATGGCAGTCTTAGTCTTCAGATGCGGAATTTCTCCAGCTTGATTCATAAAATGTTATGGATTGCAACAGCTCTTTCTCAAAAGACATATCCTATACAATACTGGGTGCCATGAAGTACAAAATGAAGCATTTTTACCTTAACCTATAATGAAATTTGGTACACTAATAAGGAAACCCAACCAATGCATACACTTGTGAAATACAACAAGAATATCTGAATTCAGACCAATAATTTTTATTGATTATATTTATAGTGTCTCATTCTAATTCATACAGAAAAACCATTTGTGGTCCTATTGCAGAGCAACATTCCATATCAGCAAAGTCTGTTGTGCTGAAGTGAAAACTTGGAAAAATGTTGAGGAGAATATATAATCTGGCTCCGGAAACAGGGTAAGAACAGGGTAAGGCAACATACTGATATGGCACCAGAATCCATCATAAATATTTTCTAATTCATATTCTGGTAAAAATCACTTAAAAAATATTCTAGCAGCCACAGACGTAAGCTCCAAAAAGTACAATCCAAAGCAAATCACCTAGAGGGAGGGAAAAAAGATCCATTAAGAAGTAGGCTAGCCATATAACTTACCTTCAAGAGTGTGGTTCTCCTACCACTTACATTGTAAAGTTAACTATCTAAGCAACATATTATGTAGTAACAGGCAGTGGTCTACAGCTTAGTGAGCATTAAGCTTGCAGGTTTTGTACCTTTTATTTATTAAGAACAAAACCACTAACCCATGAAACTTTGAACAGTTGGATCTGAAGTTTCTACTTACTGATGGTAGCTTTGAAAATTTATCTCAAAATCTGGATTTTGACAGTTAAAACAATGGACTACAAATCCTAAACTCTGCATGTCACACACAAATTATGCAATGAGAACAAATCAATTAAAGCACAGTCCAAGCAGGTCTGAGATATCACTGTGATGTACTTTTCGTATTTTCTCTGCATGCGGAAGACCTGAGTTTGCATTCAAACATCAAATGGCAGGTGCTTGTGCCATCTCTTGTGCAAAATCCTATCCCCAAACAGTAGAAATGGGGCAGTTAGATTTCTCATAAGTAGTTATATGTTTGCTTCAAGAGAGTTAAAAGTAATCTGTAATGGGACTTGTAATTCTATACTAGCAAGCAGAGCCACTGTGACTGTTATGTAGATGACAACTGTGGGATATCAATGTTGGTGATTGCTGATGAATATGTCCATGATATTCCACAACCATCTGCCACAGAACACTCACAAGTGTAAGTTAACATCTGGGAAACTGCAGTTCTCCCCATACAATCCACATTTCCCCACGAACAAAGGATAATTTTAGAAGCGGTCATTGGCTTGCCTACCTGATAAACATTCAGAGCTCTTGCTTTTCTGGTTCATATCTTAAAACCCAAGGCTCGCATGCATTCCTTGTGAGCCTCAATAAGAGGACCACAGTTTTCTTCTCCTTTTTCAATGATGCTGTAAGATAAAGGCACTCAATTAAGTGGCATCACAAACAAGATAAGCTTGAACTATCTTGTGGAAGATTGGTTTTGGATTCACTGCATTCTTCAGTACAAGACTATCCAAGTTCATTCCATCTGTGTTCAGGACCCTCAGATGGGGGCAGGTAGGGCAACAACCTAAGGCTACAATCCACATTATTTTGGGGGGAAATTGAGGATAAATAGATTGGTGCTTCTCATGCTATCTGCTGTGGGAGACAAGGATTTATTCCTTCCTCATGTGCCAAGGATTGATACCATGTTTGTCCACATTGTCTACAACTGTTTCCTTCCTTGCTAGAAAATCACCACAGTCTGGCACTTGGTAGATGCTGACTGGCACTGGTTCAGGGACCATTGCTTCGAGAAGCACTGCTGTAGATCACATCTGAAGTAGCTGCAGAAGCTTATTTCCTTTTATCTATGTATCTATTATCCTGGTCTGGTGAAACTTGCTACAGCCAATCAGAAGCAGCATTAAACATTCTAAATTGCTGGGCCTCCTGACCTGGTTCCCTCCTAAGGCCCATCCTTTTATCCAGTTAAACTATAAGTGTGTCAGACTGAAATACAGAAAAGAGTTGTCTTCCCCTGTTTGACATGGTCTATCATATCAGAAACTACAAGTCCCAAAGTTGCTTGTGCACAGGCAGGAAGGAAGAAAGCCTGGTGGGAAGACAGTGGGAGCAAGTGCTGCTGCTGCTTCTGCATCTGGCAGAATACGCAAGCCCCTGAGTAAGTTCCAGTTCATTCATGGTTTCAGTGTGTTAGAACACAGGTTCAAAGCCACCAATAGCATTTGTTTTACACTCCATTCAGCTCTAAAAATTTGACACTAGAGCATAAAAAAACTGAAGAAACTTCATATTTTCACAAGTAATTTTAGACTAATTGGGACTCTGCAACAGGTCTCTTCCCACTTCCAATAAAAGCTACCAAAGAGAGGACTCCCTGCTCTTTCTTTCTAACTCAGTTTTTTATATTATATGAGATATTAAGCTATAAACAAGCCGTAAATCCAGCTATTAGGATATATGCCCTCTGAATTACAGAGAGGCTCATTTTTAAATAAACATGAATATGATAGTGCCTTTAATGTTTTGGCCTTTTTCACAATTTAGGAGTGATCCATTAGTTCTGAGAATCAATTTGTGAGTTTAGAAGTAAATAAGGAAGGAGACTGGGTGCAAATAATCTTTGCATCCAATCTAGAAAGAGATATGAAAGAAGAAATTAATTAAACAAAGGATGCAGCAACCAAATACTTATTTCATATAGCTAATTTTGGACTGGAAATCTATCTATCTCCAGCTGCATTTCTTACCACACTGCAAGGGGTCTATGAATGCCTCTGTCCGCCTAACTTCCAACATGTGGTACAACCATGGAAATCATCTGGTCCTTCAGATGTTGTACTCTAATGCACATCCTCCCTTGCTGGCATAACCAAATATAAGGAATGCTGGGAGCTGCAGTCCAATATCAGGAATGTGGTGAGATTCCAACCCGTGTAACACATTCAACCCCCGCAAGGAAAGTTGCAGCACTATGATAAATCACTTTCACCATCAGCCTGACCAGCCTGTAATTTAAACACCAAAGTACACTATGTGACATTACAAGTCCCTGCAAAACCTGAGATGGGGGAAAATATATTTTTTATGAGAGCAAGCATGTGTAGCCGTTTGAGCACTGGACGACGACTCTGGAGACCAGGATTTGATTTCTTGCTCAACCATGGAAAGCCGGTGGGTGACCTTGGGCACATCACACACTCCGAGCACCAGAAAACCCTGTGACAGGGTTGGTTTAGGGCAGGGCTTTCCAAGTGGTGTGCCGCGACACCTTAGTGCATCACCTGAAGTGTGTAGGTGTGTCACTTACAATCTTAGAAATTTGTATTTATAAATCATGTATTTTTAAAAACAGATGAAAGGTTTTCATGAGATATGTTGTGTACCCATATATTTCATTATTACAATTTATGCATGTGTCTGTATCTCTTATGGGGTTAGTTTAACCTCCAGTTTGCTAGTAAAACTGAATTACTCTATTTGCTGGCATATAAGACTCATTTATTTTCCTGAAAAATACTGTTTGAAAATGGGGTGCCTCTTATATGATGGTGTGTCTTATATGCCAGCAAATACAATACTGCTTTGTGAAATGATGCATGTCTAAAAAGTGTGTCACCAACATGAAAAGATTGGAAAGCTCTGGTTTAGGGTCACTGTCAGTCAGAAAAAAGTAGAAGGCACAGAACAACAACTTTTTTTTTTAATTTTGAAGACATAAGAAGTGTTTCAAACACAGTAAGGCCCACGTTAAAGAACGAACCTCCATCCGTTCTGAAACATCTGTCTGGGAGCAGGAACCCTTCCCTCCAGGAAGGCAGGCACATCGCCTCATCCGCTTCCGCCCAGGAGGTGTTTCATAAGTGCCTCTCAGGGGACCCGACAACAGCCATATCTAGACCCAGATATCTACGACCAGCAGTTGGTCGTAGGCTTGCCAGACCAAGAACCAGACCAGCCTCCTCTCCCTTTGATGCTTGTGCAGAAAAGGGGAGTTTCAGCAGGTGCTGCCTGACAAGCACCCCCTCTTGAACGTCTTCCTGCTACACAAGCTTTCAAGGGAAAGGAGCCCGGCTGAGTTTTCACTCTGGCGCCCTTAGCCGGTTCTGACTAGAAGTTGTACCTATTTCTGGATGGACCGGGAGGAGGAGACCGGGACTCCCCCGAACCTCCCATGCCGACTAGGTTCAATCTTCCCTCCCAGAACCTCCCCCCGCTTCCGCCCACGCGAAGAGAGACCCCTGAGGTCGGGCGGCGAAGACTTTCGGGACCCTACGACGCCACTGCGCTCCACCCGGCACCGTACGGGCGCCATGGCGACTGTGCAAGGGCTGCGCCCCCCTCCCCTCCCCTCCCCTCCCCTCCCCTCCCCTCGTAAGGCCTACCAGGCATCGCGCGCCCGCTTCGTCTCCGGGCAGGCGCAGCACGGCTTCACAGAGGGCGGGGGCTTCTGCTCGGCCGGCGGGGCCTCTTGGAAACCCGCTGAATCATAGGAAGCCAGGCTCGACATCGTTTTCCCCGTTCGCGCATGCGCCGGTCAGGAAGCCCTTGCTCCGTTCGCGTCATCTAAAGCCGACACTTCTGAGACAATACAGATGCGACGGATGTGAGCCGTAGACGCAAGGCACGTATTGACAGTGGTGGGCGTACGTTGTTCCTTAGGGGCGCGAGAGGCTTCTTAGTTTCAGTTTAAGAAAGGAAACAAACGGAAGCCTAAGGGCATTTTCGTGCTGAATTGTTATGGCGTGATTAGTCCACTTTCAACATCCTATGGACTCCTGGGGTTTGGAGTTTAGGGAGAGGCCTTGTTTCTGTGTGCTTTGGCCCCTCCCTAAACTCCAAACCCCAGGATTCCATAGGATGTTGAAAGTGGACTAATAGCTCCATAACAATCTAATGCGGGAATGCCTAAGAAAGAAACAGATTAAAATATGTCCATGTCCGATGCCCCTCCCTTTCCTGTTACAACGTGGTACTCATTTTTGCCCTCAGAGTGACTAAATGTGAAGGAGTGTAACGAAAAGTTGCAGTTTCATTAAAATAACCACTTTTGAACGTAATATAAGTAGAGACATTATTTTTCTTTTTAAAATTAAAAACCATCTCCCAGAATTGTGGAACGCTCCTTAACTAGTTCTAGAGCTTGGGCGAGCTATTTTTTGAGGTACAAGCTTCTGGCATCCCCAGTTAGCTGTGTTAGCTTGGAGATTCTGAAGTTGTAACCTGAAAAAAAAGATCATTTTTCCCTGGGGAATTCCAATAAAGGGAAGAACAGCCAAAGAACAGTAAAGCACGCTTTCCTCCCAAGCCCATTAAAAATAAGCTTTAAAGATCTTATTTGGATGCAAAGACCTTGTCTTGTCTTAAATATGTTTTGCTTGTTTTGCTTGTGTCATCTGAATTAGAACTGGATGAGTCCTCAAGAAGGTTGAACAATAAAAACTAGCCATCTGAACTTGGCAGAAAATCTAGCTCCTGCAAATGCAGTGCCACTTGATCTCCTCCAAGAAGACAACTTGTTAAATTTTATATACAATGAAGTTCCACTTTTCAAGAGCGGCCTGTGTGGATTATTGTAATAGCCAAACTTGGAAGTTTACAAAACAAAGGTGAATGTAACTCATTATGAGTATATTTCTGTAAACATTTTGGACTAGAATACATTTCTGTACATGCTCACTAGGAAACTGTAGTGTGAGGCATCCACCATTATAGGCAGGAAAGCAAACTCCACCCATGGTCATATCAGGAGTTGGCTCCTGAAGAAGATGTACCTTGTGGGACTGACTGATTCCCTCAACCAAGTTTAGTCACTTTCTGGCCCTCAGGCAGTTATTCAGGAGTCTTGTTGGAGCCAACAAGAGTTTGTAGTATTTGTAACTTTGGAGAAAAGGATAGTGACCAACATCACACAGGCTGAGCATGAGACAATGGGAATTGCTGACAAGTATCTGAGGTGTTTCCACTCTGTCTTGAGGTTTACTGTAGAATGCAATACTGCCTTCTAGTCACTGCTGCCTTGGAGTTGGTGGAGTCTCCTTCTTTGGAGGTTTTTAAGCAGAGGCCGGATGGCCATCTGTTGGGAGTGCTTTTACTGTGTGTTCCTGCATAGCAGGGGATTGGACTGGATGGCCCCTGTGGTCTCTTCCAGTTCTATGATTCTTTGATTCATTGGCATTGTGCTTTGTGTGTGTGGTTCTCCAACCTTTTCTCAGATTACAGAAACTTCAGCCCCTGACCCCCACCACAGAAGCAGAAGGATTTCCCCAGGTGTAATTGCATTTAGATTCTTCCATCCTTTTTGAAACGTTGGCATTTTGATGTGAGCAGTAAGGAGTGGAAAATAAGCTTTTACAATTGACTGCACTAATTAAAATGCCCATAGTGGATTAATTTAATGCTGTAGTTTCCAGCTGCATTTTGTTTTCCTTAATGAAAGAGAGGTATAGCACTATGACACCATTATGGTATTACTTTTTTGTTTTATATTATGGTTTTACAGTGCTGTAATATAGTACAATAATTCCAGTTTTTAAAACATTTTTACCAGTTAATTGGTTATTGCAGTTTCAAAAGTAACTAAGAGGTTTTCTACATGAATTAACTTCATTACTGCCCAGGACAATAAAATGAAACCCATGGCAAAGATAAGTGTATGCAGATTTTCAAATGGCCTCACCCATAGCATCCATGTCATACTCGATAGTATGAATTGAACATGATTGAATACAGCTAAAGTGTGGACAGTCATACAGTACATGCTAGGGGAGGTGAAAATACTCTACGCTCTGAAGTGGAAGGGCTCAAGAAGAGTGGATGGTCACATTGTAAGGTACAGCAGAAATTGACAAGTTAATAACTTTAATAATAGATGGTTGATCTTAGATAATAGATGGTTGATCTTAAGCATATGATCCTCTCCCACTGTGAAGTGGGAGAGGATCATAATATGCTTAAGATCAACCAAAGGAAAACAAGTTGTAAGAGGTTTTGAATGTTACTATTTCGGTAGGATCAGTACTATATTTTGATATTAAGTAATAGAAAATAGGTCTTTGTTTTCTTTTAATTCAATAATATTAATACTACATAATATTGTTTCAAGATGTAAGTTTTTCTTCACTTTTGCTTAAGATTTTCATATACATAAATATGACCTTTGGAGACTGTATACTACAGTAACAGCTCCAACCTTTTGAATGAGGATTCAGAAGTTAGATTAATATTCTGTATTGTTAATGTTTGTAGTTTAATGTGTGTAGTTTGCTAGTTTGTTCTTTGTTTATCTAGTAAGGTAGTTTAGTCTTGTAGTTAGCTTTGTCTTCCCTATATATTCTTTAATATTATACCAATATTCTGTTAATAAAAATATTTTTAAATAAACTCACATTATTGTCACTAGGAAAAAATATCCTTTTAAAATGAATGTTTTACCAAAAATACTTCTCTTGTCCCAGACTATTCCAATAGTAGTTAATGACATTCTATTTAAACAACGGCAAAAAGATATTTCTACATTTTTGTGGCAAGGAAAATGATCTTTGACTGCACTTTAAATGTCAGCCCATTTCTTCTTAGATTTTCATTTCCTGAGTAAAACGCTGTGTAATTATATGATTAAAAATATTCCATTCCTGTACACTTTAGCTCACTCACTCCAAATATTGCAATGTTGAGACATTCAATTTCTTGTTTTACTAAGGATCTTTCTGCGCTACACTTTATAGTGCTATTTGTCCCATAGAATTCTGGGTTTGCAGTTTAGGGACGGACATTTAGAATTCTCAGCCAGAGAGCTCTTGGGCCTCAGTAAACTACAAACCTCAGAATTCCTCAGGATGTTGAAAGTGGAGTAATAGCACTATAAAGTGTAGTGCAGAAAGGCCCTTAGTCTATCTTCCCCTGATTCATGCTTCTTACATTCAATGTTCCTATAATATGTGTTGTGTACCTTCAGACTTTCCTTTTGCCTCTGAGCACATCGACAGATGAACATGCTTTCAGCTTGAGACCAGTTGCATTGCTAGCCATAGCACTACTCGTAAGCATCCTCTGCTCTTCCCCAGTAGCTGACTGAGAACCATCTGACCTGGGAGTCTCATCTTCTGGTGCTATCTCTTGTTTCATTTTGAATGGTCTCATCATGGGGTTTCCTGGGAAATGAAAAGAGGTTTACCATGCTTCCCTCTGCATAGTACTAAGAAGCATTAGCTATGGTGCTGCTGCCATTGTCTCTGACAGATATTCTGCCCGTGTCACCCCCTCCTTTGCCACTACTGCTTCTGCCCGGTAGCTGTCTGGCCCATTTTAGTCTGGCTCCTCATCAAAAGCCGGTCTGACAAGGGAGACCCCATCAACAGCACTGCTACTGTCAGCAGAGCCTCTTGCTTCACAGAATGGCCACTATGGCCATTGGTGGGAAAACTACAGTGACAGGTTTTACATAAGCTTTTGTGGATATAAACCTAATTCCTCAGATGTAGTTAGAGTTACATCAAGATTCAGATGAAAAAGCCTCTCTTCAGCTCCGCCGAGCCATCCTGCGAAACCGGTGAGATACCCGGAATTTGGTGTGCACTGCATCCTGCTTCCTGATTCTATCTCTAGGGCGCCAGAGGGCAGAGAGCGCCTGCATCAGGCGGGGCCGCCGGCGTTGCTGTGGGAACGGCATAGCGAGCTTCCTGAGGGGGGAAGTTGGCGGCGGCTTAAATATCGCAGACATGAGCCGTTCGGTGGCTCCGGCGCGGCTGGTGGCTCCGGCTGGAGCCCGGTACCGCAGGGCTATGGCTCCCCATCGGGCCTTCGATTTCCTCTACGGTAAAACGGAGGGGGTCACAAAAGCGGGGCCGGCATGGCATGGCGAGGGGTCGTGCTGCGTTGCCAGTTGGAGGAGGGAAAACGCAGCCCCGTTTTCTACACGCATTAATGTTGCAGCTCGGACCTGGGTTTTGCTGGCCATCCGGCGGAGGACCCGATTATGGATTTACGCCAGAGATAGGAAGAAATCTTATCTCGACAACTTGGAAACTAGACCCAGAATGTTAATAGAGATTCTGCGCAAGGCAGTGTTTCGGGTGTAACATGGCCCTGTCTTGCCTCCTGAAGCGTTAGAGTCATATAGGCTGCTGACCTTCCGGGTCGCGTTCGATTGTTTTTGGGAAAGGTCTCACCTTTTCTTCCAAGGGAGAGCTGCCCGCACAAAACATTGGCGAGATACTGGATTTTAGTATAACAGCGCAACAGTCCTCCCCAGCTAGAGGTTATAAAATACCTAAATCCAATTGCTGGATTCAACTAGAGCAGAACCACTGAATCAATGGAATGTGGCAAAGCTGGCATTTACACCATTTCCGCACTAGACTGTTATAGTTCTATTATTCTACTTTCAGCATCCTATGGAATCCTGGCCTTCCCTAAACTGCAAACCCCACATTCCATAGGATGTTGAAAGTGGAATAATAGCACTATAGCAGTCTAGTGCAGAAATCCTGTTAGTTAACTCCACTGATTCAATTAGTCCATTCCTGGGGCGGGGGGTTGGGTGGGCTGCAATTGGATTAGACCATAGAAATGGAAGGGACAGGAGCATGGAATATTAGTCCATAAGCCCAATTTGTTAAAATTTAGTTAGAAATCCCCCAAATAACATTCAGTTTACATGTAATTAGCAGAGAAAATTTTAATATATTAAACCAGCTCTTAAGCCAAACAGTTATTAGGCTTCAAAGATATTCTAGAAGATGAAATATATTTGCTGTTGTGTGCCTTCAAGTCATTTCTGACTTAGGCTGACCCTAAAGTGAACCTGTCATGGGGGTTTCTTGGCAAGATTTGTTCAGTGGGGATTTGTCTTTGCCTTCCTCTGAAGTTGAGAGGATGGTGTGACTTGCCCAACATCACCCAGTGGGTCTCCATGGCTGAACAAGGATTCAAACTTTGCCCTCCAGAGTTGTAGTCCAGTGCTCAGACCGCTACACCATGCTGGCTTTCATGGAATATGGTGTGTGTGCGCGCAGGCATATGCCTGCCTTGATTTTGCCTGTCAATTTATGGCAACCCTATGAATTTCATGGGGTTTTCTTAAGCAAGGAATACTCAAAGGTGGTTTTGCCAGTTCTTTCCTCTGAAATATAGGTTATGTGTATGTTACTGTGATTGAAAACATTGCCCCCTAGTAACACGGTTGTGCCTTTAAAAGAGGCTTATTTACCTTAGAGAATACCTATGGGGACTTCTCTTTGTATGAGTATGATTTATGACTTAGAGAATGGGTATCTCTTGTTTGTGGGTAGGGGAAGTTTGGTATGTGTTGTATGTGCATATATTTGGTTAAGTACACTTTATGTGAAATCCAATAAAATTATTGTTGAAAAAAATAAATAAAAGAGGCTTATTTAGTGGATAAAGAGCCAGTGTGGTGTATGAGTGTTGGACTAGGACCCATTTTCACACTACACAATTATAGCACTATGATTCCACTTTAACAGTCCTAGTTCCATCTTATGGAATTCTGCGATTTGTAGTTTAAGGAGAAGTGTTTAAAATCTCAGCCAGACAGTTCTAGTGCCTCACCAAATTACAATCCCCAAGATGTGGCAGTTCAAGTGGAATCATTAGTGTTATTAATGAATAGTATGAAAGGGCCACAAATCCTGGACACCAGGGTTCAAATCTCTGCTCAACTGTGGAAACCCACTCAGTGACCTTGGACAAATCACACTTTTTCAACCCAAGAGGAAGGCAGTGGCAATCTGCCCACACCCAGACCAATTTTGCCAAGGAAGCCCTATGATTGTGTGACCATAAGTGGTTGTTGCCTGGATGTCACCATCAACAAAAACTCAGTAGATAAAGGGACCATGAGAGCTGAAACATTGCTCTAGCACCAAAAAGGCAACATGTATGACAGAGTTTAAGACTTTTTTGAAGAGCATCAGGGATGACTTGAGTTCTGAAAGGAAAACTTTAGTAGTTACCAGTTGCACATTGTAGGTAACAACACAATGTAGTCTCTGTACTAGGCACAATGTCACCTGTAGCCTGGCAACCCCACACCCGACCACCTGGTCAGCTGGTGGTCATGAAATTGGCTTCCTCCATGACCTTCATGGCAATGATTGCAGGGTATATCCTTTCCACTGTAACTGTAAGACTGCTGTTTGTGAAGCTTGGCTATCTTTTCCAAAATGATACTTGAGACAAAGTCTTTGTCTGTAATCAAAACGCCAGAAAATTTTTAGATCCAAATGATTGTCCCATGTGCAAATATATACAAATCTGGTCTATATGTGAAAGGCAGGTCAGAGAACAGGGATTCAGACTGTGCTGGATGAAGTTACACTTCCCTGAAAATACAGGTTTGCTTTTTGGATATATTCCTAGACTCAGCCTTGAATCTGAAGGCACAGGTTTCTGCAGTGGCCTGGAGCACTTTTGCACACTTAAAGATAGTATGCCAATTGTGTCTACTTAGGAAGTGTATTTTCATTTGTAAGTCATTTCTATCAACTGAGATTTCTTCACTGAGGTGACAAACCTATCAGATAGTACAGCCTTTTTATCAAGTGTTGCAGAAAAACAAAACAGTGTGACCCTACTTGCAGTTGCTGCTGTGTTTATAGTATGGGAAATACTAGTGCAGAGGTTGAAAAAAATACTGTTTTATACCTTAACTCCCAGAATTCCACAGCTCGCATGGTCACTGAGCTTACTGGCTGGGCAATTCAGGGAGAAATACATGTTTTGTGTGTGTGTGTGTATGTGTGCAAGAGAGAGAAAGAAAATGTTCACTAGTCTAAGATCAGTTTGAGTTGATAAGCATTAGATGATAAGCGTTAGTTGAACTAGTTTATATTACCTCAAGTTATTTGCAACATAATACAATTATTACACACTTGTTTATACCATATTAGTTTTTCCTGGTTTTCACTTGTTCACTATCACAGAACAATTTGCCTTGGTATGAAATAGTGAGGATTTAATTTTTTTGACCTGAATCCTGAAGAGCTCTTTAAACACTGAATAGTATCCTAATTACAATAATCTTTTTATTTGTTTCTTCTGATTAGCTCTAACGTATGTTTTAAAACAATTATAAGATCTACTGTTTTCTCCCAATTTTTTAATATTTATTTTAGATCCAGTATATATGCTATCAAGTGAGAGAGACCATGCACAAGCAACTGTCCAGGCTCATCTAATTCATGATGAAATGGTAGGTGATTATAGCCAGGACAGTTCTTACATAATTTTTCACAATTCTTATAAATATATGTTTCTCTGGCTGGGGATGTTAAAATCTACTTCTTAAGGAAAATAACTTTACCAATGGTATCATTGGTGAACGATGCCAACTGTGCCAGCCCACAGATAGATCACCACTAGCATAAGATATGTACATTTGTCATCATATTTTAATTTTGAAAGATGCAATGGAAATACATTATGCATCATGCAAATTGGTTGCATATAGATTGTAACACAATTGAATGCCAGTTAAATATAAAGTAGCAATAATCTGCCATAGTAACTGCTATTTGATAATTTACTATGATATTTGATAATATCAAATATTATTTTGATATTATGTCAACTATAATACTGTGATACTTTGATACTGTGTCAACATTCAGTGTGTAGTATTATAAACAGCAGTAGATAGACTCCTCTAAATATGTTAATTGCTAAAGCTTTAGTTTGTGTCTTGGCGGAAAATGTGTTTACCTATCTGTCACGCAGAGAAAGTTTATTTTCATTAACCATTACTCGTATCCTGGGAAGAGTGACAAGTTGTTTCTCATCAGGTGAGTCTTGTCAGTGATGAGATGATCAGCTGACAACCTTTTTCTGTTAAGTCCTAAGAACCTTCTGTTTGGAATTTATATTATGCTGCATCCTATTATATTAATAATCAGAAGTTTAGATGATAAAAAAGGGAACTTCTATGTTATTTGTCTACTAGATACCATGCCAATACTGGTTTTTTTTCATATTTATTTCTCATGTTTTTACATACAATATTTGCTTTTCCTGTCTTTTCCTGCTCAACTAAAATAGAGGAAAATGCCAGAATTTAAAACTATGTTCAGTAACCTGGTTCACTATCCGCCGTACTCTGTGCAATTAGAGGAAAAATACCCTGTTCCCCCATTCATTGATCGAAGGTGGAGGGGAAGGGCACAGCGGCGTCTTGAGGCTCTTCAGAAGCTTGATGTGTAAGTGGCCTTTGATATGATAAGATTTTTCTTTTAAGTGGGGGAGGAAATATGTGAATGCTGTGAACAGAAAATTATTGCAGAAGAGTTTACTGGGAAGTGATGTTGTAGTGAAAAGTGATGTTAGTATGGTGCCAAAATATTATGGAGTATATCCTCTGGAGTGAGCTTGTTTTCTGCTGCTTGAGAGCGGGGGTAGAACCCAAACCAGTGCATTCAAATGGGAAGAATGCCTGGTTACCTTTTTGTGATTCTACTTTTAGCAACTCTTTCTTCATGAACTCCCACCTTTGCTGGGAGTTGCTTATCCTTTAGCATTTCTAGCCATTGGATTCTACCCAGTATTTCCCTGAGCTTGATAAAATCAGTTTTCCTGAAATCCAAGGTTTGTGTTTGACTATACTCTTCTTTGGCCTGTACCTCAGTCAAGAATTCAAGGCTTACATGGTCACTTTGATATTATGTCAACTGTGATATTGTGCCAATTGAATTGATTCCCGTGACTAGTTCCTCCCTTTTGGTTTGGATCAAGTTCAGGACTGCTGATCCCCTTGTTGCTTCCTCCACCATTTGAAAGAGAAAATTATCTCCAAGACACATGAGGAATTTGTTGGAGAGCCTGTGCTTAGCAGAGTTAGTCTCCCAGCAGAGACCAGGATAATTGAAGTGCCCCATCACTGCTAATTCTTGCATCTTGGATATTTCTGAAATTTGTCTCAAAAAAGCATTGTCTGCCACCTTTTCTTGGTATGATGGCTTGTAGCAGATCCCAATCACAATGTTTTTATTTCTTTCTCCATTTTTAAATCCATTTGATTTTGGAAAAAGAAAAGGCCTTTTCTGGTCTTAAAACAGTTCCAAGGGTGGTCAAAAACATACTGAACATGTCCGCTACACCCTCTAGGGGACCTAAGAGTTCTTTTTTTTATTTTAAACAAAATCTTGGGTGAAAGGGGTGGCTTAGGGAGTTTGACCAAAGTCAGTGTGGGCCCTGGACCTGTGCTAGCCTCTGGAAATTGCCCGTCCCTGAAATAGATTTTGATAATAATGGGGTGGAGTGGGGGAGAGGGAATCCTACAGGATCACAGAATCATAGAAATGTAGAGTTGGAAGAGACCACATGGGCCATCCAGTCCAACCCCCTGCCATGCAAGAATAATTTATTACTAGTGTAATTGTATTCCAGCTTCTTGCCATTCCGTGTCCACAGTGATCTAAGAAAGTTTTTGAAGAGCAGAGAAATTCAAACTCTATCAGTTCTTAGTACTGGGTTACTCAAGAGGTTTGCCAAAAGTTGCCTTTAATTTATCCACATTTAAGTCCATTTAACATGTGTAGTAATGATGAATTTCAGCCTTTATCCCTTGAAAATTTAGGCTGGTTGGTTAATTAAGACCAAGTATGAAAGATGCTATTTGCACACCAGCTCATCAACAAAGGAATGAAGGGCAGCACTAGTGGTGTAGCTGAAAGAGTGTGTGCAGAAAGATAGAGAATATTTAACTGGCTCACCATGTTTGTGGGTTTCACATTCATGGATCTGATTATTTGCAAGTTTCTCTAATGCCTGCCCAAGTGCTTCTTTTTGGGGGTAACTTTCCTTTTTGGTGGTTCCAATCAGGCTGCACAGCCCTTTAAAAGCCCACCTCTGGTCCTCTTCCTCCTCCACCAGTCACTGCCTGGCCAGCGAAGGACAGCTCATAGTCCAATTTCTCAGCACCACAAACTCTCTCTTGATGTCTCTCCTAGATAACTAAGGAAGGAAAGGGACAAGAGAGAGGAAATATAGGGCCACCATGCCAACTCACCCTTTTGTTACCGCAGTTTTCTAGCCTGGGCTTGTGGGATATTAGATATCATTTGATTTCAATAATCTGGCCTTCTTTACCTATTCCTTCCCACATGCTTGCAAGGCCCCCGGACAAGCATGCATACAGGCACGGCCGCAAATCACTGTAATATTCCAAACAAATACAGGCAGGCCAGAAATAGCCAGACTGCCGCCTCAGGAGACCTCAAGGCAAGTACCACATTATGTGTGCACGCTACTTACGAAGAACTCCCTGCCCTGAGCAACCAGCTTGACAAGCCGAATATTCAGTCGTCAAGCACTCTGCGTTTGCATACTGGCTACTCTATTGGCAATTCGGTCTTAACTCAATCATGTAAAATACTGACCTTTGGGAGGCTTTGTCTCCAGCCCAAAACTCATTGTTATCCCCGAGAACAGACTAGCATGCGGCCACATTTTACCCTATAAGAACCCCTGACTTTGAGCGCTTCATCAGATCACTCTTGGCTTCCATCCCGCCTTGCTGTCGCTTCGTTTGGTGAGCCTTCCCCTCAGCTCCTCATGCTGAGAACTCTACTTCAACGGACCTTTTCCTTCAGATTTTCCGGGCTTCAGGACAGGTGCAGTATTTCCCATACCAAACCTCCTCTTAAAAACCCTCTATACCACTCCTACCTTTATTTCTATAGTTCTCTGTGCGAGTGTGTTGCATACACGTGTTTGACTGTATATCAATAAAACAACAATTATTAGTTACTTCTGTTTGCTCCTTGACTTGGCCTGACCCTGTAGACATTGGGTAAAAGTTCTCGCTACATTGCCCTGCCTCTCATAGTGCTAGCTTGTGCTTTTGCTAATTCCCAAGTTTGTAATTTGGAGCGCATTTAGGTGTCCCTCACGGGACCACCAGAAATCAGGGTAACACCTTTTCCCTCCCCTTTCTGTGACCTGGTTTGGACCCTGGATGCCCACTTTCCCCACCATGCCTAGGCCCCCTTCCCACAGATATATATATATATATATTTATATTTGCAGTTTTCCCACTTTTACAGAGGTCTTGTGCCTCTTACCCTATCGAATGTGGAGGTCCAACTGGAGTCTCTGGGATTGACCATGAAGCGTGGAAAGTGAACCTGTCAGATGGGCCTGCCTACCCAGAATATACATCAGCATGCAAGAACCCTAACTGACAGAGGAGCTGGCTTTCTCTCTTCAGGGTGATGGGTTACTTTTTCTGCATTTCTTTTTGAAAGCATGAGTAACCTCTTTTAAGGAGTAGCTTAATATAGGATAATATATTGGCTCATTCTGAAATTTAGAGCCAATAATTAATTTTTGTTTCTTATTTTCCTTATAGATCTCAGCCCTCACTTCAGATTCCTAGAATTGAGTATGAAGATCCTGAAGTTAGTGGAAGGAATCGCTGGAAGTATTTTGAACGGTGGGAACTGAACAGAATTAATCATGCTCTCATAGTGTTACCAAATGCACAGTTGTTGACAAAAACACATGAGAAGGAGAAAGTCTGTCTTTCGTATTTTCAAACCACCGAAAAAGAGATCACTTCCTACCTTGAAAATGCATTGATCGTAGTTGGTTTCTAAATAAAAGTATGCTTACCATGATATATGTGCCAAGATACCTTTATCTGTCCTGATGAGTGGAAGTATTTCTGCTCAGGTAAGACAGATTTTCCAATTCTGCTCTGACCCTTGTGCTTGGAAGTTTATCAGGGTAAGCTTCTGTGAAATATAGCTTGCCCACAGTTATCAATGTTCTGAGCCAGTGTGCTAAATACAAGCAGAAGCCTCATGTATAGAATTATACTAAATAATTCAGGAAAAACATGATCTGGTATCAGGAAATGGAGTTAGCTATGCTAAGGTTTATGATATGAGATATTTGTATGTATTCATTATTTATATATAGCTGTAAAGGAAGGGGTAGGCTACTATGACCATTTTCTGACTCCACACAGAGCTACCCTATTACATTGTTGGCCAAAAATCAACAGAAAATGTCACCCATTTTCACTTCCTGGCCTGCTTGCAAGGTTTTGGGGGAGATTGAGGGAAGCATCCACTCCCTCCAAGACTGGCAATTTGCCTTTTTGGGGTGTCCCCACCCTTGTATTTTTAAAGTCAGGTTTTCAAGGACTTGTTGTGGGCTACGGAAGAGGGCTTGGAAACTAACTAGAACCTCCAAACCTACATTAATGCATCTCATTTGGATTTTAAACCAAATCTGAGAACAGTGAGCATTGCTTGTGAAATGGCTAAAGTAGATCACTTAGCTGCTGAAAAGAAGCCAAGTAATATACTTTGTAAGATATAGCCTTACAGATCTGTGCCAATAGAGATAATATTGTCTTTTTTGCTCCCTTGGTTATCCTAAATACATTTTTCTATCTTTTCAGGCCTTTTATCCCATTTCATAAGCCAATTCCACTGAATGTTGTTTATGCTATATCAAAGTAAGTACTGATATGCTCTCTAATTATTTATGCTCAGAGATAATGGGTGATTTCATGGTTTCTTAGGGAAATATTTTTTTCTGATTTCTAATTTTCCAGATGCTTGTTCTAAAACATTTGTTTCTTGAAAATCCAAGAAACAGAAACTGTTGTCCGGATGAGAAGGAGGGCTGCTGAGGAGAGAGAGGCAGTTCAGACCACCCAGGCCCTATGAACTTATACATACATGTACCTATCCATACTGCTCTGAGTGGAAGAGAGAAGAAAACAGTAGTCTGTCAGGCTTTATGGCATTGCCTTTACTTGTGGGTGCTCTGTCCATATTAAGATAGATTGTATCTAATATCTGTTAAAATTGCAGATCTTAAATGCGAAATGCATATAGATGAAAACTTGCACCTAGAAATTGAAGAAGACCAGTTGTTAAAACTCTTCATGCCCAAGTAGTTTACTGGAAAACAAAATCAATAGTACAGTGAATTACTCATTATAGGAGCAGCTTACTCTAAGTTTATATGTCTTTGAATCAGAGTCACATCACAGTACAAGAGAAGGCTTTTAGTTTCTCTACCCCTGTCATCAGTCTTGACAGGTTTTTTTCCTTATTAATCATAGTACATGAACTCTCTATAAATAACCATATTTGTTTTTTCTGCACTTTAAAATGAAGTGGGTAATCCTATTATTTGTTTTAAAATTGGTTATCTCTCAGGGCTAACCTTATTTTCAGTATGATATCACAACCTTTCAAGAGGAAACTGTTAGACCTGCTGATACTTTATTTTCCATCAAAAAATATCACTTTGATGTGCTCATTCTCAGCAAGGGTCTCATCACATAATGGCTTTTAGAGGCAGCATTCACTCTACTTTTTTCATGCCAACCAAATGGTAGTCATGTCCCTGTAATTCCAGTACTCTTTTGTGTACTTAGATAATCCATTCATTAATCTGTATCAGTCTACATGCACCAAAGTATAGTTTTGGGTCTGGTAACCCCAGACCACCTCTCTGTTTAGCATTCTATAAATTTTTATACCTAACTGTAGACTTCTTTCCTTGCCAAACAAATTTTGGTAAGTCATTGTGCCATTGCTTAAATATTAAGTTATTTGTCAAAATCGGTGTTGTCTGGAATAGTTACATCAGGAAATCCATTTTTATTACTGAAATTTTCCCCATTAAGCTTTTTCTCATTTTTGTAAGTCTCTTTTAATTTCATTCCATGTTTTAATATTGTTAATCTTCAGTTAACATACAATTCATAATTATCAAAATAACACCTAGGTATTTTACTTTTATTCCAATTATAAAGCTAGCTTTTTGAGTCAGAATGTCTTGATCTGATTTCTTCATTTTTTTCAACGTAATTTTTATTGTTTATCTTAAACCTTAACACATTCCCTAACACATGTTTATCTTAAACCCTAACACATTCCCTAACACATTTTATTCTGTCCAACAAGGCATCTATATAATCATTAGGATCTTGTTGAAAAACCTTCAATTTGTCTGCAAATGCTTTTAATTTATATTCTTCCTGTTTGACTCTTATTCCTTTGATTAATTCATCTTGCCTTATTCTTTTATTCGGTACTTCCAAAGCCAAAGAATAAAGGGGAAAGAGGGCGCCCTTGTTGGATACCATTTTGAATCTCACAAGGTTTAGACACCAACACCAACGCAGTCCCATTTTGAGGGGTGGTGTAGAGTGGCTTAAGATATTTTATGATGTTTTTTTCTTGAAGAAACATCTACATTGTTTCACAGTTTATTTATGACTATGAACTTTGTATTTCAAATATCAGCGAAAATATATCCAAACTGACTTTTGGTATGGTGTAGTGTTTGGAGCATGGGACAGTTTAACTGTGGAGATCTGGATATGCATCTCTGCTCAGTTGTCAACCAAATTGAGTACCATCAATTTAATCGTTCCCACTCAGACTCGGGAGCTTCACAGGATTGTTGTGAGGACATAAAGGCTGCCTTGGCAGAAAGGTAGGATACAAATGCAATGAATGAAACAGTCAGAAGTATAACAATTTAGTTTTCAATCAGAATGATATTGTTTGGTTCTTATTTGATTTTCAGGCCAGAGCCGTATGTCCATCATGCAGAACCCAGGGATAAACCTGCTTATCTCATTTCACGAACAGTGGGTACACAGACAGATTACCGGGATGGTGAAACTCAGACAGACCCCTACAGCCCTGAGTATGTGGTATCTTCAGGTTCAATACCTGAGTTACTGACCCTTGCCACGCTTACTTGGGGTGAGTTGAAGAAACATTGTTGATTATGTCAGGTGATCTGAGGTACAATTTCCTGTATTTTCCTTTATTTCCCTTCTGAGGTTGCACGACTGTATTTTTGGGCTCCATAGGAAAAACAGTCACAGTTCCCAGATCTATTAAGAGAACATTTGAACTGGCTGTATTTTTCTCAAAGAGCGGATTTTTAATGTTTCCAGCAATGCAAAAGCAGCTGATCTTTTAACAAAAGAATGTTGATTTAACTTGGTAACATACCTCTGTGTCTAACACCCTGCCTGCTCTAATGGCTAATGGAAGATACTATTGTGACAATGGTATAAGTAAAATTTCAGTTGAATCACAGCTTTGTATTGTGGTGGGCAGGCTCCTCCCATTGCCATTTATTATTATTACATTTATTTATATTCCACTTTCCTAATATTATAATGAGCAGTGAACAGTCGTTCACCGAGTAATCCAGATTGCTAAATTATCAGTAGCAGAAATACATATTAATATTTTTTTTAGTATAGCAAAGTATTTTCAGTCATACCTTTTTTAAACGTTTAACAACTGTTACCACTTTTACAATAGTATTACAAAAATGTTAACACATCCTCTAATGTATTTAATATATTCCATAGTATGATTGCTTATTTAATTCAGCTCTAATTCCTCAAATGTATCCCCTCTTTTTTTTAATTATTCCCTCCCCCCACCCCCAGGAACAATCTAATTATTCACTATAATTCTCCTTTACCTTTCATGTGGAATACTGTGTTATTTATATCCTCATACCCCTTTCTCTGTTTCATGTTCTTAATCAATATTCCCCAGTTTCTAAACCAAGACGCATCCTTTAATTGCCCCATATACATCCTTCTTTTTTCAAATAAATAATCAAACATCATATATTCTGATATGTAGTATTTCCATTTACTAAGGTCCCATCTTTCTTGTTTCTTCCAGCCATATGCAATGATCGCTTGCACCTCTTTTAATAATTGTTTCATTAAATTGAATTCTAAATTTTTAATATTTAAGGTTAGACATATTTCCTTATTCAGTACAAAATTCCTGCCCAATATTTATTTCTTATTTTGTTTCCTTCCAAAACCTTTGTATTTCACTGCAATCTCACCACATATGAATATTTATATTAATAGACTCATCTGAGTTCTAAACATTTTGCTGCCTGATGGGAAATAGCAAAGTGTCCATCCATCTCCATCTCATTGTCAAAATTCATAGTACCCAAGTCTTTCAAATTCATTTTGGCACCTGAGACCAAAAATATTTGAAAGTGCCATTTCCTGAAAGAAAAAAAAAATGAAATGGAAATAATATTTAGCTTTTTATAGTCCTTTCATGATACCAAAAGCTAGCTGCTTCTGCCTGCTATAACCTTTGAACATGAAAATTGTCCTTAAAGATCTCCTCCTTCACCATCTTCACAATACCAGCCACAGTCAGTTGTTCAGCTGAATACATAGACATACTCAACTGTAGGTACACTTTCCTCTCTCTGGCCCTTTTTGCATGATGTTTTTAAAACGTGTTAGGCACACTCCCTCCCCCCTTCACGCGCCGCCGTACTGCATGACGTTCTGGCGAACCAGGTGCTATCACGGTCATGGATAGTACTGATAGTGCGTTTTCTTATTTTTGCCTTTGAGGCAAAAATAACCTCCTTTTCGTGCATCAGCCGCACGACCAAAGGGCCTGCGGAGCCCTCATCCGGTGTGCTTCCGGGAAGGATCTGGGAGTAGGCAGGGTGTGGGCAGTCCCTGCTGCCTGTCCCTCATGCAGCAACTCCCAGGGGACACTCCGCTCAGCAGCAGGCTGGCCGCTGCCCCCATCACAGCAGGGAACATTGCACAACACGTCGCCGCAAGAGGACACCCTGGGGCTGCGTCACCACTCACACTTGAGACGACAGCAGCCCCCAGGGTCCGGCCAACTGTGTTGGTTTTTTTTAAAACCCGGCACTATCGTTAGCACGTTACCAATGTAGTATAAAACAGCCTGTTGGCAGGATCTATCGTGCTAACGTTAGCATGATAGTCGACGAAACTATAAAAAAAAGAAAAACCACCAACCAATCAGGGGCACTGGGGTTAGGACAGGGTGGGACCTGGGCATGGCCCAGGACGCCGACATGCAGACAAGGCACCAGGCGGGGACTGGTGCTCTCTTGTGAATACCCTACCGTGTGCAGACTGCAAGGGGCTCTCTACTGGGCCTCTTGCGATATTGGCAATATTGTGAGGGCTCTGGTTCGTCGCGCTATCAAGATAAGGTGAGAAAAGGGCCTCTGAAAGGACAAAGAGACAGCTCAAGGAGTGGCTGTGCCTCTCCCAGGTGCAGCTGCAATAAGAACAGGACAAAAATGAGTGAAGATGTGAATCCCTAGGCTATGCCTCCACCTAAGCAAAGGAAATCAGAAACTTAGAAAAAGCCAACTCAGTTGGACAGAAGCATAGCCCAGCCATTTTCCAACAATATTGTCATCATCAGTCACCTGTCATTGCCATTTGCCATAGCACCACAGCAAATGGAAGGAAAGCCCAACTGTAGAGCTGGAAGGCACCTTGGACCTGCTTTGCTCATAGACTGCATACTGGTAGAAATTGGAGAGATATGCCAACTCCATCATCTCCTCTCCCATCTGCCATCTGAGCCAAGAAGGTCAACATACCTGGCTAGGGGCAACCCACCATATTGCAGCAAAGTGGAGGAAACTGCACTAATTTCAATTTGAATACTTTGATTTTAAGTCACCTCAGCTGTAGAACATGGGCTGAGGAAGTTCATCAATAAACACAAACAAAGACCAACCAGCCCATGTCTTTTATTTGACATTTTAGGAAGAAGGAATCTCTGTCTTCCCATAGTTATTCTAAGGAGAGTTACCACAGTTACTGATTTTAGTCATATTTTAAAACACACATCACTTCAGAAATTGTTTCAAGGAATAGCCCTTCAGCCTTGGTATGTTTCCACGTTTTGTGGCTTAAAGTAATATTCCTAAAATAAGGTTGTCTTGTCTTATGCACGTCTATCGTTTCTTGTTCTTTGAAGGTCGAGGCCTTCCAGCAACCCAGGCAGAAGTGGAAATGATTGAACGTGCCCGTGAGAAACGTGCCTGGGAGGCAACCCTTCCACCTTTGAATGATGCTGCACACATTGCAAAAAGGAGGAAAATGATGGATGAAATGGAGAGGAAAGAGTGGGCCTTCCGGGAGGAAGAAATAGAAGAGTATGTGCTCAGTTTTTATTTTCTTTAGAAATATATAGATATGTGTTTTAAAAGCTGTATTCCAGCCTCCTAATTGTGTAAGAAGCTACAATCTTCTTTGAAATTACTATTTATGAACCATTTCTGATATAATACTTTAGAAAGATGCTAATATTCTGGGGGTTATAATCTTATATTTCCTTGGGAGTAAGCTTTATCTTTTTTTCATAAAACATTATGGGAATTGTTATTGAAGAATGGTATAAAATATGTATAATAAATAATATTAAATTCAGTGAGGAAACAGACTCAGTTTGATCTGCATGACTGTTATTTTCTTGTTTCTTAGGGTTGTTTTTTCCATAAATGCCAGTAATTATCATGGGATTAAGGATTACTTGTTTTGGGGATCTGCTCAACATACTTCTCTATGTATTTGCTCTTCCTTTCTTGAAGATTGCAAGAAGTCAGGCTAGAACTTCTAAAGGCCCTACTGAGGAATCGGGAAGAGAACCACAATGAGCTAAATGTCAGTCGCTTAGATACTCAGTGGTTTAAGCTCATGCAAGAAAAAGAAGAGAAAGTGAAAAGGATTCAACATGAACATATAAAAGGTAATGTGTTTGAGCTATTTTTAAAAAATTGTTGTAGGCTGTTTTATCATTTTGTATCTTTTTAATTTTTTTAAATGTTTTAACTTTTTTTAGAAGCCACCTTAGGTCCCAATCTGGTAGAAAGGTGGGAAATAAATAAATGATTGAAAAAATATAGATCAATGTCTGATTTCTCAAACAATGGTCCCTTTTTTTGACCAAGGCACAACTCTTCTGTGCAGCACAAAGGCATCTTTAGCTTATACTGAGCGGGAATCAGTCATCTGAAACTCTGACCTTATCTAAGAGGCCTGACAGCTTGATGAAAAATTTCACTTAGAAATGAAATACATCTTGTCTAAAATTCCATTCTAGGAATCAGAAGACTAATAGCTAAAGGAAAAAATGTTGAAAGAAAATTGGAGAGACGGAATGTCATCAAGGACTACACAGAATATGACTCACAGCCTTACGCGCCTCTGTCAAGAATTGGTTACTTTCCAGACAATCATGCAGACCGTTACATAGTGAAGAACCCTTTTCTTAACACTTATGAAGGTAAGTCATGCTGTACGGCACTTTACTATCCAGGACCCATAAGGCATGCAGAGAATTAGCCTCAGTTTCACGTACATCATTCAACTCTATTGACATCTGTGGAAATGCTGTTACAGTTGAAATAACTGTTTTGGACTTCCTGGCAAGGCCTAATTAAATCAAGGTGCATAATTACCTTACATCATAATTAAAATCTCTCTTCTCTCCTCCACCCACACTGCTTCCATTCTGCCTTTCTTAGGATTACTTGAACTGGAGGCACATTTACCTGACTCTGTTACCCAGCCTCGAACTGAAACTCCAAAACCCAGGAGCACCACCACTAAGGATGGGTTTACTAAGCGATCTGCTAGATATGAGATGGAATTGGCACAGGTTTACCAGGTATTCTGCCTCTTAGGGGCCATTTCAATGTCAATTTCAACTTCAAATGAATATCCAAAGGAATAAAAATTACTCTCTTGTTCTCACTACTTCTCAGATTTTTAAAGTTTTTCTATATCTCCAACAAAATTTGTTGTGGAAGATTTGGGTGGTGAGCAAGAATAGGAAATAATAGTGAGATTCCAGTTAACTATTGCTAATTTCTTTTTCAGATCCTGCAAGACAGGAAGAATCAAACCAAGAAGCCACCTAAGCCACTTCGTTTCCTTCAGAAGATATCCAAGTCCTTTGGTCGTCCTCCCACTCCAAAACTGGAAGTGCCTTCACTGGTAGGTACAACATTTCTAATAATTTGTCAAGCTTTGGCCTACTTCCAGAATGCCCTGTAGCTGTTTGTCCAGTTTGACTGTTGGTAAATGAGGATCAGAAGGGCAATAAATCCAGCCATAGATAGCCTGGAAATGCATGTCAACCAGACAAGGCCCAAACAGCCAGAGTCCAGTGGAATCACATTTCAGAGTATCAGTAGAAGGCTGGAAGGGCTGGAAACAAATGCAAGATCAAAGTCATAATATGACAGCATCTAGGAGGAGGAAGCAGGACAGTAGGAGAGTCTTTATGCTCAAGGGAAGTTGCTCAGACTGATACACTGGCTTGGTTCCAAGAGTCTTGAGTGTTCTAATTCATTAGAAGAGTCAACCAAGAGTATTCTGGAAGGGAAGCCACTAACTCTCTTGAGAGGATCTCATTTTGAAAGGCTTAGTCTGCTTGGCTTCCAGAGAACTCAGATTGCTGGGAATACTGGAAATAAACCATTGGAACCGTACTTCTGGAAGCTTTGGCTTTGAGGTTCTTCAGGGTGTTTTGCTCCATTCTTAACATAGCTTACAATTGTTTGTTAAATTACCTAACTTGTGGTTGGAAAGATAGAACAGACTTAGGCCATTTCCACACTAGACACTTATAGTGCTGCTATTCCACTTTCAACATCCTATGGAATCCTGGAGTTTGCAGTTTAGGGAGGGGCCTTTGAGGCCCCTTCCTAAACTGCAAACCCCAGGATTCCATAGGATGTTGAAAGTGGAATAATAGCGCTATAACTATCTAGTGTGGAAATGGCTTTAGAGTCACTAGATCTAAATAACCTTACCTTGTACTTTTCATTTTTGTTAAAGTTGGCAAGCTGTGTTCTTTTATGCCGTTGATGAGCTTTCTTTGAAAGAGGGCTTAGCTGTGCTGTTGTAATAGGATATGCTTAAGTTAAAATAAATTTAAAAATTACTAAAATGAGAGGTGGTAAAATTAAAATGGGACAAAAATTAAGCTGAAAGCATTTGAGCTGAAACATTTAAACTGCAATTTAATTTAAGTACAATTTTATGTAAATCTTTAACATAATTTGCAATTAGTTTACTGCATTTGCTGGTGTATAAGACTAACTTTTTCCCCAAAAATTATTGTTTGGAAATGGGGTGTGTCTTATACACCGGTGTGTCTTACATGCCAGCAAATACAGTACTTTTTCTTCTACACATGAATAGATGTGTATCTGTTTTTAGCCTTTTGATCTGATAGAGACTACTTCCTATAAAATCAGGTAAAAATACTGTCTATGCATTGATTAACACAGAGAATAGATTTTTAATTCTGCAATACCTGAACTGAATACCTGATTGAGAATTAATGTGGTCACAAACTGCCTTCTGCGCCCCAGCTTTGCTCTCTACCATATATGGCCATTTTTGGAAATATATGCCTTTTCCTGTGCCCCTTCCAAACCTGTTTGCCTTGTGTTATAGACACAAGCTGGAGAATCAATATAGCATCCTCCTGATGAAAACACTCTGTTGACGTTAAACCTATTGGAAACAGCAGGGGCTCTGGCCATATGAAGATATCCCTGGTGTCTATAGATATCTGCAGAGAGACTTTTGTACAGCAAGGATGAAAAACTGACGAGCTTCAGAAATTGTTGGACTGCAACTTCCATCTGCCTGAAAAAGTATATAGGGGGGCTGATGGATGATAGGATTTCCTGTCCAACAGTATCTAGAAGGAGGCAAATTGCCCATCCATGTCCAAGATGCTCATCTTCCCAATATTACTGTTTACACTGTTTTTACTTTGGAAGTCAAGACTGTTGCCGGCTAGTTGATAGTGGGTCATAGATTGCCATTGCTAATTTGAAACAGATATTTGATTTTCTTGTCTATATATTGTTTTATTTAACTTACTGTTGTTGCTTTATTGATGACATTGTTGTACTCCATTTTGGGAATATTTGGCTTAAAAGAATGTTATATCTTTAAAACAAACAAGTGATCTTTATCAGTTTTTGGATCATCAAAACTCATTTTTGCTCTAATGAAAATATATTGCTGTTATGGAATCTTAATGGAAGGTGTATTCCCTAAATAGTTTGCAGTTTTCTTACCCATAGTTTCCTGACAAGTTGGCTTGTACTATAAACTAGCTTGGCTGGTATATAGCTGTTAAAATCAAGGTGCTAAAAGTGAGTTGTCCTGCTAGGAAATCTAGACAGTATTTATACAGATGTTTTAATGGTGCCTTTTCCTGAGTGTCTTCCTATAAAAAAAATCAGTTGACTATAATAAATTCTTTTGTTATATTTTACAGATAGATGAGGAGAGAGAACTAGCTGTGATTACACTACAGAGATTAATTCGAGGAAGAGCTATCCAAAACATGGTGCTTGCTTTTTCCCCTCCGTGTGTGTGTGTGTATGTGTGTGTTTTACTGTCCATAGAGTCCAACCATCTAATAGCATGTCCTATCTGTGCCAAAGTATGCTGTTTTTTCCAGCCCCCTAGGTGTTGCTGGTAGGTATTTGAGTGTGAAATCAATTGGAGATCATTTTTCATAATTGGGGTCAAAAACAGTTTTTGTTTTAAAATGTAACTGCTTCATGGATAGTTGTTCTTACTTTTATATATGGAACCTAAGTCTAAATAAACATTCTTTTTTTAAAATAAATAGAAAGATTTGGTGGAAGAGAGTGTTTAGTATGGTTATAGTTCTCATTAATTCGTTTCCTCTGATCTCCTAACTTTAAAAACAGATGTTTGAAGGGAAGGAGAAGCGACTGGAACTGATCCGGGAGTTGCGCACCACTCATGCGCTCCAGGAGGATGGGCACCTGTTGAAGAAAGCTGAGAAGCAAGTGACTTTGGCATTGCAGCGCCAGAGGGATTTACATGAACACAAGGTTTGTGCAGAAAAATAGAGAGAGTCCACAAGTACTTCTTTTAAAATCTGTTTCATTTAAAGTATGTCTTCAACAAAAATATTTGCAATGGAACCTGAAAGTGATAGCAGCCCTTGACCTGCTTCCCCCTCAACCTGCCGCTTGAAAGAGGAGAGAAGTCTTCAAAACATAACCTACAAGGAGGCTCTGGTGTTAGCGTTATGCATTAGGATGACTTCAAACCTTGAAGATGTGTTTTCCAATCAGAGTATGGAAAGCTAGTTTTTAAAACTTTAGTTTTAATTCCCTACTACAAAGATTTATAATGGAAGTGTGAAATGCTTTTTACATTAAACATAGGCCATTTCCTCACATTACCTGATCCCGTGGTCCTCCTGTCGCAATCCCGGGAGTGCCTTTGCTTGGAAGGGAACGCAATGGGAACACTTCCCTCTGCACCCAGCACAAGCAACATGAGAGCACAAGCAACACGTGCCTGCCTTCCGCAGCACAGCTGGGCTCTTTCCCATACTACATTGGAGAAGGAAGCACCTCCATCATGCTTCTTGGTCTTCCACAGGGCAGGTAAGGAAAGGAGCGTTGTGTGATCGTGGGCACTTAACGGATTTATTCCATTAAGTGAGTATCCTGCAGTCGCAATGGGTGGGGGTGGGATGGCAGCAGGACTGTGATGATGTTGGGAACATCTGTCTGCCATCCCGTCCCCATAGTGCCATGCAGAAATGGCCATAGTTATGTAAAGCTAAAAAATACTAAAAGAATCCAGTGCTGGGCCAAGGGCCTGCACAATAGTATAAAGTGAAAAAGATGCACTAGAACATGGGAAGAGAAACATTCACCATTTAAACATATTGACTGACATTTTTATAGAATGAACTAACCAAAATACCTTTTCAAATAATCTTTTATGCCACATTGGAACCTCAACATCAGTAAACACATTCAAGTGATTTGGGACTTCCAATTGTCTCAGTACGGATTCTGCTTCCTTTTTACAGGTTAAGGCCTGGTGCTTATGCATCTTGGTGCCTGGGTACTGGAGGTGTGCTGGCCCAAAGAAGGACTGAAACTGGCTCTTTAGACTTTTTGGTTGAAATCAAATAGGTGTCAGGTCTTTCTCAGTGCTCTGTCAGCATCTTGAGCAGTTTATATTTGCAATAAACTTGTAACTCTTTTTTGTTTTTCTTATTGCAGCTATCATACTGGGAAAGAATGGCTGCCTTAGGCCAAATACAGAGTGCATTAGCCAGGGTTATGTACTGCTTTACGATGTTCAAAGTGTCTCACACGACTTTATATTGTGATGCTGCAAGGGATATTATAATCATATTGGTTGAGACTGAAAGCAACTGGTTGGCTAATGCCAACTCATAACTTCATCGCAGAGGCAAGATTTATAGTTCAGTAGTACTGTACATCACACCATGCACATACATCACACCATGCACTGAGCAACTGTTGTAGAAGGTGGGCAAGAAACTGCACACCTAAGATTCAATCCCAGTCTGCTTCAGGCCATTATGTTTCCAGTGCCTTAAAGGTAGTGGTGTCTACTTTCAAGAGGTATATTACTCTTGAAAGTAGACACTAGTGCTGGGAAGATTCTGGGAGCCCATTGTAATGGGTTGAAAGGATACATCACCAGTACTATCCAGTATCTGTTACTGAAGCTTCATGTATTGCTAGGAAAGCTCTTTTTTTTACTTCAGAAATAATAATTTAAATAATTATGTAATCCCACATCAGGTGTGGATTTGGGGGCTGAATCCCAAGAGTAGAGATTGTTTCTTGGGAAAGAAAAGCTAGACTACTTTATACTAGATCAGGGAAACCTTCCTTGCTGATTTGCAAAGCTTCCCTATCCAATCTGTGCAGGGTCCAGGGAAGCCCCACTTCTCAAGCCACTGTGCATTGGCACAGGGATTGTCTCATGTGTCTTGCATCTTCCCTAATATGAGGATGAAACCAGTTGCCAAGTGAGCTGTTGGTTTGGGGTGTGAGTCTGCGACCGTTGTTGTATACCAGTGGTTCTTAGTATGGGATCTAGGGGCCCTGGGAGTCCATGGAGCCCTCAGAAGGGGTCCACAAAGCCCGGCTGCTGGATGCCAACAGCAGCAGTAGCAACAGGAATGTGGCAGGGGGTTGTGGGTGCTGAAACAGCTCCATCATTTACAAACTGTGACTTGGGAGATCGGGCTTTGACTCTCCACTCCACCATGGAAACCTACTGGGTTACCTCAGGCAAGTCACGTACTCTCAGCCTGAGAAAAAAGGCAAAGGCAACAAATCTTGCCAAGAAAATCGTCACGATACACTCACCTTAGGTTCACTATAAGTCAGTTTTTGGAGGAGAGAGACATGATGGCTAGAAAGAACCTCTCCATCAGTGGCACTTTATTGTTGTGTGCCTTCAAGTTACTTCTGACTTATGGCAACCCTATCACAGAGGCAGAGGGCGGGTTGGCAAGATTTATTCGGAGGAGGGTTATCTTTACCCTCCTCTGAGGCTGAGAGAATGTGACTTGCCCAAGGTCACCCAGTGAATGAACAAGGATGTGAATCCTAGTCTCCAGAAGCTTTTAATAAATAAATAAATAAATATTTGGAAATTTATATAAATATTTGAATATTTAATCTTAATTTAAATCATGAGTTAAGTCTTGGATGTCCCTGGCAAAAAATTATATTGGCAGGGGGTCCCCAGTAAAGAAAAGGTTAAGAACCACAGATTTATACAATGGAGATGTGATGATGAATTTATAGGATGGTTTATATTTTTGTATAGCGCTAACTGCCTTAGGAGAGCTGGCTCTGAAAGGTGGTGTGTAAATATTGAAATAAATAAAAAGCATGTAAGTATGGTAATGGAATACTCTTGTGTTGCCTTTAGATGTCTCTCATGGAAAAGCATCTGGCTCGGGTGGAGGGGAGAGCACTTGCAAACATGTTTGACTTCCTATCCAAAGAGTTGATTCGACTACAGGAAGAGCGGAGGATCCATGCTTTTGCTATGTTAGCTGAAAGGCAGCGCCGAATGAGGGAAGCAGAGGAAAGTGGAAGGCGCCAGGTGGAGGAGAGGCGCAGACGAGAAGAGGATGAGATCTTTAAACAGGTATGTCCCTGAGTTCCGAAATTGCTGGCTCTGGCCCCTGGGCAGTTGAGTTTTCCTTGCTCTTGACAGTAAACTGACCCACCTGTTTGTGTTCTGTATTTTATATTGGAAAAGGTTTTTCTGACAGAGGAAGATCAGCATCCAACATGTAGACCTCACAATGGCAGGGCTCATGATGGAAAGAGCATCTTATCAAACCTATTCACTTTTCATCCATTTATTTTTCTTAGATGCTCTTCCCTTAGCATCCACATGTACAGAATATTCTTTTCATACTTCCGAGTAGATTCAGAACATCCAGTTAATGGGAAACCATTGCATGCTGACAGTGGATCTTTTGGCTAAAGAGAGACACTTCCCACATGCATAACTAAAGTCACATAAAATGGAGATGCACAGACACCAAAATGAGTTCTTAATCTGGTACAATCATATGTGGATTTATGGGGATTCTTTCCATATGGAAGCCCTTCAGTGCTAGTGAGGTGACTGCAGTAGATCTAGGAGGCAATTGTCTGCCCCAGGACTCTCCTGAATCTACCACATCTTTTTTAAAAAAAAGGGGTGGGAGTGACCAGAAGTCCATTTCTGGTTTTGAAAAAAAATTCTTTTGTTCCCTGTTAAATAGTGTAGGGAGAGCTACTTTCCAGGAGAGGTGATTCACACTTTTGGGTGGTTAGGGAAAAAAGCAATCCAGAAAATCTGGGAAAAGGGCATAAAAACAAACTTGAGGAGTATATATGGCCCAGCACTGTGCTTTGACCATCCTTTTTATGATATCAACCCAAAAGTAAGTTCTTATCAGTAAAGGGCTGTGGTACCTTCAGATAAAATCATATTGCTTAACATTCTGCTGACTTTATTGTTTTAGATACTTTTGATCTTTGCTGGGGGATTAGTGAGTAATTTCCCCTAGAACAGCCTCTTTGTTCATTGTGTTAGTTTTTCTTCCCTCCTCCGCCACACCCGTCTTGCTGGGGAAGGAGTAGGAAGTCTTCTGTTATTATTTTCCTCTGAAAAAAAAACACAGAAAAACCCCAAAACTAGTTCTATTTCATAGAATCATAGAACTGGAAGAGACCACAAGGGCCAACCCCCTGCCATGCAGGAATATACAATCAAGGCATTCCTCACAGATGGTCATCCAGCCGCTGTTTAAAAACCTGCAAAGAAGGAGACTGGACCACACTCTGAGGCAGTGTATTCCACTGTTAAACTGCTCTTACCATCAGGAACGTCTTCCTAATTTTTATATTTTCCTGAAGTTTGAAATCATTGCTCTATGTTGTCGTCTCCGGAGCAGGAGAAAACAAGCACCGTATGACATCCTCCGTATGACACCCTTCAAATATTTGAACATAGCTATAATGTCACCCTTTAATCTTCTCTTCTCCAGGCTAAAATTCAGCTCCCTGTAGTTTCCAGGCCTTTTACTGTTTTGGTCACCCTCTTCTGCACACGTTCCAGCAATATCTTTCCTCAACTGTAGTGCCCAGAACTGGACACTGCATTCCAGGTGGGGTCTGATCAGAGCAGAATACAGTATACTATTACTTCTCTTGATCTAGACACTACACTCTTATTGATGCAACCTAGAATCACGTTGGCTTTTTTATCTGCTGCATCACACTGCTCACTCATGTTCAGTTTGTGATCTACTAAGACTCCTAGATCCTTTTCACATGTACTGTACTCAGGCCAGGTGTCACTCATCTTATATCTGTGCATTTCATTTTTCCCTGCCCAAGTATAATACCTTATTGTTGAAATTTATTTTCTAGTTTTGGCCCAGTTCTCTAATCTGTCATGGCCATTTTGAATTCTTATTCTGTCTGAGTATTCTGATACTGAGTATCTGATTCTGAGTATTAACTACCCCTCCTAATTTGATGTCATTTGCAAATTTGATAAGAATGCCCTCTATTCCCTCATCCATGTCACTGATAAAGATGTTGAATAGCACTGGGCCCAGGACAAAATCTTGTGGCTCCTCACTAGTCAGTTCTCTCTAGAATAAAGAGGAGCCATTGGAGAGCATCCTTTGGGTTCTGTCAGTCAACCAGTTACAAATCCATCTAGTAGTAGCATTGTCTGGCATGATTTGTTGGTTTAACAATCTGTTCTGGAATCTTTCCTGGTATCGATGGCAGGTTGACTAGATGGGAACAATATTTGCCCTTCTCCAGTCTGCTGGGATTTCTCCTGTTCTCCAGGAATTCTAAAAAATATTGCCAGGTGTTCTGAGATTATTTCTGCTAGTTCTTTTAATATCCTTGGATGTAGTTCATCTGGTCTTAGAGACTTGAATTCATTTAGAGTAGCCAGGTATTCCTGTACTACCTCTTTACCTATGCTATGCTGCATTTTCCCTACTGTATCATCTGCCCCATTTTCCCCAGTTCAACCACTGTTTTCCTTTGGGGAGAAGACCAGGGCAAAGAAGATGCTGAGTAGTTCTGCCTTTTTTCAGTCTCCTGTTAACATTCCGCCATCCTTTCCACAAAGAGACCCTACCATTTCCTTGTTCTTCTTTTTGCTACAAACATAACCAAAAGAGCCCTTCTTCTTGTTTTTGACCTCTCTAGTAAGCCTGAGCTCATTCTGTGCTTTAGGTTTTCTGACTTTCTCCCTACATTTACTGGCTATTTATTGAACTCCTCTTTGATGATTTCCCCCTTTTTCTATTACTTGTACAAGTCTCTTTTAAATCTTAGCTCAGTTACAAGTTCTTTAGACATCCATCCTGGATTCTTTAGACACCTCCAGTGTTTCCTCTTTATTGGAATTGTTTGAAATTGTGCCTTTGATATCTCACTTTAAAGATACTCCCATCCTTCATGAACTCCCTTCTCTTTTAGTATTCCTGAGCATGGGATCACACCCAGTATCTCCCTACGTTTGCTGAAATCAGCTGTCTTAAAGTCTAGAATGCATGTCTGACTACACTTGGCTTCCCCTTCCTAATAATCTTCAGGAGAACATGGTCATTTCTATCTCAGGATCCTGCCACTTCCACACCATTAACCGGGTCATCATTGTTGGTTAGGATCAGATCTAAAACAGGTGTTCCCTTTGTTGCCTCTTCTACCTTCTGGACAGTGAAATTGTCTACAAGGAAAGTGAGTAATTTTTTGGACCTGATACTCTTGGCAGAGTTTGACTTCCAACAGATATCAGGATAGTTGAAATTTCCCATTATTACTACCTCTCTCCTTTCTGAATGTTTCATAATTTGTTCCCAGAATGACTCATTCAAGTCCTCAGTCTGGCTTAGGAGTCTGTGGCAGACCCCCACAAGGATATTGCTGTTGCTTCTCTCTGATTTTTACCCAGATGCTCTCAGCCTGGTTTCCAGGATTTAAGTCATGAATCTCTTCACAGATGTAAACCTGCTTGACATATATCACTACTCTTCCTCCTTTCCTGCTTGTGCTATTTCTCTGAAATAGCTTATACCTCTCTATTGCTGCATTCCAATTATGAAACTGATCCCACCAGATTTCAGTGATGCCTATTATCATATTTGATTTGCTGTTCAAGTTCATCCTATTTATTTCCCATGTTCTTTGCATTAGCGTAAAGACATCTAAGACCATGGGTCAATTCACCCAACTGCTTATTTAAGTTGTTTTCCCTTATGCTGTTGGGTACTTGTACCATATGCCCGGTTCTCTGCATAACGTTTGGACTATAACCTCCATCACTTGATGATCTCTTGGCCTCAAGAATACTGTCTCTCCCCAATCACCCTCCATTACTCAGTTTACAGCCCTCTATAATTAGGCTTCTGAGATTCTTAGCAAAAAACATTCCTGCCAACAGCTGTGAGGTTTAGCCCATCACTTGTTAAAAGTCCATCTTTATGAAACCACAGACTATGGTCCAAGAAGCCAAACAGTTCCCAGTGGTGCCATCTGTGGAGTCATAGTTCACCTCCACTGTTTCTCCCTTCCTGGACCAGGTCCTTCAACTGGGAGAAGAGATTAAATGACACTCTGTGCATCAAGATCCTTCAGCTTCCTACCCAGAGCCTCGTAATTCCTTATGATCTCCTGAAGGCTGGGCCTTGCAGTGTCATTCGTTCCCATGTGAACCAGAAGGAAGGGGTAACAGTCAGACTCTGTCTTACATCATGGATCTTTGTCCCAGGGAGATAACACACCTCACAAGACATCCTGTCAGGCCCGCAAACCACTGCTTCCGTTCCCCTCAGCAGAGAGTCGCCTACCACCACACGCCCTTGGGGGATTGACAGGGGCCAGTCCATGTGCTGAATCTTCCAAGGTCCCCTGCACATGCTCTTGAGAACTGACACTGTTGCTCTTGCTCCTGTCCCTCATCCTCACTGATAAGGGAGAGAGCTTCATATAGGTTCTGTGGCTCCAAACTAACAGAAAGATCCCTGAGCCTTCTACTTCTATGTGTCACATTCCTACAAATGTCTACCTCCTGTGTTTGGAAACTAACCTCCCCAGGGACATACCCTTTGTGACCTTATCCAGTACTGGCTGCTCTGCTGTATCCAAGAAAACCTCATGTTCCCTAATATGCCAAAGCGTGGGTGCATAGACCTCAAGTTGCTGGACCTTCTCTTTCAACAGAGCAGCCAGCTTGCACTTGCTGCAGGTGTAACTACCTACATCCTCTGGCAAGAATACAAACATGCCACAGTTACTGCAGGTGACTACAGCAACTCCCTCAACATCAGCACTGAAACAGAACTCTGGATCTTCCCATCAAAACTCCCCCACTAAACACCCTCATGAAATGCCTGTTGGCCTTGCTGCCTGTTTGCTGAGCTCCTGTTGGCCGAGCTGCAGGGATTGGGGCTGCAGTTACATAGAGAGCTAGTGGTTTGTAGCTCCTCCCTCAACCAAGTCTCTGATTCATTTCCTCTGGTCCTACATACAGGAGAACAGTAGAGCTCTAACAAGCACACAAGGTTACACAAACAGCTTACCACAACAGACACAGTCTCACTAAAACACTAAAATAGAGCCCTAACAGGCACATGAGCAAGCAAGCCTCCTCCTAGTTCACTATTAAAATATAAAGGGAGAAAATAGGGAGAAATTGGTATCCCCCAAATGTATAAACTGACATGGGAAAATAACACAGAAATTATTCAAAGGAATAGTAGGATCAACATGAATCAGTAAGACTAACCACAGAAAAGCAATCTTATTTCATTAAAAGGCATTAAAAAGCAATGAAAAATGTAGTAGTGGTTGTCTCCTGAAGTTAAAAAAACACACCCTGATGCAAAGTACAGAAAACACTGGAAGACTTTTTTTGGAAATAGTGTCAACCATATATGCCATAAAAATATGTGAACTCTGTTTTAACAATTTGAGAAAAAAGGGCTACAATGGAAGCTCCCATGGTACATGACTGCAGATAGTAGCTGCCATAAAAAGGGCTCATTTTTTGAACTGGAACTAAAATGTATTTTATGTTTGGGGTATTTTTTGCAGGTTGTGAAGGTACATCAGAGTACAGTTGATTCCTACCTAGAAGATATCATCTTGAGCAGCATGAAGTCTACAGCCGATGATCAAGCCAGAGAAGAGATTCAGAGAGTGGCCATGGAAATTAACAATATTTCTTATGAAATGGAATCACGGTATGGGCTTCAGAGAAAGCAGCAACAACAGAGGGAAAAATCTAGTGGGCTTTCAGACTACTGTACCATAAGCTTTCATCAGCTAAGCCTACAGGATTTCTTTTAATTTAAAGAAGTTTATGCCATGGTTAGGACTGGCTAGAACTGAAAAATAGTAATTCTTTTATGTTTCCCCCATGTTTGAAATAGGCTGCCTGATTCTACTTAGGCAAAATTTTGGGGGCAGGGAGAAATGAATCAGAGCAGCAATCAGATAGAGAGGGTTTTTTCCCCCACTAGTCAGCCATTCTGGACAGTCACCGCTTTCTGAATAGTTCTAAAGCTAGTAACTTTGAACCTTGTTAAATGAGATAAAAAGAAAAATACATCTGTCTATTAATAACATAGGAGGTATAGCTAAGTAGAAACAGAGAACTGGTGTGGTAAACTCTCTGTAATGTTTTTCCATGAATTGCAGATTATACTTTACAATTTTGTGGTTAAATCATTATTTTTGGCCAATTAGAGCATGTTTGTTATTCTTCATTGTGGACTCTTGTGTGCTATCACACACATGAATGTTCTATACTTAAACTAAGGGGCTTTCCCCACTACACTGTTATACTGCTATTATTCCACTTTCAGCATCCTATCAAATCCTAGGGTTTGCAGTTTAGGGAGGGGCCTTTAGAATTCTCAGCCAGAGAGCTCTTTGGCCTCAGGAAACTACAAACCCCAGAATTCCACAGGATGTTGACAGTGGAATAATAGCTCTATAACATTGTAGTGTCGAAAGGCCCTAAGAATAGCGTTTTGGAAGGAACCCTGCCCCACCCTCTTAGCATGTGTGCCTAAACAAGATTCCTGCCTAAATCCCTCAGTTCCTTTCCATCTGCTATAGTGACAGCAGCTTGCTTGGAAACCTCCAGCAGTTTTTACCTCTGGATTATTTATTTGGCAGTGGCAAAATAGCTTTCCCTTTTAAAATATCTTATCATCTTTGTTGTCGTCATCACCCTGTCAGTGTTTTAAAAAATGCATGAGCTATATGGGAAAAGTTCCACAGTTGCATGTTCAGTCCTGCTGCTTGGCATCTTTAGGAGAGACCAGCATCATGGGGAAGTGCATTAATTGCCTAAAATTTACTCATTAGGCACATTGCATCAAGGGTGGCTTGTTTAAATACTTACATGTTAGAAGATGTAATAGCCAAGAAATCACACGCAAAATGGCAGGCCGTTGTGGGAATTTGCTTAAATCCTCTCCTTTTATGGTGCTTCTTCATCTTGATCTTGAAACCACTGCAACTGTAGGGATCGTGTCAGTGTTCCAGTGTCATTCAGGATCAGAATGGATACCTAGGGCACATCACAACCAAATGAAGGGATACAGTATGTGATGCAGTAGCCTGTTTTTGGCTCTACCTTGATGGTAGAAATAAATCTGTTTACCATACCTCTTTGCAGTATAGGAATCATCACTTTGGTATGAACATCAGTTGCAATCATCACAGCCTGGGAGAAGCCGGTCACCAGGCCAGTTTGTAACTTGCCAGCCTCATTTAGCTCGGCCACTATTGGATCTGAAACTGCCAGTCTTGTTTTCAGTTACACAATCTCAGCATTCGAGACTTCCATATTCAAGTATCTCCTAGTTTTGTGTGACCTCATTCAACATAACCATCCTGTACATTTTTAGATGATTATGCTGTCTTCAGTCCTGCTGTTCCACATTTTGTAAGTTCTATCTCATTAATGGCTCTTGTACTTTCTATAAGATTGCCAGGCTCACCTGTTCTGTGTCTATTCTTTCTGGTTGGCCACAGCAACAAGGATGTTTACTAAATGTATAGTAACAACAGCTACATATATCAGCACCCTAAGTACCACTTTCTGTCCTTAGGTAGATGATTGACTGCTTAGATAGATGATTGATTGTAGTCAGAAGCTCTACAGGAATATCCAACCACACTCTGGAACTTCTGGACAGCCTAGGGTTGATTATCAATCTGAACAAAATGAGTTTCAACCATATAGAATCAGTTTATGCAATTCACAGTTTATGTAATTTGCAGACCTGAGAACCATTAAAACAAAAGCCTTCATCTTATTGGGATTCTTTTTCAGTTTATCAGAGATGTTTCATTCTACTACAAGTCTGATTGCCTGCTTTCTGGACATAAAGAATGAGTACTGGTGGGCAGCTTCCACTGTCACACTGCTGTCTGCCCCCCATCCCAGGAACTGGACAGGACTCTTCCCAACAGCCACAACACAAAGACATGAGAGGAACAATAGTGTAGGTAGAAAAGGGAATGCAGAGGCATCTCAAAGTGTTTATATAGGAAGGACTCATTAATTAGGCAAACAGCTGAGGGAGGCTGTTGACCTATATAAAGAGGGACCAGAATGGGAGGACGGTGTTGCAGTCAACTGTTCCTATTGCTGGGAGCAACCCTGCTTACATTTGGATTCTTTGCACATGCTCCTGGAAACCTTGACCTTTGCCTTGCATACAGACTTTGCCACTGGACTGTTGCTCTGGATTTAGTGTGAACTCGGACTACAAAATGACAACCAGTAATTTGCTAACAAACTATTAAAAACTTTTCTCATAGCTGCTGATAAGAGGCTCTAATTAGAAAGCTGTAAGCCTTGGGTAGCTGCTGGCAAGAGAAAGATTAGCTGCTACAACCATGGAAGAACTGTAGCAACAAAATCAAGTCCTTGTTAGCCAAATAGCACAGCTCTGAACAGCTGTAGCAAACCTGCAGGCTTGACTCAATCAGCTCCAGCAGCAAATGACTTCCCTGACTGCTCCCAGGCACAAGTGCCCTGTTTCTCTGCCAGAGAAATTTGCAGGCACTCCTGACCAGTTTGAGGCATTCCTGGATTACTACCAGCTGTATATCTGTGTTTGGCTTGAGGATTTCGCTGATGACCACAGCAAGGTAGCTTTTGTGGTGAGTCTGTCGTCTGGACCAGCAGCCAAATGGGTGACCTCCTACCTCCTCTAGGATAGTCCTCTTGTCACTAACTTTGCAGGCTTTGTAAGGGAAATGAGAGGAAGCTGTGAGGACCCAATGTAGGCAGAGAATGCTAATCACTGCATCATGCAGCAGGAAAGGAATCTGATCTTCAGTTGCTGGCCCAGGATCTGACCTGGAATGATGCAACTGTGCAGGACCATTTTGCTACATCCCTAGCCTACCCCTTTGGGGCCTTGATGGTTAGTCTCCATAGATTTCTTGATGGGCTGTCCTCAGTCAGCCAGTCATACCATGGTGCTGGTGGCTTTACACCTATTCGCTAAGATGGCTCATTTCATCCCACATTTGGGGATGCACATTGCCAAGGATATCACCCACCTGTTCATCCAAGAGATCTTCCAGCTTCACAGTCTCCCTGAGGGGATAATCTCGAATTGGGGCCCTGAGTTCACTGCTCAGTTCTGGTGCAGTCTACTTCAACAACTCAGCATCAAGCTGCACCTGTTATCCACCTATCATCCACAGATGGATGGGCAGACAGAGTGCACTACCGGCATGTTGGAACAGTACCGTCATTGCTTAGAGAGCTGTAATCCTTGCTGGCAGAGGACAGCTGCCAAATATCATTACCTGAAAAATTGTACAGGCATTCTGTTAGGCTACAGCAAGGTTCCCAGAGGGAAAGAAGCCAGAGGGTTCTTGTGCCTTTAATGACTGTGTAGAACAGGGAATTTTAGCAGGTGTTGTTTGTTACCTGTTTGTGTCACAAGCAACATAGAATCATAGAATGAGTTGGAAGAGACCCCAGGGGCCATCCAGTTCAACCCCTTGTTATGCAGGAAAACACATCAAAGCATCCCCAGCAGATGACCATCCAGCCTCTCCAAAAAAGGAGACTCTACCATACTCCGAGGCAGCATATTCCATTGCTGGACAGCTCTGACCGTCAGGAAGTTCTTCCTGAGGTTCAGGTGGAATCTCCTTTCCTGCAGTTTGAATCCATTGCTCCTTGTCCTAGTATCTGGAGCAGCAGAAAACAAACCCACTCCCTCCTCAATATGACATCCCTTCAAATATTTAAACATGGCTATCATGTCCCCTCTTAACCTTCTCTTCTCCAGATTAAACATACTCAGCTCCCTAAGCCATTCCTCATAGGGCATGGCTTCCAGACCCCTCACCATTTTGGTCGCCCTCCTCTGGACACGCTCTAGCTTGTTGATAAGCTTCTTGAATTGAGGTGCCCAGAATTGGACACAGTATTCCAAATGAGGCCTAACCAACGCAGAATAGAATGGTACCATTACCTCCCTCAATCTAGACACCATACTCCTTTCGATGCAACCAAGCATTGGCTTTCTTGGCTGCCTCATCACACTTGGCTGCCTCATCACACTGCTGACCCATGTTCAGCTTGTGATCTACCAAGACTCCTAGATCCCTGTACTGCTATCCAGCCACGTGTCCCCCATCCTATATTTGTGGATTCCATTTTTTTCCACCTAAGTGCAGGACCTTACATTTCTCTCTGTTGAAATTCATTTTGTTAGCTTTGGTCCAGCTCTCCAATCTGTCAAGGTCATTTTGAAATTTGATCCTGTCCTCTGGGGTATTAGCAACCCCTCCCAATTTGGTGTCATCTGCAGATTTGATCAGCATGCCCTCCACTCCTTCATCCAAGTCATTGATGAAGATGTTGACTAGCACTGGGCCCAGGACAGAACCCTGTGGCACCCCACTAGTCACTTATCTCCAGGATGAAGAGCAGCCATTGGAGAACATCCTTTGGGTTCGGTCAGTCAACCAATTACCAATCCACTTAACAGTAGTCCTGTCCAGCCCGCATTTTACTAGCTTCCTTGCAAGAAAGTCATGGGGAACTTTGTCAAAGGCCTTACTGAAGTCAAGATATGCTACGTCTACAGCATTCCCTTCATCTAGCAAGCTTGTAACTCTATCATAAAAAGAGATAAGATCAGTCTGGCATTACTTATTTCTGAGAAGACCTGCTGGAATTTCCTCTTCTATACAGCCATTAAAGATACAGAAACCCTCCGTTGTTTTTTTCCTGGCAACTCTGGATTTCATCAGTCTTCCTTAAATGAGTGGCTCTTTAAGATTTGTGCAGAATAGCCACCAAGGCAGTCACATTCATGAGGCATTACCATGTTAATGTGACAGCCAGACAGATTTTAATTGGCTGAGCAGTGCTATCCATGGTCTTCAAGTGATGCTGTTTCTTTCATCTGTTATCTGCTTTTCTGATGTAGAGACAATGAAGAATTCCTATTTGACATGCAATTCTGGTTCTTCCTGTGATCATCTGTGAATTTTCACATCCATCTTCCTCCTACTAGCCAAGTCACTTTCTGTCATTTTCCCTCTTGGTTTGTCCGCTGCAATGGACTTGGAATTGAGGAATTTAGATGGGAATCCTTTCTAAGGGTGAGACAATGTGGTATAGAGGTTTGAGTTTTGGACTAAGGCCATTTCCGCACTGCACTGTTACAGTGTTATTATTCCCCTTTCAACATCCTATGGAATCCTGGGCTTTCTAGTTTAGGGAGGGGCATTTAGAATTCTCAGCCAGAGAGCTCTTTGGCCTCAGGAAACTACAAACCCCTGAGTTCCACAGGATGTTGAAAATGGAATAATAGCATTATAACAGTGTAGTGTGGAGATGGCCTAAAATCTGGAGACCAGGGTTTGAATTTCTGCTCAGCTGTGGAAACCTAATGAGTGACATTGGGCAAGTCATACTCTCTTGGCCTCAGAGGAGAGCAGTGGCAAATCCTCTCTGAACGAATCTGGCTAAGAAACCCCTATGATTGGTTCACCGTAAATTGGAAATACCTTGAAGGCATACAACAATATTTCTGGTATACATGCCTAAGGAATAGAAGTCCTACCAAAAACTCCAGAATGTTTTGACTGGCTTTGCAGAGACATAGAACAACCTATATTGGGAGACAACCACGTGAGGAATCACAGTTAAAGATGAGTTATTTTGTCATTCTTTAAGAGAATGTAAAAGACTGTGTTGATTTATTGCAACAGTCTAGTACAGCTATCCCTATGGAAAAGGAAAGTAATGACACTGTAAACCTGGCAAATATATTTTATGTTTAGATGAATGGATATCAAGGGGTCAGCTAACCAAAGAAGCAAGTAATAGTGAAATATGTTTGGACTGTGATAACAATGTTGTAATAGTTGGTGATAAACAACACCTTTCCCCACCCCCAGTGCATGTTCTGTGTCAACTCATAAAGTTTAACAAAAGTTTTTGTATTACTTCACTCTGGTTGTGTTATTCAAACACAGAAATGTAACTCACATTATTTTATTTTGTTGTTTTAACACCAGTAATTTTAATCCTCTTCATTCTTCCATTTAGCACCATTCAGTACCTTATGGCAGATTTAAGATAATTTATTTATTTGTTTAAGTGCATGCAAGTCCTGCCACTAACATGAAGTGGTGTTATATTCCAAGCTGTTGATTACGTGGAGATGAGATACCTAAATTCCTCTCCCTCATGCCCCTTATCTGAGAGATTTGGTGAGTCTCTCTCACCGACAAGCATATATGCCCAAGTAACAGTTACATAAAGATCTTGATGTGAAATAGCAAAAATAGATAAATTGGGATGGGAAAAGAAGGAGATAAAAGAAAAGGGGGGGGGGAGACAAAAATATAATCTTTTAACATACATGATCTCCTCTGTAGTCGAAGTCACCTGCAGTCCGAAGAGATTGTTGCAGAACTTGTTTATAGTTTCTTGATCCCTGAAGCACAGAAAATGGCCATTAAGGAGAAAGGTAAGAAATATGAACACTTTTGGATTCCTGTGTCTGGTCTGCAGTTCTGACTCTCTGACTTCAATATCCTGCCACTTGACAAACACCACTGGCAAACCAGGTTCCTCCTCCCTTATTCCAGGCCCTTTAAATCAGTTTTGGATATTGTTTCATATGGCTGCATCAGTTGTGTGCAGTGTTTTGACCCCAAGATCTTAAAACCACTTGATTCCTTGTATGACATAAGTTGTTGCTGGACTGTGTGTCCAAAAGAGTGTTATGTTATGGCTGCGTGGATTCACCTCACTTTCTCCTTTGTTTGGTTTGGGCTGTTGAGGAGTCAAAAGACTTCTCCCCAACTTGTGACCTTTCCAGTGACTTCCTCCAGTGGGCAGCAGCTGCTGCTGGTGGTGTCTCTGTAGAGTCTCTGCTTAGACTTGCATGGATCCTGCTGCAGGAGTACTACAGATTTCAGCCTCTGCAAGGGTTTACCTCCTACCCTCCTAATGGCACCCTTGGCCCCAGACTCTAACCTCAGGTCAAGCTGAAGCATTTTTTCTTCCAAAAGAAGCATATCATCAACAAAGCAAGATTTATCAACTGTATGACTCAACTTGAATTACCTGCACAGTGTAACCTGTTTAATTTCTAGTTCATGAATTCTAAATGTTTTATCCTTTTGGAAAAACTTTGTTTACTTGTCTGTTTATGAAGTCGTACAGTGTTAGCATACAATAAAAACTTCAGGTCTGGGCTTGAGAGCTGAAGACTCGATCTCCTCTGCTCTGCTGGGGAGATTACCTCTACTGCGAGTTACCAGAGGAATTATATTCTCCATCAGGTCATATCTGCTGCCCAGAAATTGAAAGGACAGCTGGAGTTGAACAGATGACACAAAGCCATGGCTGTTCTTTTTTACATTTTAGATTTGGAGAGACGCTCAGACTGGCTCCACCACGATTGTCATCTTCACTCATAGCTGAAGGAGAAGAGTTGGTGTTTTATCTCTCACTTCATTGTTACAGCCACCAGACATCTTCAGAGTTTTAAGGAAAATAGGCATTGTTGAAAGAAAGTGTTGGGGAAGTGGGTATATTTTACTTGTGTATTAAGAGCCATCTGTAGCATTATTGAGACTCCCCATTTTTTTTCTATCATCATCAACCAGGAAGAAGGAGTGGCAAAACAAGTTGTAATAGACTGAGCTTTGGTCCCATTTAAATGTTTTATAAGCTGGAAAAAATGTAACAAAAATAGTAATACTAAATAACAAACAAGAAGTTTAGGAAGTTTTTAATGCTTGTAGATATCTTGTAGAAAAAAGATGCTGTGCAGAATTTCTATGTACCTTTTCTTTCCCTTTTTTCCTTTTCTTCTTTGAGTATTCATCTGATTATTTAAACATTCTATCAAATGATAGAAGACAATTTACCAACACTATCATGATTTATTGTCTATTTGGAACAGACCTCTGATTTTTTTTTGAACTTCTGGAATAAGAAAAAATGGACTGAATTCTTTCATACGGTCTTTCCTCTTTTTTTTTTGGCAGCTATATTTTTGCTTTCCTTTTTTGTTCTCTAAGAACCATTTGAGATAAGATCGAAGATTCACTAAATGGACTGTTAACTCCATGCTGACCTTGAGGAGGAGAGATAAGCAATTTGCCACAACTGACTTTGCTATCTGTATTAATCTTGTATGAAATCCTTCTGAGTTTAAGATTGAATTTAGAAGGTGGGAGTAGAAATAAAAAGTAAAGAAGAAAAAGCAAGAAGGGAGGAAGCTAAGGAAGAAAGTAGCAAGGGGAAGGGGGATGGACAAGGAGACAAGAGAGAAGTTGTGATGTGCTTTAAATGAGTTTAATGATCTGATGGAGATAATTTAGACTATACTTGAATATCACTATCATTTTTATTTTTCTACTATATGATTCTTCTCTGATTTATGAATTAGAATACAGTCCTCCCTCCTTATTTGAGGGTTTGACTTTCATGAATTTGATTATTCATGAGGTGCATGCATGGGTGTGTTCCCTCCCTGCACTCAGGCAAATTAGAAGGCTATGGGAGAGGGAACATGGAGAGGGAACACATACCTGTGCCCTCCTTTTCTTTGCCAAGGCAAAGGCAAGGGAGGGGGAGGGGGAGCATACAGAGGGTGCCTTCCTTCTGTGTGCCTGGGCAAAGAAGCAAGGGCATAGGAAGAATGAGCACGGGGAGGGAATGCATGGACATGTCATCTCCAAGCCTGGGCAAAAGGCAAGGGAATGGGAGGGGGAGCATGGGGAGGGAACACATGCGTGTACCTTTCTTCTCTACATCTGGGCAAAAGGTAAGGAAATGGAAGGGGGAGCTCAGGGAGGATCTCCCTCCAATTCCCTTGCTTTTTGCCTGCGGGTATGTGCCTTCCTTCTCCACTCCCTGGCAACAGGCAAGATAATGGGATTGGGGAGCCCTTGGTGTGAAGAAGGAAGCTGCATGTATGCTTTCCCTCCCCAGGCTCTCCTTTCCCATTCCCTTATCTTTTGTCTGGCATGGAGAAGGAAGGCACACACACCCAGGCAAAAGGCAAGGGAATGGGAGGGGGAACACTGGGAGAGGAAACACAGAGAGGGAAGACACCCTCATGCATTCTCACTTGCTCACTCAAGTGAGGGGAGTTATTTGTAGTTTTTCCACTTTCACAAGAGTCCTGTGCCCTGAACACTTGCAAAACTTTTGGGGCCACTGTATAAGCAATTGTATATAATTAAATAGTAAGTAAATCAGAAATAAGTAGGTAAAAAGAATTTATGTAATTGAGTGATTAAGTAATAGGAAAACCAAGTAATTATTAAGTATCTAAAATATAACTTTTTATAATTTAAAAAGTAAGAAGTAAGTTAAAGAAGTAAATAACATATCTAGGTCAAAGACACTATTAAGAAACCTGGTTAAGTTGATGAACATGCATAAAATGGGGTCAGATAAAGCAGGGGTCATTGATTCTTGAGGGAGGGGAGATTCATTTGGTGATCCCGCAGACCATCAGAAGAGATTAATGGATGAAATTCTGGCATTTGTGACAGAAATAAAGCAAGACTTGTGAGAAGTTAGTTCAGATATCTGAAATGCAAGATTTGTTAGACCAAATTAAGAGAGACATAACTACAAATAAGAGAGAGATTGACATCAATTGACAGATATACACGTATCAAAACAAAAAGTGGTATTCTCAAGCTCTGATCTAGATAAACAACTCAGTTGACTGGTGCTGGTAGAACAGAAGCAAATGGAGTCATGGTTGAGAAGAGATTTAGAAGAAGTTGTCAATGAGAATATAAGAAAATGAATTGTAGAAATTATGGCTAAGTATTTAAAAATTGAAGAAGAGAACAAACAAACAAAAAACTACAAGGTGTAAGATCCTAGAAGTACACACTAAGGCTGCATGGAAAGCCAGGGAAGACCATTGATTATTCTACATGAGGTCCCTGTAAGAATTTTGAGAAAACGTGCCCAGGCTCCCCACTCATGTGCAAGCAGTCCTAAGCAAGCCTGTGTAGGCAAGAACTGATAAAAGAGCAAACCCCATGGCAAAATAATGGAATTCGTCCTTAATTTGGAAACATTGAAAGAGTAAGTAATCAGATAATGGAATATTGAAAGGTAGGGGCTTCTTGTAACCCACATGTCTTCTTTCTAGGGATGGAGCAGAAATTCATCATCCTCATATAGGCTGAAGGAGCAATCCACATAAACAATTGAGTTGATCCCTCACACCAACCTGGTTATGCAGAAGTTAAAAATTCCAAAACTGTTGTGACAGTTGACTCTTCTCTCCTTCCCACTTATTTTTTCTTCCTGCCTTGCCAAGTGGTCAAGCTTTTACTCTCTCTTCCCTTATTTCTGTCTATCTATCTTTATTATCTATCTTTATTAAATTAGCTAAATTAACTAATTGGCAGGTTATTAGGTTAAGATACTATATAAGAGCAATGTTGATGGCTGAGGTAGCAAAAAGAAGTGCAAGCACGGCAAGACTCATGTAGAAAATGAGCCCAATATATCATCTGAGAAATGGAGATGACAAGCAGAAGATGAAATGTGTAAAAATGCCTCCCTTAATGCCATAAGTATGGCAATTAAAGAGGGAAAGATTACAAGTCAGTTGGGCACAAAGGGACAGTAGGCCACACAGAAAGGTGTCTCAGAGGTGATTGCAGACTCAGTTCTGAAGAAAATATTTTATTTCATTGAGTAAGAATGAAGCTGAAAACAGCAGCAGGCAATCACAGTAAAAGCAAAGAATCTGGCAGTCAACCAAACAGGTAAACCTAAGAAGCAAAAAACTAAGCCAAATATTAAAATTACCTGGGAAGAATTCCAGTTGTGAAAAGGGACTAACAGAGCTCAAAAGTACAGGTGCAACTTCCAATCACCATCTTGGAAATGTGGGTTCCAATTTAGGAGATGGAATGAGCATCAGCATTTTAAGTAGCCAATCAGAGAAGGCCATGCAGGCGAGACAGCGAAGATGGTTGCAACACTCCAAACAAGAAATGGGTATAAAATAACAATTTCTAAAGTATTTCACAGCTACTGTATCCACAAGTATGGCAAGGGAGCAGGAAACTAATTCATTTAGATGAGCGGGAGCTAATACAGAGAAACTAGCAATTTAATATTAATATAGTGCAGAGTGCTTTGAAGGCATGAGTGGTGGCTGAAGTGCAAACTAAAATTCAGAACTTGATAGCCACTCAAATTGTATTTATTGGAATGAATTTAAATAACATGAATGGGATAATTAGAATGTTTAGCTTATTCATTACAAAAATAATTTAGGTAACATTTGTAATTTAGAGAATTTAATGACTCAGATAAATATGTTGTTTCAGATTTCCAATGTTGATGAAAGCAGAATAAATTTTGAACAATTGAGAATTAATGACAATTTAATGAATTCTAGTTATTCTAAAGAAACTACATGGAATTCAGAATAATTGATTAATACAAAGCAGGGGCAAACATTTGATAACAATGATGAAGTGTACAAGGAAATAAACTTGAATGCAACATGGTGGATAGAAGAACTGCCATAGAAAAAAGTAATATGTCAAGGAAACATATGGAGAAAACTAAGCATGTGAGGGGGCCAGAGAAAATGAGTAACAGAAATAGTACTCATGCTAAGATAGAGGATTCCAATATGGAGTCAGATGTAGATGGTGAATTAGATGAATCAGATACTGTCAGTGAGGAAAATTCTGAGCAGAGACAAAGGATTCTAGTAGGAATAGGTTGTTTAAACTGGATAATCTCAAAGAGATACTGAAGAAAGTGCTTATGACTTTGGGGTTACATGCAGAAAGCAACTTAGAGCAAAGTGGAGAGAAGGAACAGCACAAAGATAGGAGGGTGGCTGCAGTTTTGTAGCAGGTAGCATCGCAGAACAATGTAATGCCAATGCCTTTAAAGTTTAAAGACCTAATTATGGCTGGATGGAACAGTCCATTACACAATAAGTGGCTCACAAACTACAGTAGGAAGCTATACATGTATGAAAAGGGCAATAGAGCTTTTGTCAGTCCCCCTAGTGGATGCACCCATTTCAGCCATGACATCTCATTCAGTTCTTCCTAAAGAGAGAGATACATTACCGAAAAATGCTGATGAGAAGAGGATAGACGCAGTACTCAAAAAAGCACACAGGTCATCTGTTCTAGCCATTAGGGTAGCTCTAGCATCCTTGATTTTTACAAAGGTGGGCATGCTATGGCTCCAGGAGATTCTAGATTCAGAAGACATAAATGCTCTTACATTGCAAAAAGCACTGCAAAGGCTAGAGAAAGTATTTCAGTTTGTAGCTGATGTGACTTATGATGCAACAGCATTTGCAGCAAAGTCAATTTCAGCAGTCACAGTTAGTAGGAGAGCCCTGTGGCTCAAACACTGGGAAGCAGATCAGAAATCTAGGGCTGATCTGGTTAATACACATTTTAAAGGCAAGCTGTTGTTTTGGGAAAGAGCATTAGAGAAGGTACTAGTGGAAGAAAAGGACAAAAAACAAGTTTTACTAATATTGCAAAACAAAAGATTTGATAGAAAATATGTTAGGAATGACAATTATTCCTTTCAAAGAGGACAAGGAGTGCAGAAACAAGTTTAGAAGTTACAGGCCTCAGGAGAACGAGCCTAGGATCAATTTCAAGCAACAAAACCAACAGCTGTCAAGGAAAGGAGGATATAATCCCAACTGGGGTGGAAAAGCCTAATATTGACTTGAGAATACCAGCATGGGGGAGACTTCTTCACTTTGGGCACCTGTGGAACATGATAACATAAGACACATGGGTCTTGGAGATTGTAACAACTGGTTACAGCATTCAGTTCCACAAGAGACCAAAGGGAAGATTTCTCCATTCTCTGGTATCAAAGAATATGGAGAAAAGAGAAGTAGTACAAACAGAAATAACTCATTATTACAAATAGCAGTGATAGAGGAAATAACCCAGGAACAGAGATTCAAGGGAATTTATTCCATGTTCTTTACTGTACCAAAGCACAGCAGGGGTTTCAGGCCTTTTCTAGACCTGAGATTCTTGAATGGGTTCATACAGTACAAGAAATTCAAAATGGAAACTGCAAACAGTTCTGGCCAATTTGGAATTCAGAGATTACCTGCTGTCAATAGGTTTCCAAGAAATGTACTTCCACATACCCATGAGCTATTGGTGCAGGGCATTCCTGAGATTTGAATTCAACAACTAACACTATCAGTTCGGGGCGCTACCCTTCACCAAGATGTTGATTCCATTAGTATCCCATCTGAGAAAGGAAGGAATTTTGTTATTTGGATGACATCTTAGTGAAGACTCATAGCAGAGAGCTGAGTTGGATGTGAAGATGATTTTGCAATGTCTAGAACAGCATGGGTTTGTAGTGAATTACAAAAAGAGTCAGTTGGAACCATCAACAAGATTGACTCATTTGGGAGCACAGATAGACACAGAGAAAAGATGTGTTTTCCTCTTGGAGGATAGAAAGAAGAAAATAAGGCAAACAGTGCCACAACTGATAATGGCATAACAGGCAGATTTTATACATTTAGCTGGAGTATTCAGGAAGGGACGTGTTCCTCGCACTCCCTTCCACAGGCAGCCAGTTGGGTACAGAGAGGAGTGCTGGAGACTCACTCTCATCCTGGGAGAAGCACTGCCAGGATTGCAGTGGATTGACGTGCAAGAGTATCTTCCTTCAGAAAGGGCCTGAAATGCACACTATATCCCTGTATAAACAATGTATAAACAAAGCATTCAGTGTCATAGCTGCAGCCTTTGCAGGTTTGAAAGTTACGGAACCAAAATGTTACCAGAAAAAGAACACAAAAACAGCAACGTTGCACAACAAACATGTTGCACAAAATCAGCAATGTTGCACAAAAATAGCCATGTGGTTTTGTTGTACAATATTGCAGATTTCATACACCATTTTCATGGTGCAACAGTTTTCTGTGTGAATTTGCTATTTTTTGAGTACTAAAAGCTGCACAGTTTTGAAAGAAGACTGTGTAGTTCGAAGGAGGAGCTGTGTAGCTTCCTGAAAGCTGCAGTTTTCTGGGGAAGCTGCACAGCTTTCATGGAAAAGGTGTACAATTTGCCATCACTGTGGGGAAAAATATTCCCCAGTGTCTCAACGCTATGGGATGAAAAACTATATCATTGTTCTCATTTACCATCCCTGCTTGTAATTGATACAGTTGCTATCAAAAGAACATTCTGGAAGATGATCATCTTTGATTGGGGTTCAGATGATTAGGATTGGTTGGTCTTTTTGATCTGGGACCTTCTTTTGGTCATCTCTTTCTCCAGAGTGAGATAACTGTGAGAGGGGAAGGGAATACAGAGGAACACAATCCTCTATTTGCATTGTTTTCAGATTTCTCCCTCTCTTTTGTTGTGAACAGTGAGACAATCACAGAGAAAGCATATTCACGCTGCTCATCAGATCATCCATGGGAATACAGAGGTGGCAGTAGGACAATTCCTCTCCACAGAATTCCAGCAGGACATGCATGGAGGGTTTTCTCAGATAGGATTTCCAACTGGATACTTGCTTGCAGCCACAGCTGGACAACAAGTAGTTCCTGAGCTGCATGAGACAAAACTTCCAGATAGTGAAACCCAACCTGAAGTGCCACAGGAAGGGAGTCATGAATGTGCCAAGCCCTCACAGAATGAGGAGGAGGAAGAACAATAAGGTATGCTTAGAAGTTTATTTCCAAGCATTTCAGGTGGAATGGCTCTATCCAGGAAGCTCTGAGTTTGCAAGACCTGAGCAGAGCTGTTGATAATAGTGTCTCCTGGAGGCACCTTGTTCATAGCACTGCTTTAAGTTGAAGCCCGCTAAACAGCACCCAGCAACAAGAACAACAGTGCTTAGAACTGTATTTCTTTTAGCCCTATGTACTAATTACAATCTCCCACTCAGCCAGAACGAATGCTTACCAGTTAGCAGCACTCACTGCTGTTTTAAATCTAAAAAAGGTGGTCTGACTGCAATTTGCTGTTTTGAAGACAGAAAACTGAATAAATCAAACGTATTCTAACCATGTTGACTTCACTTTGGAATGTCTGTCTTCATCTGTACGATTTGCTAAATGCCCAAGGAACTGTACGCTGCATTCTGTTACATGAGGGGGGAGTTATGGCCTTCAGGTGTGGTAGTTCCCTGCATTACAGCTTTCTTCTCTGTCCTGTCAGGCACATGTGAGAGGTGCCAGTGATTTAGCAGAAAGGAGGCAGTTGCAGCAAGGATGTGGGGAGGCTGGATGGATTCTGGGTGCTGCTCAGAAAATACTCCTCACTGCATGGAAAACCTGCAGGCAAAAATCTCGCTGCAGGCAAAAGTCTGTAGAATGAACAGATCAGTGGGAGTGGCCACCCACTCTCCATTGCAAGTATGTGACCCCTGACAAATCCAAAACTATCAAAGTCTCTCACTCACAGAGACATTCACACTGTTCACCCACAACCCCCCCTTTCACAACCTCATTGAGCCTTCAAGCCAGGTCTGCCCTGCAGTTCTTTCACAGGAAGACTCAACAACATCCATGAAAAAGTGAGCTGCTGTTTCTGTCTAGGAAATAAAAACATTTTCTCAAGCCTTGCTGAGTTAGCAATGGACATTCTTTTGGTTGCATGGAAGTTTAATGCACACTGTATTCCCCTAGCTTTCATTTGTAGAGAGAACTCTCTACTGTTCTTATTGCTAGGAAATACACATTTGCTTGTTCCTGTTAGTACAGTGCAATGTAAAAACAGAAATGGTTGTAAAGCAGAAAAAGTAAGTCTCAATTCTGAAAGGATTCCAAAATTGCAAGGACGCTGAAGTACGTATGTGTGACTTGAGGTGGGTGTTGTGGGAAGAGAAATGAGTATGTGAGCTTGTGTGCATGCTTATGTGTAGTTCACAGCCAAAATCACGTGTGGCCCTCAAGGCCAAAAAGTCTGCACACTTTTGCACATAGAGCTAACCTAGCTGTGAGAGTGGGGTATTTTTGTGTTTACAGTTTAAACTTAGATCTTCTGCCATCATAGAGAAAGCTGGGGTGAGAGATCCAATTCTAACTGCAAAAAAGAGGCCTATTTCGTCCATAATATAATTCCCTCCAAAGGCATTTTTTCGTTCAGACATTCTCTGATATGGGAAATGGTCTTGACACATGCTAACAAAACTTTCAAAGATAAATTGGAAGCAAGGGAAGTTGTCAGCGACCCCTGGCAACAGAACCAACTTTCTGTGGGAGGTCCTCAAAGATGCATCTTGAAGAGTGGATTTATATCTCATAGGTCCCGTGATGTCAATAAAGAAAAAGATTTGCCTACTCACTGTCCTCTCAGTCTTTCCTTGCTCTTTTTGGGAAAACTTCTGCTCCCTTCTGTCTTTTTCTGCTATAGAGATTCTATCCTTAACTTACTTTCTCTTGGCTTACTCACTTTAAAAGGCCCTTTATGTCCCCTAGTAGGAGCAACTTAAACACATTTCTCACTCCCTTGCTTGTTTTCAGTTGGAAGGGGTTTTTATTAAAAACTGGAAGATTGGGGGCTGAGGAGCTGCTCTGGAAACCTTGGGGAGTTACATGCAGCCCATTCTTGACTTACAGGGAAGATACTTAGAAGAAGCACAGCTCCCTTGGATGGTAAGTGAGGTGGTAAACATTGTGTGAGGTAAACTGCCCCTTTCATTAAGATATCTTGTAGTAAATGTCTTTCTTTTGTATCATAGCTAATAAAAAAATCAAAGTTAATTTGAGTTTAGAGTGACTGAACTTTTCTGTTTCAGGTAACCATTTCTAAACCCTTGGAATTTGATCGAAAAGAAGATTAGCCTGTGCTGTTGGTTCCTAAGTGACTGCTGACATTAAGGAGGAAATAATATCATAAGAGATCATTGAATCCATTGCCAGCTAGCCAGTAACCTCAGCATGAGATTTATTCTGTTTTGTGTGATGCACCTGCCACTAGTAGTAGGTGCCTCCTCCACTGTTATATATCTGTCCGTCTGTCCATCTATCTTTCTATCTATCTATCTATAAATAAATAAGATAGCCAGCTAGCAGACTAATAAGCACAATCATTAAACCAATTATTACTTTCTTGCTTAAAGAGCAAACCAAATGTGATGGCAAGATCGCCTGTGGGATTGTTATCCTGATTTCTGGGGTCCCTTGGGGGACACCTCAATGTGCTCCACGTGATAGGGAATGGAAACTAGCCAGAGCATGAGCAATAGCAATGCGAGAGGCAGGGTAACCTAGCGGGTCTTTTTACCCAGTTTTTACGGGGTCAGGCCAAGCCAAAAACCAAACAAAAACGACCAATAAGTGATTTTATTGAATGAAAGTCTCACGCATCAACACAATCACTCACACACTCACTCAAGACCTATTAAGAAGCAAAAGAGAGGAAACTGGATAGGAGAATATTGAAGGGGTCCTTGGTTCGGGAAAAACAGCGGAGAAGTACGAAGCACGAAGAGGGCTGAGGGGATTACTCAACGGACAGAGAAACGGTCTGCTGGGATGACCAGGAGTGATCCAAAGAACCGCTCAAAACTGGGACTATTTGTAGGGGAAAAAGTACCGGGAGGGCTAATCCTTTCCTGGGGAGAACAATGGGTGTTGCCACAAGAAAGAAGCTCCACAAAGGTAACTTCCTTTGCATGATGAGATTATAAGGTGTTGCCAAAGTCTCAAGATCTTTGGCGGCATTAGGTTGTGGTGTGACTTTCTGTAAATGGTCTTTGCCTGATAGGATTTTGTTCAACTTGGGCAAACATGCTAATCCCCTCAAGTTGCCTTCTCAGGAACTGAGGACCCTTTGTTTACTGTGGGTTTACACAGCTTGAGGTCTCCTGGGGCTACGTGGCTGGGGATTTTACTGTCCTGTCCTGGTTTTCGATTGTTTGATCATTGCTGCCTACATGCTCATCCGGGTGACCTCTCAGGTACATGGAATCATGTTTTAATGTTGAAATTATAGACCCTGGGACAGGGTTTTCAAGTGAGGTAACATGATTTTTAAAAGCTGAAATCAGTACTGTATGTTTTGGCCCATGGACCAAATAGCAAGAGGTAGTGTTTACCAGGACATCTGCCTTTAGCTTTTTTGTTTAACAAATATATTTAATAAATTTCAATTCTTAGTTCTCAAAGAAATCTACAGTATGTAACTTTCATGCACATTAGGTGCTTCTGCTATAAATTAATATATAGATCTCTTTATATTCTTCTACTATAGCCAAACTCTTGTATACTTTCAGAATAGCATAAATATAACCCAAGGTAGTTAAGCTGGATCCCACAGTTGCACAACTGCTTAGGCAGTGGCTGTTACAGCCTTGAGTTTATCTGGCCAATTAGCCTACCTACTAAGTCAGATGTGTGTGAGAGCAGTGTGCATGATTGTGCTGGGGTGGGATTGTAGCACCCAGCAGTAACAGTTGAACTTCAGCTTCAAATAACTGTAATCAGTGTAGGCAATGAGAAGACATGCTGAAAGCTACAGAGAGTCCAACATCTGGAAGACCATAAAATTCCCACCCTGTGCTTGTGAAATGACAGGCTGTACTAGGGGCTGAACTTATGCAACCTCTGGGAAAGTGCAATCACTTGTGCAGTAATTTTTACCCTAGTGCAATATCACAACAGCCTTTTTTATTTTATTTTTATAGAAAAACAGAGGTTTTCACATGATATCGTGGCATATATCCACATAGTACACATACAACATACAGTACATTGTTATACACAAACATCGGCATACACTAACAAACCAATAGCACTTAAATAACAGAACTTCAACATAACATATCGTAACAACCTCAACATAGCAATATCACATACTGATCACACCTGATCTTACCCAATTGTATGAATAGTTTGAAAACGATCTCAGGCTTAGGGTTAGGTTAGGCTAGTGTTGAACAAAAAACATTAAGAGGGACCTCCCCCACTGGCGACAGAACAAGATGAAGATCATTTTCTTTATCGATCCTCCCTCCAAACTAAAAATGAGATTATAGGTATATATGTATATTTTTAACCTAAATGGTAGTCAATTTCACACTCAATATATATGCACTTAACAAAGTACGTACAGAAGATTTCCTAATCTCATAATTACGAGATAGCCGTTCTCATGGATAGTTAACAATAACTACCCTTGCTGACCCCCTTTCTCTATGCTTCCCACTTTGAGACTCTTGTTAGCTAATTTCTTAATCAGATTTTCCTCTTGAATCATAATCGATCCCAATTGAAGTATATAAACACTCTAACAATGGTTGCCAGGTTTTTAGAAATTTACGACCTGGTTTGTTTTCTATCATACCAGTGGGTTTGTCTATTCCTGCAAGTTCTTCTTCATGGTCTCTGTGCCTCACACATTGAAACCTTCGCGCATGTGCGGTAGCGTTCGGAAAGTTGTAGAGCTGAGCAGCTTGGCGGGAAACCCTCCCCTTTTCCGTACTGAGCATGCTCTGTACACCAAGCCAACCGTCCCTCCTCAGTTTTCTTTCATTAGCCGCCATGTTAACAGCGAACAGAAAGGCTTCTTCTGTTGAGCAGCTTTCTCTCTGGTTTTCCTTCTTCTTTTGCCTTTGTTCCTTCTTCAGACTTTTTGTGAGAACCCCTTCTACGTCTTCTTACGTCTTCTTTGTTCTGTGTTACGTGTGGTCGCAAGGTTGCACTGTTCGACCGGCATACCAAGTGCCTTTTCTGCCTTAGCGAGGCTCACAATGTCAGGGCCTGCTCCGTTTGCAAGGAGTTACAGCTCAAACCTTGAGGAATAGCCTCTCGACTAAAATCTCACTGCTGGGAGCAAGCCTTAAGGATTAAGGAACAGGTAGCTTCAAATACTGCCCTTTTCACTTCTATGGCTTTCTGCCCCTCAACCATTGTGCGGTCTGCGACCATGCCCTCATTGGTATTGATGGCTGCAATACCAACCTCGACGGTACTGGCCTCAGTACCGTCCTCGGCGTCTTTGCCGCCCATCTCCTCCTCGCCTCGGATTCTGAAGCTTTCTCGAACGTCGATTGCCTCTTTGTCGTTGGGCGATACCTCTGCGGACTCGCAGGTGGCTCAGCCTTCTAAGCCCCTTACGGCGGCTCAACAGAAGTGCTTCACATCCTTTGGACCCTTCTGTGAAGGATAAGAAGAAAAAAAGGAAGGAGAAACACCAGTCACCTTCACCAGCAGCAAAGTTGTGTCTTCCGACACCCCTGCCGACCCAGCCTACTATGGCGACTGTTGAGGAGGAGGGCCCTCCTGATATTACTGCAGAGCCGGGCAAGGCCCATCTCCCAGTGGTGGTTTTACCATAGGCGTTGGAGGACCGCCCGATGCAACCAGACCCACCTGCGCTGGCTACAGTTCCCTCGCTGCACGGTCAACCCGATCATGGGCTGGACCGTCCTGGACTTTATGACTCTGTTCTGGATATCCCACGGGCTCCTTCTCATCAGAGGGCAACGTCCCATGACCGCATCTGCACTAGCGCAGCACGCTCTCCAGGCTGTGGAGACAGGCCTCGATCCCCGTGGCGGCGGGATGCAAGATCTGAGCATGGCAGATCACGGACGAGACTCGATTCGCTGTTCTCGTTGGCCTCGTACGTCACAAGATATGGCCACGAACACGTGTGGCGGGAGCAGCTGGGGTTGTACCATTCTACTCCCTGACATACAGGGACCAGTATCACGCCGATATCTGTCGTTGGATGCCCTACCGCTGTCACTCTCGGTCTCCATCTTTGGTGTCTCGGTACCGTCCAGCCTCTCGGTACCAAAGGTCTCCATCTCGGCCCCGGTCGCAATCTCCGTACTACCAAAGATCTGCCTCCCACTGGCAATCTCAAGACCACTCACCCTGACACCGGCCTCTATTGCCGCTTCCTCGAGTCACAGCTACTATATCTTGTCCTCCTACAGAGGCTCGTCTGCTACCTCTGCAGTCCTCGATGGCTCCAATTCAGACCCAGTCGATCTTGCGTCCGATTCTGGCTGTCCTAACGTTACCAGCACTGTCCTCAACAGCACTGCTGCCAGTCACGCTACCGTCGTCCTCGACAGTACGCTACCATCAGCATGCTACCATCAGTACCATCTGCGGTTTCATCCACTGTGCCTGCTCCATCTCTGCCGGCTGCGGCGCTACCAACTCAGCTGCCTCGTGGCCAGCGCCTCCTTCTCATTCCTCCCAGTCCTACAAATTGGACTCAGATTCCAGCGACTCCACACCTGACTCACACTCGTCTCTGCCCTTGTTGTTTGGTGAGCCTACTCCAGACTCGGCACCCGAGGATGTCAAGCAGTTTTCTAACATCCTTTTGCGAATGGCTAACGCCCTTGGCCTTGATGTCTCTGGACCGGCTCCGACAGTACAAGACCCAGTCTTCCATTATGTGGACACCTGTCTGCCATCGGCAGCTCCGATACCTTTCCTGCCTGTGTTGCAGGAAGTATTGAAACATCCTTGGGCCCAGCCAGCCTCTCTTCAACCAATACCACATTGCATGGAGCACCTGTATATGACCCAGAAAAAGGATGTCAACTTCCTTTTTAACTGCCTGGTGCCAAATTCCATCGTGGTCGAATCATCCCAGATGAAAGGTGGTAAAAGAGCGCATACCACTTCGCCTGATCGGGAAGGTTGCAGGTTAGATTCGTTTGGAAGACATTTCTATTCTGCGTCTTCCTTGATCACGTGAATTTTGAACACCCAGGCTTACCTCGCTGCCTACCAGCGGAACATCTGGGATAGGTTCTATTGCTTGTTGGCCCATCTCCCAGATGACCATAGGACAAGTGCCATCTGGTTCTACAATGAATCGGTGGCCTTGTCCAACCAGCAGATCCTGCCTCCAGGCATGTGGTCAAGGGAGCAGCCCAGGTGATGGTCGGCATGGTCGCTGTACGACAATTCACTTGGTTGCGGTCTGCTGGGCTCCAGGAAGACAGCCGGAAGCGAATTGAGGATCTACCATTTGACGAACAGGGCCTGTTTCATGCGACTACCGACGACGCCATCAATCACCTTGTCAAGACGCGTCTTATGACTAAAAGGATGGGGATCCATCAAATGCCACAGTCTTGTTGCAGCTTTGCTTCCTGCTCTTCTTGGCGTCGGTCGACCTACTCTTATCCATCCTGATCACCTCCCCCCACTTCGGCTCAGTCCTCATTTCCGTCCTTGATGTGCAGGACCTTCAGAAGGTGCCAACTGTCGAAGAAATCTTCCTCTACGGCGAAGTCACGATTTTGACTTCCACCGCAGGTCGCCACTTCATCCACTCTTCCGCCTGCCGACCAGCTTCACCGAATATCCTAGCCTCGCCTGTCATCTCAGCAAGTGGCGTCACATCACCACAGACTCTTGGGTTCTTACCATCGTCCATCTTGGTTATGCCATTGAATTTCAAAGTATACCACCTCAAGGCATCTACTACTCCATGCCAGCCAACCCGGCGTTGCTGGTGGAGATACAGTCCCTACTACAGAAAGGGGCCATAGAGTGGGTCCCGTCCTCGGCCAGTACCACCAGCTTTTTTTCCCGGCACTTCATGGTATCGAAATTGGATGGTACCCTCCGACCTATCCTGGACCACAGGGGGGTGAATTTGTACGTTCTCCCCTGGAAATTCAAGATGGTCACGCTGACACCCATCCTCCCCTTTCTGCGTCGTTGGGACTGGTTCGCCTCTATCAATCTACAAGACGCCTACTTCCATATCGCAATTCATGCCCACCACAGACAGAACCTACAATTCGCGATTGACGGCATTTGCTATCAGTACAAAGTGCTGCCGTTCGGACTTTCCACTACGCCCAGGGTCTTCACCAAATGCATGGCCCTGGTGGTATCGTACCTCCTTCCGAAGCGCATTATGGTATGTATGGTATGTACTTGGACGATTGGCTGCTGGTGGCGCCCTGCAGACAAAAACTGTATGAGGACATTCACCTCACAGTGAACCCCAATAAGTCTCACCTCGAGCCGACCCGTGTCCTGGACTTTATTGGTGCCACTCTAGACTCTGTCGCTGCCAGGGCCTTCCTTCCAGCGAAACAGGCCCACACTATGCACCAGGCTGCTACCTCTGTTCTCCATTTCCCGCTGGTCTCCACCAGGAGGATCCAGCAACTTCTTGGCTACATGGCAGCAACGACGGCGGTTACCTACCTCTCTTGCCTTCACGCCCACCTGCTGTAGCATTGGTTCATCAGGGTCTTCAACCCTCTATGAGACAACCAGACCCTCCTACTGAGGATTCCTTTGCAGGTGCGATGCTCTCTCCTATGGTGGCTCTCCCTCTGGCACCTAGTGTCAGGGATGCCATTCATCAACCCCTGTCCTCGCGTTACGATTATGACAGATGCCTCTCTTTCTGGATGGGAAGTACATTGCAGCAATCTCAAGGTGCAAGCACACTGGATCAGCCTGGAGACTCGTCTCCACATCAACACCTTGGAGCTCCTGGCCATCCTGAAGGCGTTACGCGCTTTCCACAACCTCGTTGTCGGTCGAACGGTGCAGATCCTGTCGGACAACATGACGGCCGTCTGCTACGTAAACAGACAGGGAGGCACCCACTCCACCACCCTCCTCAACATAGCCCTGCATCTTTGGGACTGGTGCTTGCCACTCTGCATTCATCCCGTCACAGTTCACCTCGCAGGCCGAGAGAATGTCACAGCGGACACCGCTCAGCAGGGACACCTTGTGCCATCACGAGTGGTCCCTCTCTGATGCCGCCTTCTGGAGCATAGTGTCTCGATGGGGCCAACCGTCCATCAGTCTCTTTGCCAGGAGTCAGAACAAGAAATGCCCCCGGTACTGCTCGAGGGCCGGCCTGGGTCCAGGCTCTCTCGGCGATGCTTTTCAGTTCCAGTGGGACAAGGAACTGCTGTATGCGTTCCCACTGTTCCTGCTCCTGGGTCGAGTGGTAGCCAAGATTCTCTCCGATTGCGCCAACGTCATCCTGGTGGCTCCAGATTGGCCAAGACAACACTGGTTCAGTCCCCTCTTCACAGCCGCCCGAGGCCATGCTTTCAAGCTTCCATTGGCACCAGACCTCCTCTCCCACTCGGACAGTCTCGTGTTGCATCCAGACCTGCCTCTCCTGCATCTCCACGTGTGGCGGGTAATCCCCTAGATGCTCCAGCTATACGGGATGTCCTCACGTTGGTCAGGAAGGAGCCTATGCATCGGTCTTACCACTACAAGTGGCAGCAATTCTTGGCCTTCGCGGATGCTCATGGCGAACCTGCATCGCCTGTCGGTTTACCTACTGTGCTACATTTCCTTCTGCACCTTTGAGAACAAGGCCTGGCCTTTTCATCCCTGAAGGTCTACCTCTTGGCTATTATAGCCTACCAGCCTCGTGGTACCCCCTCTGCTGTACTCTTCTGCGATGCCATCCTCGAGCAATTCTTGAAAGGCCTGCAAAACCTTTATCCTCCGATCACACTGCTGCTTCCGCCTTGGTCGCTGTCGTTGGTGTTCTCTAAACTGATGTGACCGCCTTTTGAGCCGATGGCCACTTCTGATGACAGGCTCCTGACCATGAAGACAGCCTTCCTTGTTACTGTCACTTCAGCTAGGCGGGCAAGTGAACTTACTGTGCTGCGATCAGATGAGCCCTTTCTTGTCTTCCATCGTGACAAGGTGGTCCTGTGTCCAGACATCTCCTTCCTGCCTAAGATTGTTTCCAATTTCCATCTCAACCAGGATGTAATCTTCTCCACCTTTTATCCTGACCTAGCTACTCCACTGGAGAGATCTCTTCATTCGCTCGATGCTCGCCGGGCTCTGGCCTTCTACATCTATCGGACTTCATCCTTTCGTCAGACTCCCCATCTGTTCGTCTGCTATGGTGGTCGTCGGAAGGACCATAAGATGTCCACTCAAAGATTTTCCAGGTGGGTGGCCCAGACTATTCTCCTGGTGTATGAACTGGCAAAACAGCTTCTGCCAGCACTGCTCCGTGCTCACTCCACTAGAGCTGTGGCCTCTTCAGCGGCTCTCCTTCTAGGGGTTGACCTGCAAGAGCTTTGTCATGTGGCTACCTGGTCATGACCCTTGACCTTTGTGCGCCACTACCGTTTGGACTGTCGGGCTCGACAGGATGCCCGCTTTGGCCGTGTGGTGCATTTTCAACAGCAGGTGGGTATTCCCACCCTAGCATTGTTTTTCCAGAGGTGGTAATTCCAAAGTTATATCACCCCTTTCTATATCCTTTTTTAACCTCTCTTTGATCTGTGAGGTAAGGAGACCACTGTATAGCACCCCCTCTTGTTGGAGCTTTTGTTGGTCTTTCAGTTTAACCTCCCCATCTTCTAAGTATGCAAGATCTTTATAAGTGAACCTTTCCCCCTCGCCTTAAACCTTTTATCTGAAGTGCTTCTGCTGGGGAGACAGAGGGTGGGAACTTAAAGTATAAGAAGGGTTTGTACTTTGTTCATATTGTAAAAAGAGATTTCCAAATTAGATGTTGGAGGAACACTTTTTGCACCTTGGCCTTGCCATACCATAAACAGGCATGCCACCTAAATTGCAGATCATGCCCCTCCAGTGCCAAAAGCTGATGGTTGTTCAAGAGTACCTATGGTCTTATCCTAACCAGGCATGCAGCCATGTAGTATGTTCTTAAGTCTGGCGTAGAAAATCCACCTCGTTCCTGGAATTTCCCATTCCAAAGAAATCTTATATGTCCTTTTTACAGTTTTCAAACAACCTATAAGGAATGGCTATCGGAATCATTTGGAATAGGAATAACATACGTGGTAAAATACTCATTTTAAACAACAATATTTTTCCCAGTAAAGACAAAGCTAACCATTTCCAAACCTCCAGTTTACCCTGGATGAGTTTCCAGGTTGTTAAGTAATTGTTTTGAAATAGTTGTTTATTATTAGTAACCTGAATTCCCAGATATTTTACATTATGGGTACACTGGATTTCAGATATTTTTTCATGGATTTTCTCTCGGATTTTAATGTTTTTAATTAACATTTTTGTTTTGTGTTTATTAATCTTGAACCCTGCCATCTCACCAAACAAATTTATCACTCTGTTTACTTTGGCTATTTCAGGTAGTGGGTCTTCCAGAAAAAGCACCATGTTATCAGCAAACGCCCAGATTTTGTATTCATCTTTACCAATCTTCACACCTTGGATATCCTCCTTTTTTTGAAGGTTTCTTAGAAGCACTTCTAATGCTAAGATGAACAATAGTAGGGACAGTGAGGATCTTTGCCTTGTTCCTTTCTGTATAGGGAATATTTCAGATTGATCAGAATTGATAATCAAGCATGCCTTTTGATCCAAATAGATACACTTGATCCAGGTCAAAAATGCCTGCCCAGACTTCATTTCTTCTAACATTTCTGCGTCTAGGAAGAGTAACACTCCCTTCTTTTCATTATGTGACTCAAAATATTCCAGAATATTCATAACAGTTCTCATATTGTCTCTCATTTGTCTCCCAGGGAGAAAACCTGTTTGATCTTCATTGATATAACTAAGGAGAATCTATTTTAGACATTTGGCTAAGATTGATGCAAATCTCTTGTAGTCATCGTTAAGTAGAGAAATTGGCCCAAAATTTTTACATGTAGCTTCTGACGACTCAGTCTTTGAGATCAAGACAATATTTGCTTTTTGCCAACTGGCTTTTCCAATATTGAGTTCAGCAGTTTCTGTAGTGGTTTCATAAGCTGATCTTTGAAGTGCTTATAAAAATTAACTGGAAGTCCATCTGGGCCCAGAGCTTTTCCCTATTTAGCCCTATCTATCGCTTCTATTATTTCTATCAAAGAGGCTGGTTCAAGATCTCGCTATGCTCTGGCTTGATTTGAGGAAGCTTTTGCAATCGTAAGTAATCTTCCAATTTCCAATTATTCACCAGATACTGATTACAGTACAAATTACTAAACTAATTATACAGAAGTTTTCAGATCTCTTTCTCATTTGTTATATTTCATTCACCTTGCTTAATTTGTAAAATATCTTTTTTTCTTTTCTTATTTTTCGTGCCAGCCACCTACCTGGCTTGTAAGCATTTTCAAAGAAGTTCTGCTTCACATACTTCAATTTCTTATCCATTTCTTCAGTAACCAACGTAGATAATTGTCTTTGTAGAATCTTCAGAGTAGAAAGATAAATTTTGTTATTTGAATCAGAACTTAATTTGATTTCAGTATTTCTGATCTTTCCCAATAGATCATCCGTTTCTGCTCTTCATTGTTTTTTTCTTTCGCATGTTTTTGAATGAGAATTCCATGGAATACAGCTTTTGCCGTGTCCCAAACAGTTGCAATATTCACTTCATTATTTAGATTGCTTTTAAAGAATTCTTTGAATTCCTTCTTACAAGATTCTACAGTCATTCCATACCATAATACATTTTCATTCAATCTTCAGCATCTAAATCCGGTACGGAATGTTGGATAAAAATGCAGTGACATTTGCCCCAGTTGAAAATACATTTGATTAGCATGTGGAACACCTGGGGAATGACTTAGCAAGTGATGACACATTCCCTAGGGGACATGCAGTAAGGGCTGAGTCATGATACTGAAATCATGCTAATGGCCCTGACTGATGACCAGCAAGCAGGTGTGTATAAAAGAGGAGTGTGAGTACTTGCTCTGTCTCTGATCCTGAATCTCTGCATCTGAACCTCTGCTCTCGAATCTCTGATCCTGAAACTCTGATCCTGACACTCTGATCCTGAATCTCTGATCCTGACTCTCTGCACGAATCTCTGCCTGTGGATCTCCGTATCCTGCGTATAGATGTACATATTGCAACTGTGAAGATTAAAGCCTGTTATTTTGGATGACAAACTCTGTGTCTGTGAGTTACTAACTAGTGGGTAGAGGGGTCAGAGGAATAATGTACCTTTTGCTGTAGTTGTACTCTGCTGCACACACTTTTTGCTGTTTGAAACTCTGCTATGTTTATGCTTGCCTCTGAGACACTGTATCTAGAGTGCAGCAGTTCTGGGGATAATTTTGTGCTGGTGCTGTAAATCATCTCCCATCACGTAAGTTCAGGACCAGCTTGACAGGATTATGGTCCTGTCAGTGTTTTCGGCAGAATTTCAATTTTTTTGACATTATTTAGAAATACTTTGAGAGCCAGATTAGATCTATTCTCAACCAGGAATTATGTCGATTGAGAAAAAAGTGAAATTATTTATTATTATTTATTATAATGCTTTAGCCATAGGCCATTTGCATACATGTCACCAGAATCTGTGATAAAAGTACAAATAAGGCATTAAAATATTGCAGTAGATCATACATTAAAAGCATATAAAATACAGTAGGTGACTAGCACAGTAAAATATGGACATATAGAGTTGTAAAATATATAAGATATAAAAACTATATAATCATAAAATATATTAGGGTGAACATTAGTGCTAAGATTAGTAAAATCAATAAAAATCATTCCCAGCACAGTCAACTGCCATATCCTTGATGAGACTGGCCCTGATTTTCATAGCTGCAAGGGCATAAAGAGAGATCTTACGGGTTACCGCAGAGTTGGTGTCGGACAGCAGGTAAGAAATCTTTTTGGATGTAGTATTTGCATGTAAAGAAGACAAAATAGCCCCCAAGAACTTTGTTCTTGGTTCATCATACAAAGAACAAGAAAACAGGTAGTGCGGCAGGTCCTCTATTTCTGAGGCCCTGCAAATACATGTACGAAGGGCCAATGGAACTCACCCCTGAAATATGAGTTACTTTCAATTCTTTTGACAGCAACTTGCCTAGAAATCCCTAAACTTTGGAAACTCACCACTGAGATTTCTCTGGTCTGGTCCATTGCTTTTGTGGAAAAGCTAACATGTTAGATAATAGCATCAAAAGAACAAATAAATGGAGAAAAATTTGCTTCAATTTGGTATCCATTTAATGTACATGCAAGATTTGAAATCACATCATTTGAACCTCAAGAACAAAACATGAACTTTCAGATTAATCCATTTTAGTTATTCTGCAGCTAGAAAATGGACATATACATAATAAGTTTATGCCTATTGATGTTAAGTTGGTATATAGATCTTACAATTGAGTTGAATTTTGTATTTATTTGTTTTTTAATTTTTCTCCTTTTTTTCTCTATTCAGCCTGTTATTTTTATTGAGTGTGAGAAATAACTGAAAAGACTCATGAAACAATTTAGCACAGGATCGGCTGAAGCATTAATGTTTATTAAAAGTATGTTTCTGCAGAAGCAGGTGCTCCCCAGAGAGGACACACCGCAGTATTGAATACCTCATGTTTTATACCCTGTCCCCATCGCAGGTTTTCCCTCTCCTGGGATCCCATTGGATAGGACCCCAAAGGTTACAGCCTATCAAGATTGCCTAAGAAGTTACATTTCCCCTTCCCCATATTTACAGTATGAGTGATCACACACTGATCATGCATTTCCCTTGTGTATCCTTAATTAGCAGTTTCAAAATGCCCCTTGGTGTAATCACACTAACAATTTCTAACTGCCCCTACTTCTAAACAATGCCAACCTTTTTTCTTGTATTTCTTATCAACCAGTTTACTCCTTACAGATGGCCTTCTCCTGTCTGGTGTGTTGTTATCTACAAAGTCTGAAACACACCAGCCACCCTAAAGATCCAAGGTCTTGGAGGCCCTCTTTTGTTCAGCTGCCAATTTTAGAAAGCTGTTTTCTTAGACTTAGTGTATTATAGTAGCTCAAATATAAAATATACTGAAATATACGTGTAAATATATCTAAAATATGTGTTATACATATAAGCTAATATATATGCTTCTAATATATGTTATTAATACTGTATACTCAGTGCAGAAGTTAAAATATATTTTATTTCTCTCATTAACTGTAAATTTGTTAAAGTTGAAATTAAAAAAAAAAGGGGAGCGAGAGGGAATAAAGCACTCCTGACATGGCTGCCCAGCCTCTGCTTAACAAATCCACCACCTTCTGAGGCAGTCTATTCTATTGTTGAATGGTTCTTAACTGTCAGGAAGTTCTTCCTGATGTTTAAGAGAATCTGTCTTTTTCAAATCTGTTAATTGCTTACTTATCAGATTACATCATCTATAGGAGTACTCTGCACATCTCCAGGCATTTCCATCTCCACTCTTTGGGACACACCAAATGTTGTCATAACTGGGGAGGAGCATCAAAGAACTAAAACATATTTCATGAATATCTATACAAAAACCATTCTCTGAGATCAAGGCTCTATAAGACATAAAGCAGCATGAAGAATAAAGAGGAAAGAACAGAATTAGAACTTTTTGAGATAACTAAGATTACTCAAGATCGCCAATATGTCAATCAAAAGCATTATGAGTTTAATAACAAGAATGCAAAATAGTCCTATGTTACACACTGTGATAGGGGAAAGGATTAAAAATAATCCAAGACTTCAGTGGAAGAATTTTTTTCCATTAAAATTAATTAATTCTTTATAATGATTTAAAAATCAATCAGATATGATGAATTTGTAATTGATCTTTTTTTTTAAAGACCCACTATAAAAGATCAGATACTTTAAAAAAAAATCTTACTTAAATCAGCTGATAACCCCTGATGTAAAGTGATTAAAACACCTTTTAATTACAGAAAGTCCCTTACACTGACTGTGCAGGACTACTGGGGCCAGGCTATAGAATGGGTTAATTCAGGGAATCTGAGCAAAGGATTATGGGAGAGAGACTGGATTGGCCTTGACATCCTTCAGCCATTTGGAAGTGAGATGAAGGAGAACTGAAACCTTCTGGAGAGAAAGCGGAGAGGTCAGGTGGTGTAAGCTTACAGCTAACTAGTTCATGTTTGAGCAAGTAAAGGAATCCCAGGAATGAATTGGAAGGAAATCAAGGATGGTTTGGACAGAGGTTTTCAGTTCTTTTGAAAGGGACTGGAGGGCTGGGGAAGGCAATCTGGAGTTGGAGAATAAGCTTTCTTTTCTTTATGACTGTGCCTATAGGTTTGGTTGTTTCTCTTGCAACTAGAAGGAATGTATGCCAAGAATCAGTGTTTTAAGCTAATTGGGTTGATCGATCTCCTGTTAATTCTGAGTATGCCAATTTAAATAAAAAATTATTAAAGTGTTGTGTTTGTAACAAGTCTGCTCTGGTCACACATTTCAATGGTAAAGTCTACCAGGAACTTGTAAAATATTTTCTTTTCCTAGAAAACATAGAGAGGGAGAGTAGTGTGCCCTTACATTCTCTAGAAACCAGGGAAGGAAAGGGGGATTGGATCTCCAAGAAAGGGCATGGTGTAAGCTTTACTTTTGCTGCACTGGGAGAGGTGGACAAGTCTGGGCAAAACACAGCCACACACAGTCTCTCTTTTCAACACACCCCTGGACTGGACAATTATAGTGATTTTGGTGGGGTTTTTGTTTGTTTGTTTGTAACATACAAAAAAAAATATATCTCACCATTGATTTATTATCCAACTCTATCCTGGATGGTGAGGCAATTTTTTTTTCTTTGTCTTAACTAAAACCTGGGGCATCCACAATAAGTTCTGAACCTTTAAATGGAGAGGTTTCCAATCCAGACTGGCATCTGCCATAAAGATAATGTGGCAAGTTTCATAATGCTTTGATAGATTTGAGTCTCCCTTACCAATTATCTGAGGATATAAATCTTTTGACCACCTAACTGCAGCCCTGCTAAACAGAGGTGTCAGAGAAGCTGCCTTCATAGCCAAGGCCTTAGCCTCATGAACCCTGCACAAAATAACAACAACAACAATATCATCATCATCATCATCATCATCTTGTCCTCTGCATTTTTGGGAGTGTCATACCCATCTTTGAGAAAAAGCCTAAAACAAGGCCAGCCACTAAGGCATGGAATCAGGGATTTGTAATTTTTCCATTGTCATGGCTGGCAAAGAATAAAAACTTTTTGCATAAACTGGAACAGATTTGATAGTCCTCAGTGGACCCACTCACCTTCCATAGTCCTATGGAGTCCTGGGGTTTGCAGTTTAGGGAGGGGCCAGCCAGGAGGGCAAACTGCACGATTCCATCGGATGTTGAAAGTTGAATGATAGCACTATAAGACTGTAGTGTGGAAATGGCCTGGCACTTATCTGACATGCTCAGCACTATGTTGCCCAGAGGAACCTATTTCTAAATACTTTTCTGTCTCAGCAAAATGGTCAGAGTCTTCTGCAGCAAACAATCACATCATGGTGTGCTTTGGTGACTTTTTCCGGCCTGGTCAAAAGAGGTATCAGATCCCCTCAAGCATGGTAGATTGACTGGCTTTGTGAATGTTCCCGACACACACCATCCAAGTAACCCATACCATCCTGAGCACCTCATTTAGAGAGAGATCTAGACTGTTGGCCCCATTCATCCTTTTCTCACATGCTCTTCCTATTAGCATGGAGTAAAGCTGGCAGGAAAATCTCTCTAAAAACATTTGTAACCCCTGTTAGCAGACCCACTCCCAGGGAGTATAATTTTAAAATTTAGCTAAGCCAGAGGTGACCAGACTCGCATGTAGACAACCAAGCCAATGATCAGACAAAAGTTCAAAGACCAGAAACTTCTCTCATCATGCCTCCACAGGAAACCTTGGAAAGGCACATCCGGACTTCCGGGTTTCAATGGCGCCGTAATCGCCAGAACAGCGAAGAGCTGTCGCTGATTCTGACACCTTGTGCGGATAGCCGCTTTTTTAGACAGGAGGCAAATATCCCCCCGGTAAAGGGGATCCGAAGGGCTCATCGGGCATCCGATTCCGCTCTCTAGGCTGGAGGATTCTCCATGATAGGGGCTCCAAAGCTGGAATAGAGCGAGGGGACCGAAGAGCACTGGGTCCGCACGTCGTAGTTCCTGAATGCAAACTAGCGCTGTCCAAAACTTTTTTTTATTGTGGTGAGTTTACATTGCAAGAAGCAAGAACCAAATCTAAAACCCATCATTAAGTTCTCAAACTGTTAGGAGCGACCGAACTATTAATAAAATACTCCAGTCAAGGATAGAAGACTAATATGTGATTTAAAGTGGACAAGGACTGGGGAGATGGAAAGAGACTGAGTATATTTTGATTGGCAACACAATTACCCTCCTCCAAGAGAAGTAATCAATTGAGGATGCCTGGCTATTCGTGATTATATATTGGTGGATTATTAACATTTTTTAAATAGGCTTGAGCACACATGAAGACGAGACTGGGAAAGAAGAAGGTAGGAAGACGCAATGCGAGTATGGCGTTTGAGCTCGCCGAAAATAAATAATTAAATAACAGACACTTGAGACATAGAGAAACATTTGTAACCCAAAGTCATACGGCGGTTGTGACAAATTATCAATATCACTTTTAAAGTGGGAAGATATAAAAAGACTTAATTAGACAGGAGATTTTGGAGACTTGACAGGCAACAAGGAAAATTGAAAGTTAGAAGATACAGAAAGTCGGTAAGAAATAGAAAGGACTTGGAATATGGAGTGGACGGCACAGCTTGAGTTCGCGGGTAACCGCTGGGAGCTCTCTGTAGAAATATCGTTATTCTCTGAAAGCACTTTTCTTTGATATTACTTAAGACTTAAGGAAAGGGATGAAGATAGCTTAAGCCCACGGTGAGACGTCGGGTGCTTGCTGGAGAAGGAAGCGTGGAGAAATCAGTTCAAACAGACAAGGCTCGCGACGTTTGGCAGAAGACGGGTGATATACTACTACGGATTATTACTTCCTAGTTAAAACACAGACGATTCCTGTTACAATTAAATTTACTAATTTCATGATTTTGGAACTTTGATTTCTCAATTTTGTATTAGTGATGAGTAGAGAGGGAATTCACTCTTGAACTCTACATTTCATTTTTTTACTAGCAATACTAGAGCTTAGAAGACAGCGTAATCAATTAATTGACTCTGCTGGTGATAAAATGAAGTGTCATTTATATATCTACGGATTGATTTAGAGACCTCTTATAATTAATTGTGAATAAATTAAAAAAAAAGGATAAATTGAAAATAAGGGGAGACTGCTGGGAAGATATAAAATTGTTGGAGTAAGACATTTATTGAATAAGTATTAATTTACTGAGATATAAGATTCTTAATATTAATTGTTTAATCCATATAATTAATTTTCTTTTTTTATAATTAATTGTTTATATAGAATTGGATGGTATTTGATTGTATAACTGGCTTATAATTGATTTGAAATGTAAAGTCTGAAGTGGGGGTTAAAGAATTTAAAGAATAGTTTCTCTCCTTTCAGAAGTTGAAAAGACCAAGCAGAGAACTGAATGAGTATTGTTTTGGATAAGTTGACCTTGGTGTAGGCTTAAGCCAGAAACATATTTTGAAAGAATACAATAAGCGGCAATTAACTTGTGAAATACTGGACGGAATTTATAAACGACACGAGACTGCCACCTGCTGGTGAGAAGAAGAAATCTTTAGTAAATTTCATTTGAAGTTTAACTATAATGGCTTCAGGTTTGAGAAAAGGTAGTAAAGCTCAAACCCAACTGCAGTTTCAATCAGCAGAGCAGGGGAGAAGAGCCTCTGTCGAAATGGGAAAACAGGTGACAGAAATCTTAAAAGAAATTAAAAGTTTTAAACAGGAAATGAGGCAAGAGTTGAAAGAGATGAGATCAGAAATAAAAGCTGATATAAAGAAGGAGATTGAAATCATTCGGAAAAGATTGGATAGGATGAACAAAGAGATGGGTGAGATAAAAGAAGAGGTTCAAGAGTGGCCTTGTATATAAATAGGACATTTCCTTCTGAATTAAAATGTTGCGATGAGCAAGGCCACTATGTGGGTGTTGAACTTCAATTACCAAACTTGAAGATTTTATTGATTGGAGTATACTCCCCATTAGAAGGTAAAAGTAAATTTTATCAGAAATAGTTGCAAGATTTGATAAACTATTCTAATGATTCGAGTCAAGGGAATTTTTTGCTAATGGGGGATTGGAATGGGGTCTTGGACCCAGAAAAAGATAGGTCTGGAACCAAAATATGTAAAAATATGTAAAAAAACAACAGGGAAAACTTCCTAAATCCTTCTTTAAACTTTTGGAAGTAATGTCCTTACAAGATGTTTGGAGATTTGAAAGGGGAAGTTCTAAGGGGTTCACTTTTTATTCTGATGTTCACAGATCAATGTCTAGGATTGACATGTTTTTGATGTCAATCCTAGACATTTTGATGGCTTACTTACTAAGGTGAAGGAGATGGAAATTTTACCCAAGATTATTTCGGACCATAACCCCATTCAAATAGAGATCTTGGAAGGAAAGAAAAGTGCCAATTGGAAACTGAATTATTTCATAATACAAAATGATAAATACCTGGAGCAGACGAAAGAAGCTATTCAGAATTATTTCATAGAAAATGCAACAGAAAATATGAAAACGAAGACGATATGGGATGCAAGCAAAGCGGTTATGAGGGGCTATTTCATTCAATGGGGCTCCAAATTAAAGAAAAGTAGGGATAAGAGGCTCCAGGAAATTAAAGAAAAAATAAAGGAAAAAGAAGAAAAAATGAGAAGGGACCCGTTAAAAATATTGACGGAACAGTTAAATTCGGAACACCAATTGGACTTAAGTAAGAAATTGAAAAGACAAAAGCAGCGATTCTTTGAACAAGCAAACAAACTGGGGAAATGGTTAGCATTTAGATTAAGGGAAGAAAGAGAAAGCAGAATAATCCCTGAGGTGAAAATTGGTGATAAAACAACTACAGATCCAGACTCTATTAAACAAATATTTCACAAATATTACAATGATCTTTTTAATGTTAAAGGAAAGACTACTCAAAAGAAGACTGTCGAGTATTTGGAGAAAAAAGATATTCCTGAACTCACTGAAGAACAACAGAAATTGTTGAATGCAAAAATATCAGTAATAGAAATACAAGAAGCGATTAATAAATTAAAAGTTTCGAAAGGACCAGGCCCAGATGGATTCGCTGCTATATATTATAAAACAATGCAGAAGGATCTGATACCAGTTTTGTTTAAACTATACAATGAAATTGGTGTAGATGGAAGGCCAGATTCGTGGGGCGATGCCAATATAGCACTGATTCCTAAGGAAGGGAAAGATTTAAGAGAGCCCGGAAGTTATCGACCGATTTCTCTGCTTAACATTGACTATAAAATATTTATGAATATACTGGCGGAAAGAACCAAGAAAATACTACAAGACTTGATTGGAGAAGATCAGAATGGTTTTCTGCCAAAGAAATAACACCAGAACAATAATAAATATTATAGAACATTACGAAAAGAATAATGAGAGAAAATTGGTGCTTATTTTTATAGACACAGAGAAGGCGTTCGATAACATAAGATGGGACATTATGATGGAAGTCCTCAACAGAATAATTTTGGCAATATCTATCTCGCCTGGATCAAGGAAATTTATAAAGGTCAAACAGCAAAATTGATTATTAATGGTGAAAAGACTTGGAAATTTGAAATTAAGAAAGGGACTAGGCAAGGTTGCCCTTTATCACCTTTACTTTTTACAATTACTTTGGAAGTGTTGTTACAGGCAATAAGGAATGATAATGAGATCAAAGGCTGTAAAGTAAATATGAATATAAAATGAAAGCCTTTGCCGATGACTTGGTTGTCATATTAGAAGATCCGAAGGAGTCTATTAGGAAATTATTAGAAAAACTGAATCAATTTGGAGAAGTGGCTGGATTTTTAGTAAACAAGGAAAAGATTAAAATTTTGACTAAAAATATAGGATTAGACGAAGAGAAAGAGATAATTCAAGTAAACGGATTCAAATCGGAAAAAAAGGTTAAATATTTGGGCATGTGGATATTCAAAAGGAACAATGAATTGTTTGAAAATAATTATAAAGTCATCTGGAAGGGAATTAAACATTTCATTAATAAATGGCAGTCTTTACAACTTTCACTGTTGGGAAGAATTGCTTCAATCAAAATGACTATTTTGCCAAAATTAATGCTTCTTTTTCAAAATCTGCCGATACTAACAACTGAACAACCATTTAAAGATTGGCAAAAACGCAAGTGTTGAAAAGAAGAGGAATCGCCTATAAGTGGGGAAGATTGAAGGAATAATTTTAACATATAAACAAAGAAGATATACATTGGATTCGGTTATAAAGGTTAAAGAATTTCTAAGAAGAAATAAAGAGGACTTGGAGAAAATAGAAAAAAAAGAGGTGGAAAAGGAAAAAAATGAAGAAAAGATTAAAGAAGAAGAAAAGAGAATAAAAGGACAAGTAACAAATAAAAAAGAGGGAGCGATGAATCTATCAGAAGAATCGATATTATCAGGAGAAGACAGCAATTCAGAACAAGAAGAAGAAGGGATAGATCCAGAACTAGAAGAAGAAATACTTGAAGATCCAACCAACACCTGAAGAATAAATCTAAAATTTGAAATACATAATGCAGATTAAGATAATCTCTTGGAATGTTAGGGGATTAAATTATTTACCCAAACGGAAAAAAATCTTTCACCTACTAGAAAAACAAAAATGTGGAATTATATGCCTACAAGAAACCAGTATTAAAGAAATAGATTCAAAATTATTAGTTAATCCAAAACTAGGGGATATATTTAGGACATCAAATAAAAAGAAAAAAAGAGGGGTTGCAATATATGTAAAGAAAAAATATAAAGCAGAAGAAGAATGACCCGAATGGTAGGTATCTAGGAATAGAGTTAACCTTACTAAATAACAAAATATTAGTGTTAGGAAACTATGGGCCATTAGAGAATAAAGGAGAATTTTATAGAAAATTGTTACAAAAAATTTCAAGTTTGGAGTATCATGAGATAATAATGATAGGCGATTTTAATGGGGTGATAAATCCCCAACAGGATAGAACAGGGAAATTGACAAATTAAAAAAAGAGAGGTAATCTGCCTAAATCATTCTTTCAGATGATTGATATGTTTTCTCTAACGGATGTGTGGAGAAAGCTAAATAAAAATATTAATGATTATACATACTATTCCCAATTTCATAAATCGTGGTCAAGAATCGATATCTTTTTAACGTCCAAGACACTAAATTCAAAAATAAGGAAAATCGAAATAATCCCAAGAAGTATTTCAGATCATAATCCTATAATACTAACATTGGAAGATAAAAGACGAGAATTTGTATGGAGATTAAAGGATAATTTATTGAAAAATGAGAAAATATTACAAAGAAACAAATTTGAGTTAAAAATTAAAGATAATCTGGATAAAGGTATATCAATAAAATCAGTCTGGGAGGCGGGGAAAGCATTTATGGGAGGCTTCTTTATCCAACAAGAAGTTCATTGGAAAAAGGAAAAACAGGAAAAAGAAAATAAAATCATAAATGAAATTGAAAAACTAGAGGAAGAATTTAAGAAAACCCCAAAAACTGATTATATAGATAAACAAATTAAAATACTACAGAAGCAAATAGATATAAAGGTAACAGAAGAAATAGCAAATAAACTAAAATTTACAAAACAGAGCTATTTCTTTAATGCTAATAAATCAAATAAGTGGTTAGCATATAAATTGAGAAAGGAAAGAGAAAAAAGAACTATTCAAGAATTAAGAGTAGGAGAAGAAGTACAAATTGATCAAGAGAAAATTAAAAAAGCATTTGTAGGTTACTATAAAGAACTTTATTTTGATGAGGATGTGACCCAAGAAAGGCTAAATAAAATGAAACAATACCTAAGAGAAAATGATATCCCAGAGTTCACCGAGATGCAAAGAGCTGTAATGAATAATCCAATATCTAAAGAAGAAATTGTAGAAGCTATAAAAAGATTAAAGTCTCAAAAAGCTCCAGGTCCGGATGGGTTCACTGCTCTATATTATAAAACATTCACTGAACAACTAGTAGATCCATTATATAAATTAATCCAAAATTTGGAAAAAGAAGATACACCCCAAACATGGAGAGAAGCAAATATCACCTTGCTACCCAAAGAGGGGAGAGACCATTTGGAGATGAAGAATTATAGACCAATATCTCTTTTAAATGTAGATTATAAAATCGATACTAGCAGAGAGATTAAAGAAACAGGAGTGGATTCATGATGATCAGAATGGATTTATTCCTAAAAGACAACTAAAAAATAATATTAGAATCATAATAAATATTTTGGAGCACTTCCATAAACATAATGAAAAGAAATTAGCATTAATTCTATTAGACGCGGAAAAAGCGTTTGACAATGTTAATTGGACTTTTATGAAAGAAATATTGGCTAAGATTAATATAGGTAATAACTTCTTAAACTGGATTAATTTAATATACAAAAATCAAACAGCTCAAATAATAATAAATGGAGAGAAACGGAAGCCATAGCTATAAGAAAAGGAACTAGACAATGATGTCCTTTATCCCCTTTATTATTTATCATGGTATTAGAGGTACTAAATAGAAAAATTCGAGAAGAGAAACGAATCCAACGGGTTAAAGTTAGAAAGCAAACATATAAACTCAGAGCCTTTGCAGACGATTTGGCAATAACACTAGAGGACCCATTGCAAGATATAAGTATCTTAAATGATATATTAAATCAGTATGGAGAATTATCAGGATTTAAGGTTAACAAAGAGAAGACGTATATAATAACTAAGAATATGTCAAAGATTGAAGAGCAAGAAATACAAGAAAAAACTAATTTTAGATTAACAAAAAAAGTTAAATATTTGGGAATAGTAATTTCTAAGAATACTAAAGAACTTTTCGATAACAATTATGGGGAAAAGTGGAAAGAGATAAAGATAGAAATGAGATAAAATGGATTTATCTTTGTTAGGCAGAATAGCTGCTGTTAAGATGAATATATTACCAAAAATGAATTTTTTATTTCAAAATTTGCCAATCTTATCGAATGATAGCCCATTTAAGAAGTGGAATAAAGATTTAATGAAATTTATATGGAGAAAGAAAAAACCAAGAATCAAACAAAAAATATTAATGGATGTAAAAGAAAGGGCAGGGTGGGGATTACCAAACTTAAAATTATATTACGCAGCAAACTGCCTAGATTGGTTATTGGAATGGGTCAATTTAAGAAATCAGAGAATACTACAAATAGAGGGAGAAGACATTTACTTTGGTTGGCATGCCTATTTGTGGTATGGGAAGGCCAACATAGACAAAAATTTTACAAACCATCTTTTAAGAAAAGGTTTGCTAAGGGTCTGGACAAAATATAAAAGGAGATTTTATTTAAAAACCCCGCTTTGGATTTCAGCCCATGAAGCTTTTTTAAAAGGGAAAAACCCAAGATAGACAATTGCCTTACTTACAAAGATCTCATAAAAAAATCAGGATGGAGATACACAATTTAAATCTAGAAAGGAATTAAAAGAGAAAGGACTAGATACCCATTGGTTATTGATAAGACAGTTAAAAGAGAGATTTAAAATTGATGGGAAATAAGATGGATATGAAATGAAGGAGACTAAATTAGATGAAGTACTTATTAAAGATGTGGAGCATAAAGTGGGGAACATTTATAAGATACTGCTAGAGATAGAAATGGAGCAAGAGATAGTCAAAGACAGCATGATAAAATGGGCCAGGAATATAGGTCATACCATTTCATTGGAGACCTGGTCTAGATCATGGAAGTTGTTACAATGCACAAGTTTGAAAGAAAATCTCTATAAAATGATATATAGGTGGCACTTAACACCAGTGCAATTAGCAGAGATGCGTAGAGGAGAGAAAGAGATGTGCTGGAAATGTGCAGCCAGAGGCACGTTCTACCATATATGGTGGACGTGCACAAGAGCAAGGGAGTTTTGGGAAGAAATACATGGGATAATTAAGGATATATTTAAAATTAACTTTTCATTAAACCCAGAATTGTACTTATTAAACATATTGGATCCAGTATCTATGCTGGATAAAGCACAACAAAGTATTTTACTGTATATGATCACAGCTGCAAGATTGAGCTATGCACAAAGGTGGAAACAAAGTGAACCCCCAAAGATAGAGGATTGGGCAAAGAAGTTATATGATATGGTAGAACATGATAGGATCAGGGTATGGACATCAGAGAGACCTATGAATCAGAATGAAAACAGATCGAATTTGGTTACACCTCTGTGGGAATGACTATGGGGAAAAAAGGCTATTAGGGAGGTTGAAATATATATATATATAAAAGATAATTATGAATTTTGGACTTTTTATATTGATATGTTTAATGTTGGAGGTTACCTATTGGTAGTATGTAATAATATAATGGAAATAGAATGAGTAGGGTAAGTAGGAAATTGGTAATGAGATAGGGTTTTGATATGGTTAATAGAAAAGTTAAAGACATTACATGTAATATATAAGGAACTAGAATGTTTATATTGAAGCAGAAAAATATTTAAGAAGTAATATTCATATGATGTTATATATGTTATATATGTTTATATTTAGGTTATACATATTGCATATATATTGTAAAATAGACCCGAACAGTTATAGAAGAAATTAGGGAAAATAATGGTTTTGCAAAATTAATAAGAATAGAAATATAAAATAGATATATGTTAGCACTCACTTCTTGAAGTGGGGGAAAGGGGGGAGTAAAGGAGAAGCTATTAGGAGATTAGGATAATTATGAAAATAAGAAATAAGGGTAAATTTAGGACATTAAGGAAAATATTGTAATTTAATTAGGGAAATAAGGAAGATATTATTTATGATATGTTATTGTGTGTTTCCTTTATCTTTCTTTCTGTTTTGTTTTTTTCCTTTTTTGGCTCTCCTTTCTCTTTTAATAATGTAATTGAAATACTTAATAAAAAATTTATTAAAAAAAATAAAGATTGTCAAAAAGACTTAATGTACTTCATTTGGAATAAGAGAAGACCAAGAATAAAATGGAAAACGTTAACAGAGAAAAAAGAGAAAGGGGGTGCCAGTCTTCCAGACTTGAGACTATATTTCAAGGCAAATATTTTAGTGTGGGTTAAAGACTGGGTGACACTACAGGACGAGAAACTGTTAAACTTGGAGAGTTCTGGGATGCGGATGGACTGGCATGCCTACGTCTGGTATGGAAAAGAAAGGCTTGATAAAGAATTTCTTAAACATTTTATAAGGAAACCTCTTCTACTAATATGGCGAAAGATTAAGAAAAAATTATATTGGAAAAGCCCATTATGGATTTCCCCCATGAAGCGTTCTATGCAAGATGGAGAAATCCTGATGAAAAATTGATACGGCATAAGGACTTAATCGTGGAGGGGAAAAACTATGAGCAAGAAGTCAAGAGAATCACTGGAGGAGGAGGGATTCCGATGTCATTGGTTTTTGTATAGACAATTGAAAGAGAGGTTCCTTACGGATAAAAAGACAGAAGGTATAAAAGCAGAGATGAAAGAGGAAGAACTTGAGAAAATATTTTTTGATTCGAATAAACAAATGGTTTCCAAATTTTATAATATAGTTTTAGAAAGGGAACTGGAGCCCGAGCAAGTAAAGCCAAATATGATTGTGTGGGCACAAAATATTGGACGTGAGATGTTGTTAGATCATTGGCAAAGAAATTGGTGAGATACGATTAACTTCACAGCCGCTAAAAATTTGAAAGAAAATCATCTAAAAATGTTGTATAGATGGCATTTAGACCCAGTCAAATTAAGCAAAATATATAAATTAAAAGAAAATAAATGTTGGAAATGTGGTAAGATATGGTACATACTATCATATTTGGTTGACTTGCGAAAAATCAAAAGTTTTTTGGAAGAAAATATAAGAAATAATGCAAGAAGTGTTAGAAATAAAGATACTTTATACTCCAGAATTATTCTTATTGAATATACTGAATAAAATTGGATTAAGCGATAGAAATAAATATTGGAGAATCATTTTATATATGGTTACAGCGGCGAGAATGGTCTTTGCAAAAGAATGGAAGAATGACCTGACCCCGAAGATTTATTGGATAGCTAAAGTGATGGAATATAAAGAAATTGACAATTTAACAATGCTGTTAAGAGGCAAAAACCAGAATGAGAATGAAGAAGAATGGAACAAAGTAAAGAAACTCCAGTTTTTGTTAGAAAATTGACTAGTGGTATTGTTAGGATATTAGATATTGAGACAATGTAAAACTGAATAAAATATGAATAAAATAATACAACATAGATAATACAATATAAATATTAAAAGGTGGTGAAGAACAAGATTGAGAAGGTCGACGGATTATTGAAGCAAAAATTACAATAAGCTTAATGAACATGATCATTAAGGTATTAAGTACTAAATATTTGTGTAAATAGAAATGGGGGCGTCCCTCACCTTTGTCTGAGGGAGGTGATATTTGAGAAACGTAAAAAGATCACAGAATGGGAATTAGAGGAGGTTAAGGAAGTCTCGATGTGGTACAGGGAGAATTTAAAAGGATGAATATTTCAATTAAGAAAAGTGGAACATATGTTCTCTCGTGTGTCTGGAAAACTTTAAGGTAATTTAATCTTTCTTAAATCGAAAATGTTATGTTAAGACGGTTTAAATTTCAAGTAATGCTTTGGAAGGATGTAATTTTAAAGATTTGTGTTTTAAATTAAAAAAAAAAAAGGAAAGGCACATCCACACAGTTAATGGGCCATCAGCCACAACAATACTTTTGGGAAATTGCCTGATTACCCTGAAACATTTGCAACAGGCAAGACATACCAAGGCAAGTCTACTTACATGATGCAACCATCATATGGCCATCATACAGCCATCAGGTAGCTATCATGCAACCATTATCCTTCAGTTCCGGCTTTTGTCCCTTTCCAGGAAAGGGTTTGCCCTGAGATATGTTTCTCCGTATAACTAGACCCCCTTTTGAGACATAATTCAGAGCTCTCCCACACTAGACTAGCAGACCGTCACTCAGTTTTCCTCCGCTTTGCCTTTTCTCCAACCGAAGACTTTGAGATCAGGTGCAGTATGACCATTTCTATTTTCCCCCCCTTTTTCCCTTATCATTTTTCACCTCTTTTTATCTCAACAGTCCCTGTGTGGTTGTGTGAGTGATTCTTTCTTGTGTGTGTGTAAGTTTTATTTTATAATATATCAGGATTGAACGCTAATCTAGTTCATGTGTTGTCTGACTTCATAAAGCTGGGTTAATGATCTTGCCTCATTGACCTGCCCTCCGCATTGCTAAAACAAGTGCTCCACTAATTTCCCCAGTCTTTATATTTTTTCAGCGAATCTGGGCATCCCCAGAGGACCCCCAGAAGTCATGGTAACACATTCTCCAAGCCACAGCACAGCAACAGCCCTGTTCATCCTGTGTGAGGCGGGATGGAACTGGGAGGAGGGAACAGCTCTCCCACTTACAGTGAAGTGGATTATTCAGGACGGGCTGCCACTGGAGTGTGCGGGAGCAAGACCCACAGCAAAAATGGTCTTCCCACACTGCAGGAGAATAATATGGAATAAAATACTGCCCTAAGGCCCCTTATGTTTGGTATAATCATTCATAAAGGAGCATATAATTGGAAAAGTTGACTGCATTAAGCTCAAAAGAACATAGACAACCAGACGGCTCCCTTAATGAAATTTGGTGGTATTACATATTCTAACAGTAAAATATGTATTATCTTTCTGTAATCCATAGCTATCTACCCGATCAGTTTCAATACAAAGATGAATCGCCTTAAAAGGATTGAACATTCACAATCTTGTTCTAACTAATCTCTCTTTTTTTATGTTCAGTGTTCCTGTTATTACTTTTTTTTAAATAAAAGATAGCACAATAATGTTTATTTTTAAAAGGGAAAAAATAGACTTTTGGGGATCAGAAAGAAACATGTGGTTCTTCAAGTGGTCATCTGTGAACTCACACAAATGGGTCTTCTGCACAGTATGTTGTTCAGAACCTTCTAGAGCCTTAGGAAAGGCATTTGGGGGGAACTTCGCCCCATTTATTTAATTGTATTTCCCTTGACCTGAAGGCCAACCTATGGTGGGGGGGTTTACCTTTGTTTCCTCTAAGGCTGAGAGTGTGTCTTCTCCCAAGGTCTTCCAGTGGATTTCCATGGCAGAATGATGATTCCAGCCCTGGGCTCTAGAGTCAGCCCAAAGCAAAAATCATGACACATTTAATACATTTAATTTAATTTAATAACAATTTGATGCATTTATTAAATAAATAATTAAATAATACATTCAATTGAAAATATTTAATAGGTATTGATTGCATTTTGTCCAAGTTTTCTATAGTTTTTTTAATATTCTAACTTGCCTACTCTTTCTTTTTTCCCCCTTATAGTTGTGAGCTGGCTCCTTTGGGTTCCTTCTCTCTTCACTGAAATTGGCTGGAATCACAGAGCTGGAAGAGATCCCAAGGGCCATCCAGTCCAAACCCATTCTGTCATGCAGGAAGATACCATCAAAGCCCTCTCTTTGACAGATGGCCACCCAGCCTCTCTTCAGAAACCTCCAAAGAAGGGAAGAGACTCCACCACACTCCCAGGCAGCAGCTTATTCCATTCTTGAATTGCTCTTGCTATCAGGAAATTCTTCCGAATGTTGGGATGGAATCTCTTCTCCTATAGTTTGAATCCATTGCTCTGTGTCCCAGTCTCTGGAGCAGTGGAAAACAGGCTTGCTCTGTCTTCAAAATGACATCCCTTCAGATATTTAAACATGGCTATCATGTCCCCTCTTAACCTCCTCTTCCACGGACTAAACATCCCGAGGTCCCTAAGCTGCTCCTCATGGGGCTTCATGGTTTCCAGACCCTCCACACATTCCAGGTTGTTGATATCCTTCTTGAACTGAGGTGCCCAAAACTGGACACATGATTCCAAATGAGGTCTAACCAAAGCAGAATAGAGTGGTACCATTACTTTCCTCGATCAAGACACCATGCTCCATTGATGCAACCAAGAATCGTGTTGGTTTTCTTTTTTTGAACAGAATTAACATGGTGTGAAAAATGATTTCTTAAAAGGTGCAAAATCTCTTGTGACATCCTCCCCCTCCCCGATGTGGCAAAAACTTTTAAAATTATTCCTTCTTTGAAGCACAGTGGACTAAATGAAGATTTAATGTGGTGGTTAGTCTGAATTTTGAGTATTGTTTGTGGGGTAGGGAGAAGGAGGATACCTGTTGTGTGATCTGTTTTTCTGGGAAAACTTCCAATCAATGATCCCATGGCCAGTAAACAGGCCACCAATTGCCAGCAGGGCAATGAATCCCGTAGAATCCCAGACCCCAAAACTCCAGGGGGATTTATGGCCAAAGGAAGGCGCTCTTCCGAAACAGCTGTGCACCCTAGCTGGCAGCAGTGGATGGTTCCTGGATCATCCGCTCTATGGCAGGTGACCCACCTGGACTTCTTGATGGGAAGCAAAGCAGGACCTCCTGCCAAAAGCATAAGGAACACTTAGGCCAGGCTTTGCAGAAGAGTTTATGTTACAGAGCGTGGCCTGCATTGGTCGAAGTTTTCACAGTGTATAATTAGCAATCCATCAAAATGTATTTATTTGATTTACACCCTGCCTTTCTTCTTATGCAGGACCCAAGGCAGCCCAACTAAATATAAATGTTAGTCTTAATGGTTGTTTTGCTGGATTCTTTTATCATCCACCCCTTCCTCCTTTTTGTATTTCCCTCAGATTTTCCTTGGACTCCCCCCTTGCTCCTGCCACTGCCATGTTTTTTTCTGCACCTGACTGCAAGGAAGAGACTAAGTTCTTCCAGATGGTGACAAGTGGCATGAACAAGAACAAACAGGTGACACATCAAATCCCTCCATTTCCCTGACGTCTTTTGTGACCTTGGATGACAGTGAGCTCATTCCCGCCTTCTGTGGGGCTTTGCTCTTGGACTCAGCTTGTCATAATGATTCTTTCTTGTTGTCTTTAGGCCAACAGCCATTGATAGCCACTGGGAAGGACATTGGTGAGTGCCAGGTCAGTTAATGGGAAGGTAGTTGCCATTCAGGACTTGATCTTGGATAAGCATGCCCACCTGGCATGCATCACAGAGACCTCGTTGCATCAGGCTGGGGGAGTTAACCTCTCTCTGCTTTGTCCACAAGCGTCCTCTGTTCTGCACCAGGTGAGATCTTGGGGTTGCAATAGTCTTCCAAAATTCCATCCCCTTGTACAAATGCCTTGTTCCTCAGCTCTCTGGGTTTGAATCTTTACCTTAATCCTGGGGAGCCGGGACAGATTAGGGATTCTCTTGGTGTTCCACCCAGTCCACTGCACAACGGTCTCCCTTCCTGAGCTAGCTGGCATTATCTTGGGGCTGGTGTTGGAATTTTCCTAGGGAAGTATAGTACTAGGGGATTTCAACATCCACACTGAGACCTCCCTGTTATCTGCCACGACAACCACAGGACTGTCCCAAGGGGTATCTGGCCCTACTGGCAGTCGACACACTCTGGACCTAGTTTCCTGCAGCAGGTGGGGCGAATGAGATCTGGAGGTAAAGAAACTCTCTCGTTGTTCTGTTGCCATGGAGAGATGACCAGCTGGTTGGATTCAGATTCACTGGGACTCAGAATCTCTGCAGGAATGATGGACTCATTAAGATGTCTTATGGATCTGGATGGATTCCGGATGGCTCTCGGTGAGTTTCCAGCTGCCTTCGCAGGCAGTCCTATCAAAGTCCATGCTGACCTCTGGAATACAGAAATGGCCAAGGTGGTGGACAAGATCGCTCCCAGGCATTCCCTCTCACAAAGTGAAGCCAAACTGGCCCCCTGGTTTTCCAGGGAGCTGGTGGCTATGAAACATGTGAAAAGGCAACTAGAGCAATGTGAGCAGAAAACTGGAACACCTGCAGTCAAGCACAGGCTAGACTTTATATAAGTGGATACTCTGTGGCAATAAAGGCAGCAAAGGCAAATTTCTCTTCTGTCTCTATTGTGTCTGCAGGGGGCCAGCTGGAAGATTCGAGTGGTCAGGGGTCTTTTATACACAGGCCCAGGAGAGGAAAATCCACATCACTCTACAGCACACTGTGAACAATTTTCCGGTTACATTGCAAACAATTTTCCGGTTACATTCCAGTGGATGTAACTCCGGCCTCTGCTTGTCCAGTGAGAAAGGATACTTCTCAATTTGCACAGCCCGAGGATGTGGAGAGGATTCTTGGAGGTATGAGAGCCACTCCATGTGCTCTAGATCCTTCCCCTTCCTGGCTTATTCAAAAAGCTAAAGGGGGGCTGGCCGATTGGGTAGAGGGAGCAGTCAAGGCCTTTTTAAAAGAAGGTAAAGTTCTAGTTTCCCTGAAGGAGGCTATGAAAAAACCATTGCAAAAATAAATAAATAAATAAATAATCCATCCTGGATCCCATTTTGGATAATTATACAGAGACTGCCTTGGTCACCTTGGTGAATCACCTACACCAGGAACTAGGTGGGGAGAGTATATCCCTGTTGGTTCTGCTGGGCCTCTCGGTGGCTTTCGATACCATTAACCATTGCATTCTTTTGGGCCACCTTGCAGGAATGGGACCTGGGGGCTCTGTTTTACAGTGGCTGCATTCCTTCCTGGAGGGCCAAACCCCAAAGGTGGTGCTGGGGGGCTCCTGTTTGACCCCTTGTCTTTTGATCTATGGGGTCCCCCAGGGCTCGGTTCTGTCCCCCATGCTGTTTAACACCTACATGAAACTGCTGGGAGAGGTTGTCCTGAATTTTGGGGTTCGGTGCTGTCAGTATGCGGATGACACCCAACTTTATGACTCCCTCCCACCACAGGCCAAGGAAACAGTTTTGGTCCTAAACCAGTGCCTGTCATCAGCAAGGGACTGGATGAGGGCAAACTGAAATTTAATCCGGACAAGATGGAGGTGGTCCTGTTCAATTGGTAAACAAGACAAGGGAATCAGGATTTTGCCTGTGCTGGACGGAGTTACATTCGCCCTGAAATCTCAGGCTCGCAGCCTTGGTGTTCTCCTGGATTCAACACTGAGCTTGGATGCTTATGTCCCAGCTGTGGCCAAAAAGTGCATTTGCAAGGTTAAAACTGATGTGCCAGCTGCACCTGTTCCATGAGATGTCAGATCTGGCTTCAGCGACACACGCCTTGATTACATCTTGGTTGGAATACTGTAATGTGCGTACATCGGGCTGCCATTGGAAACTGCTTGGAGACTTCAGTGGGTTCAAAATGCGGCAGCCAGAATGCCGACCAGGGCCAGTTACAGGGAGCATATAACTCCCTTGCTAAAACAGCCCCGCTGTTTGTTTCGGGGCACAATTCAAAGTGCTGGTTATGACCTATAAAGCCCTAAACGGCTTAAGTCCAGGCTATCTGAGAGACCGTATCTCTCTGTACAAGCCAGCAAGAACCCTAAGATCTGCTGGGGAAGGCTTTCTCTCTGTCCCACCGCCATCCCAGGCCTGCCTGGTGAGGACAAGGGAGACAGGGCCTTTTCAGGGGCTGCTCCTACCCTGGGGAACTCTCCTCCACAGGAGGCTAGTGGGCCCCCTCCCTGGTCTCCTTTTACTGGCAGGAGAAAACTTTTCTTTTCAAACAGGCTTTTACAGAAGCTGGGCAGCTTTATTTATTAACTTGTACTAGAATATCCTTTTAAATGTTTGTATGATTTTATATTCATTTAATGTTTTTAATTAATTGTTTTTAATGTTTTCAATATTTTTAATGTTCAACATTTTCAATGTTTTTAAAGTATATTTATTGTTGGAAGCCACCTTCCAACAATTTTGGGATAAAGACAGCTTAGAAATATAATGAAATTAATAAATTAATTAATTAATTTTGGGGTGTATATCATCAATTTTTATTTTCAATAAATCTTTATGTGTTATCCAATTGTTCAACTTCGGCTTCTCTCGTCTGTAGAAAGCCTCGCATACAGATTTCCATATTGGTATTTTAGGGTATAGTTTCACCGTATATTTCTTCCAAACTCTTGTGAGTGATTTCGGCACAAAATGATTGTTGAACTCTTTGCTTATCTTTTTCATATCTAAGGGAGGCATGCCAGCCAAAAGGTTGGTCCACTCCCTCCACCTGTAACAGTATGGCATTCTTTAAAGTAATATATTAATATTCAGATATCGAAGATACCTGATTTTCAAATCAGATAAACTCAGTCGACCTCTTTTTTGTACCTATCAAAGTTTTATACCTCATCCCAGGCTCTTCCCCCTGCAATATAAATTGCCATAGGTCTTTATCCTAATCCTTAAATTGTCATTTGTCATCACTGGAAGAGTTTGAAAGAGAAAAAGCATCTTTGGCAGAATGTTCATTTTGACCATAGCTATTCTTCCTCATTTTGGCCCATCTCTGAGGGTCCTTTTCTCTCTACTGCCAAACTGTTGTATAATTATTATCATGAAGGTCAGTATTGTTTTTTTGTAATAAAGATACTGAGATACTTAACTTTTCTGATGCTTGTAAAATTTGTTTGATTCATAATTTGTTCATTTTTGGTTACATTTCTGGTGATCATTTTGTTTTTTTCCTCGTTAACTTTAAACCCTGACACCTCTCCAAATTATTTTAATATTTGCAGTAATTTGGTGATGCTTTGCGGTGGGTTTTCTTCTAGAATCGCCAGATTGATCGCAAAAGTCTTTATTTTATATGCTTCATTTTTAAATTTCTATTCCTTGTATTTGTGCTTCATCCAGCCTTGTCTTGGTGCTTTTTCAATTTTTTTTTTTTGGTTTTCTCTTCATTGATAATTATTTGATTTTTATATATTGACTCCAACCATTTGGTAAAATGACTTCCCAAATTCATCTTGCTTAAAACTTCAAACGTGACTGGCCATTTGACATTGTCAGAAGCTTTCTTTCTGCCAACCATTATTAAAGATTTTTTTCATTATGTTTATGGAAATATTCAGTGCTGTTTAATACATTTCCGATATTGTTCTTAAGTGATCCTTTGGGTAGGAATCCATTCTGGTCCTCATGAATCCAATCTTGAAAGACTACTTTAATCTTGCATCCAATATAGATGCGAATATCTTGTAGTCTACATTCAACAGAGAATTAGGCCTGTAGCTTTTTGGCTCCAGGAAATCCATGATAATGGCTTGTTAGCTATTTCTATTCCATTAATTGTTTTTTTTAGTGGTATTGTAAGTACCTCCTCAAAAGTTTTATAATATAGAGGTGTGAAGTCATCCAGGCCTGGGGCATTTCCTACTTCAATTCCTTGCTGTTCTGCAATTTTTGGTATGTCTGCCAAATTCAGGTAAGCATTTAATTTCTTCCTCTTTCCTGTTGTATCTTTTACAGTGCATATTTCATCTTTTATTTGAATGTCTTTTATTTCTACGTCCTTTTGGATTTTGCTGTTTAATACCAATATAAATGGCAGGAGTGAGGGTGGATAACCTGGAGGCCTTCCTTTACTGATGTTAATTTCTGCAATTCTTTCTCCATTCACCATTCTCCTAGCTTTTTCACAGAATCATAAAATCATAGAATTGGAAGAGATCACAAGGGCCATCCAGTCTAACCCACTGCCATGCAGGAACACACATCAAAGCATTCCCAAGAGACAGCCATCCAGCCTCTGTGTAAAAACCTCCAAAAGAGGAGACTCCACCACACTCTGGGGCAGCATATTCCACAGTTAAACAGCTCTGATCATCAGGAAGTTCTTCCTGAGGTTCAACTGGAATCTCCTTCCTGCAGCTTGAATATATTGCTCCTTGTCTTAGTCTCTGGAGCAGCAGAAAACAAGCCCGCTCTCTCCTCGATATCTCCTCAATATGGATATCAAGTCCCCTCTTAACCTTCTCTTCTGCAGACTAAATATATCCAGATCCCTAAGCCACTCCTAATAGGGCATGGCTTCCAGACCCTTCACCGTTTTGGTCGCCCTCTGCTGGACACATTCCAGCCTGTCGATATCCTTCTTGAATAGAGGTGCACAGACCTGGACGCAGTATTCCGGATGAGTTCTAACCAAAACAGAATAGAGTTGCGTTGGCTTTCTTGGCTGCCGCATCACACTGCTGACATGTTCAGCTTGTGATCTACCAAGACTCCTAGATCCCTTTCACATGTACTGCTACCCCCGTCATATGTCCCCCATATTTGTGCATTCCATTTTTTTCTGCCTAAGTGCAGGAGCTTACATTTCTCTCTGTCGAAATTCATTTTGTTAGCTTTGGCCCAGCTCTCCAATCTGTCAAGGTCATTTTGAAATTCGATCCTGTCCTCTGGGGTATTAGCAACCCCTCTCAATTTGGTGTCATCTAGATATTTGATCCACATGCCCTCCACTCCTTCATCCAACTCATTGATGAAGATGTTGAATAGCACTGGGCCCCGGACAGAACCCTGTGGCACTCCACTAGTCACTTCTCTCCAGGATGAAAAGCAGCCATTGGTGAGCACTCTTTGGGTTCATTTGGTCAACCAATTACCAATCAACCTAACAGTAACTCTGTCCAGCCAGAATTTTACTGGCTTCTTTGCAAGAATGTCATGGGAAACTTTGTCAATGGCCTTACTGAAATCAAGATACGCTACATCTACAACATTCCCTTCATCTATCAAGCTTGTAACTCTGTCGTAAAGAGAGATGATTAGTCTGGCGTGACTTATTTCTGAGAAATCTATGTTGACTTTTAGTGATTATGGCATTGCTTTCTAAGTAATTACAAACTGACTGTTTAATGATTTGCTCTAGGATCTTTCCTGGAATTGATGTCAGGCTTACCGGGCAATAATTATTTGGGCCCTCTTTTCCCCTTCTTGAAGATGGGAATGCCCTCCTCCAGTCTGCTGGAACTTCTCCTGTTCTCCAAGATTTCTCAAAGATTACTGTGAGTGTTCTTTAATAAACTTGGATGTAATTCATCTGGCCCTTGAGACTTGATTTCATCTAGTGTAGCCAGGTATTCCTATACTACTTCTCTACCTATTCTGTGTTGCATTTCCCCCCCTTCCTCACCTGCACCTGCATGCAAGATGGAACTCAACATGCTTCCAGGGAAGGAGGGACGCTTTAACACAACACTGGAGGAGGTTTTTGCTTGAAGAGGAAGAACAGCCAAGAAGGGGTTCTCAGGGGTCCCTAGCCCCTGATGGTGATGGGGCAGCATGGCTCCATCTTGCAAAAGACATTGTTGGTTCAGAGGGGGCTGCAAAAAACACACGAGTGGCTTTTACAGCTGCAAATACTTGTGTTGCAGCTTCTTCTGTTGGATGTGCCTCTCCAAGAGATCCAGAGCCTTTGTTGTGGTGGAAGCTGGCTTCTGCTTGTAGAAGGACAGGTTGCCTACCTGTAACTGGAGCTCTTCGGGTGGTCATCTGTGAACTCACAGAAAGTGGGTGTCTGCACCTGCGTGGTACTGACCGTGGAAGTTTCCAGAGCTCTAGGACTAAGATTTTGATGGGAACTCAAATGATATAGGACAAGTAGTACAAGCGACCAATGGCGGTGTTATCACCATGAACTGGCCTGGCTTCGGAAGGTATTAGACATAGTTTGATATCATAATTCAGTCTCATTTTGCCACCCTTGGCCAAGTGTTTGTGAGGCCCCCGAACAAGCACAGAGCTAGGCATGGCTATTAATTGCCAAAACATTCCTTTCTCCACCTAGGCAAGCCAGACTCAGCCAGATCTTGCTTTAGGAGACCTCCCTAGACAAACACCTCATTAAGGATGCATGCTAATACAAAGAGCCCCCTGCCCTGAGCAGGTAACTTGGCAAGCTGGACTTTTCACTTGCAAAGCATGCTGCATCTATATACTGGCCATTCCATTGTCGATTTGGACATAATCCAATCATGTTAAATTCTGAACTTTCGGAGACATTGTCTCGCGCCCAAACCTCATTGTTCTCTCCCAAGTACAGACTAGCCCACGATCATATTTTCCCCTATAAAAACCCCCAGTTCCGAGAGCTTCCTCAGATCGCTCCTGAGTTTCAGACCGCCCTGCTGCTGCTTTGCCCGGCGAGCTCCCCTCAGTGAACGACACTGAGCTTTTTCTCCTTATCTGCAACCTCTTCAGGACTACGAGAAAGGTGTCGTATCACCCATTTCGCCCAAAACCCTTATTTCTTATTTCCTAGTTAGCTCTGTGGTTGTGTTGTCTTAAGTGCCTGTTTTTAATAAAACATCATTTTTGCCATTTTAAAGCTATCTGACTGCTTAACTGACCTGACCCCGTAGACATAGGGTTACACAATCCCTGCTAAGTTACCCTGCCTCTCGTTAGCTTAAAGCAAGTGCTCCAGTTAATTTCTCCATCTTGCATTTTGGTTATTTGGACGCCCCTCCCGGGACCCCCCGTTAACAGGGTAACAGAGTGGTGGAGAATGTGGGCAGCCCCAGTACCCCTAATTTGAGAAGGAATCCAGAACCTCCTCAGATCGGGCGGTACTGATCTAGGGAATGGTCAGTTGATCTGTCTTAGAATGCTGGTAGGCAGGCAAGTGTGTGCGTGACCTCTGTGTGTGTGAAGTGACTCTATCGGGTGGAAATCTGTTCCCCTTTCTTTGTTTTGTCCTGGGAACCACCTCCCCATCTTCGGTTTATTGTGGGCTGGGGCTTTGCGTGTTTTAGGTCTAGCATATTAGGAATAGTCTACACCCATCCAACATCTTAGCAGCAAGGCACACAAAAAAGTACAGAAGGAGCAGCCCCCACTCCTTCCTTCGCCCCTTTGAGTTATCCCTTGAGTTTGGTTTGTTTGCATTGGAGAAGGCGCGAGTACATCCCGGCTTCTTAGTTCTCGGGTGTGTCCCAATTTTGCTAGCGTGATAGGTGTGGGTGGATCCCCAACCTGAGTTAGGGTTAAGCGGTTTAGCCCAAGGTGTAGGAGGCGCCCCTCACCCAGAAAACCAGTTAGGGATGGTTTGGTTTTTGGTTCCTTGCTCTTTCTTCCCGCTGTTCGGCCGGGGAGCGTAGTAAGTTCCTTAGTGTTCATCACCCCCCCTTCAGGCAGGCGGAGTACTCCTGAGGGTTCCCTGGGTCTAGGTGACCTCCCCGTCCGCCAACCGTTTCCTCATCCTTTTGTTCTCAGTCCTGTCCAGATGTAAAACCGGGCTTGAGTGTAGAAAAATGACTTTGTCTGGGCAGGCTGGAGATAGGTTCCCCTCCCTCTTTCCTAGAATAGTTCCGCAGGGTTGTTTATCCTTTGGCTCCCCCAAGGGTCTAGGTGGCCTTCCCGTCACTCCAGTTCCTGGCACCATGTTTGTATTAGTGAGTTGTTGTGGTTTAGTGTAGGAAAATAGCTAAGGAGAGCCCTATTACTGTGAAGGAACTCATGTGTGAGGAAGAGATCTGAGGGAAACTAGAGAGGTGGGTTTTGAGTAAGGGGAAATGCCCCTGAAAGGACTCTGTCTTCCAGACGGCCGATCCCTTTACCTCCCTCCGAGACGCGTACGCCCTGTTGTGCAAATCAAAGAACCCATTCGGGCCATCAGAGGATGCGCTGGCCACTTGGGGACTTTGGCTTGCAGCCAGAGACGCTAGTAGTGCCCTAGTTGAGACCTGGGGGAAGGTAGCAAAAACTGAGAAAGAGAATGCCTGGCTTCAGGCCGAGATCGAGACGATGCGGGCAGACAAAGTAACTTTTGTGTCTGTCGCGCAGGCCTCCTCCCAGAAACTCAGTGACGTTACTTAGGTGGCTCAGACATGGGAGGAGAAAGCCCAGGCCTTGCAGTGGTTCTCAACCTGTGGGTCTCCAGATGTTTTTGGGCCTCAGCTCCCAGAAGCCCTGAGCATTGACCATAGTGGCTGGGGCTTCTGGGAGCTGAAGTCCACAAACATCTGGGGACCTACAGGTTGAGAACCACTGCAGAGGCTGAGCTTGATCATGCCCGGTCTACAGCCAGATTCATGGTTGGGCAGGTAAGAGGTGGTGAACCATGCAAATTGCAAATTAAGCAAATTGCTGCACTGGAGAGCCAGCTCCAAACCCATAAGGCATTGATTTCAGCTGTGTGCCCGGAGCTGCTCCCAACCTTTGCCCAAGACTTTTCTGGGTAGCCCTTCCCTGAGGATGCTCTGGCCTCCTCTCCCCACAATCCGGACTGGGATGCCCCTAAGGTCCCAGTCCACCAGGTTGAGACTCGGTCCATGATGAAGCGGACCACCCCCTTTGGTGAAGGAATTTCAGGCAGGGCAGAAACCCAGGAGACGCAGGTCACTGAGACTAGGGTCCCCTGGTGTGCCACCGAAGCCAAGGCTATCGCGGACCAACTGAGTCTATTGAATCAGTCCACCGGGATCATGTGGCTGAACGCGGTGACGCACTCTCACCCGACAGCCTGACCTGACCCAGTTGGCCCGAATTTGCATGTCCCCTTCGGAGCTTCCTACCCTCGAATCGGCCATGGCAGCTCGAAGCCTGGTTAGGCTCGAGGCCCATGACTGGATGCGAGAGGTAGTGAGGATCCTTTGACCTGGACAGAGAGCGAGTGTGCTCTACGTCATGGAGCAGCAGAGTCCTTGCGAGAACCCTGAGGTTTACATGGCGCAGAAGCAGCTACTCGCCATTCTGGTCGAGAAGGTCCCCCTGACTGCCCACGGGTACAGCTTTGACCACGTGGAATTCAAGGCTTGAACCACGAGACAAAGATGGCCCTGGGTTTGGTGGATCTGGCCACGACATCTTGGGAGGACTTTGGGAACAACCTCCGTCGGGTCGCGGACCTGTTATGGGAGGCTGGCTCCCTCCGACCCCCCCATCAAAGATGTCTGGTGGGTACGATCCCATGGCCCAGATGCACTCCTCGGACAGTGTCAAGATCTGGGGCATGCTCCACCGGTTCGGAGTGGACATGAGCCAGTTTGACAAGCGGCCCACGTCAGAGCTTCTAGAGCTCTGGACAAGCAGCTTGCGGTGGCTGGTAAACAGCCAGTCCAGACCGTGACGAACGGCTCTCCTCCAGCTGGGTACTACCCGAACTTGGACTTTCAATAATAGGGGTGCCCTCGGTCCAGGAAGCTTCCCCGCAATGTTGTGGCCAGGCCGCAGCCAGACAAGTGGGGAAGGATCTGTGTGAGGGCAGGCATAGGGACCGAGGGGGAAAACTCCTGCCACCCCGTTAGTAGATTCTCGTGCGGTGGGAGCTAAATATTATGGTGTGATTGATCTGGTGAATGCTTTCCATTCCATCCCACTCCATGAGGCGTGTTGGTATAAATTTACCTTCACATTCCGGGGCCAACAATATGTGTTTAAACGCACGCCCCAGGGCTTCCATTCCAGCCCGAGCATTTGCTACACACATGTGGTTAAGATGTGGAATAAGCTGCAACCAGCTTCGTGGTCCCACGTCTTATCTTACATAGATGACATTTTGGTCCATTCCGCCGCTGAGGAAAAGATGCGGGAGATTATTCGGGAGGTGTTAGGAATCATTTGTGACACCAGCTTCAAGGCTAATAGGGAAAAGGCTCAGCTGGTGTCCATCGAGGTGAAATATCTAGGTCTTTGTCTGGGCACCAATGGTCACACCCCCGATGTGCAGCGGGTGGAGGTGATCTCGAAGTTGCCAGCTCCCACAGACGTGCAATCCCTGCGTTCCCTCTTCGGAACATTTAACTTTTCTAGGGACTTTATAGAATCTTTTGCTGCCAAGGCGAAGCCTCTGTATGCCCTACTAAAGAAGAACGCTGAGTGGAACTGGGGACCTGCTCAACAGCAGGCACTTGCACAACTTAAGGAGGACCTGATGAAAGCGCCAGCTTTGGCTCACCCTAACATGGCAAGGCCTTTCCTTATCCAGTTAGCCACCTCTGACAGGAGTGTAGGAGCAGTCCTATCATAACAACAGAATGGCACTCAGCATGTGATAGCTTATGCCTCCAAAAATCTGGATCCACACGAGACCAAAATTAGTCCCTGCGAGAAGACCTGTCTCGCTCTTACCTGGGCTCTAACGCGCTGGGAATTTATGATTGGAGGCGCCCACATGATTGTTCAGACCCCCCACACACACCACTTAAATACATCCTTTCGGGGTAAGTCCAAAATGGCCAGGTGTCAAACACCCGTATTGCCAAATGGACTGTTCCCTGGTGTCGCGTGGGGTGGATTTTCAGAAGCAGCCGCAGGACCCACCAGCTCCACATGGTCTAGTTGTGACCGGAGCCACGCATGAGTACCCTTTAACACCTTTAAATGTTAATGACTGGCCAGTTGAATGAGGAGCCTTCCTTGAGGAAGCTCAGTTACAAGGCTTTGTTTGTTGGTTCTGTGACGGATTATCCATGCACGTGGACAGTAGCCCACGGACAGCCTATGGAGCAGTGGTTCTCAACCTGTGGGTCCCCAGATGTTTGTAGACTTCAGCTCCCAGAAGCCCCAGCCACTATGGTCAATGCTCAGGGTTTCTGGGAGCTGAAGTCCACAAACATCTGGGGACCCACAGGTTGAGAACCACTGCTATGGAGCGATCCGTGTCACAGACTCCTTCACCCTACAGGGGAAAGCCCAATCACATTCCAGCCAAGCGGCGTAGAAGCTCCGAAAGCTATTTTGGAGCACAAGCCGCTTGACTGCCCCCTCGCCATCTATACAGACTCAGATTGGGCAGCTAATGCTGCAACCGTCTGGTTACCAATCTGTCTACAAAATGACCTTAAAACATCTGATGGGAAACCCATAGCCCATCTAGAGAAATGGGTCCGTATTGCAGCCCAAATTGAGGAACGGATCGCCCCTACATGGATAGTTCATGTCAGAGGACACCACAAAAAGGGTACGGTCACTTGCATTTGGAACACCAGGCAGACGCTATAGCACGTGACACAGCTTTGCAGGACGATGGGGCTCCCATCTCCACTATTAATGTGAACCCTAAGGAGCAGTTGGTCCCTCCTATGTTTGATCTAGGGTTCTTACAGAGAGTAGACTCCGAGATCTTGGACTTGGCCAGGAAAGGCTCGGACGAGTCTGGCCGGCTCAAGATCTCCCAGCTGGATGGAGTGTATTGGGCTATTGACACCAGTGGCCAGCGCCACTGGATCGTGCCCAGGTATCTCCGCAGTGACATCATCCAATTTGTGCATGAACAGGGACACCGAGGGTGCGAGGTGACCTTGGATTGGGTTCGGAACACCAGGTGGAGGCTGCAAGTTAAACAGGACATCGATCAGTGGGTGGATAACTGTTTGGCTTGCGCTATGGTCAACCGGTTCCAAGGCTCCCATCCAGCACTAGTGCATCAAGGGTCCTTGGTCACGCATCCAAATAGATTTTATAAGGTCTGCTTCCCACAACCCCACGTGGGAACAAATATTGCCTCACAGTCATCGATCCCTTCAGCAAGTGGATCGAGGCCTTTCCTTGCAGAGACAGCACCGCAAGCACGGCAACTCGCTTGCTCTTTAATAATGTCTGGGAGTGGGGGGAGTGTTGCGGGACCTTGACTCCGACACCGGGCCGCACTTCACAGGTGAGGTCACCCGAGAACTGTGCAAGGCCCTGGGCATTCGCCAGCGCTTCCACATCGCCCACCACCCTCAAAGTTTGGGATAAGTCGAGAGGACGAACCGCTCTCTGAAGGAGGCCCTTCGGAAAATGGTGCGTTCCACTGGCAAAGACTAGGACATGAAGCTGCCCATCATCTTAATGGCCTTTCGAGGCATGGTGGCATCCCACGGCTTCATGCCGCACATGATCATGACAGGGCGGAAGATGATGCTGCTCGAAGTATTTTAGATTAATACAGGTCTCCCCTCCAAGTTGGAACCGGTAGTCCTCAACAACGAGTGGGTTAGGAACTTAATTAACCATCTTGGATAAGTACACCGGCAGGTCGCAGCCCAATTGGGCAAGAACCTGCTAAAAGTGGACAAAAGGTTGCGGTGGATCCACTGCCCCTGTCAGTGGGAGGAAGGCCAGTTAGTCCTCTATAGGAACTTCTATAAGGACAAGCATTCCCTCGCTGCCAGGTGGGTCGGCCCTGTCCCCATTGTGAAATGGGTTTCACCCGCAGTATACCAAGTCAGTATTCCAAGGAAGAGAGGAGACTGGCTCAAGTTCTTTCATGCTTCCCAACTGAAGGAATGGAAGGGCCAGCCAGTCGACCCTAAGGGAACTGTAGATGTCGAACCGCCAGAGGAGGGCGTTGGGAAGGCTCCCATCGGCGTAATCGCCCCCCAAGCGTCCTTCAATTACAGAGAAATGCCAACCATTAACTTGTCTGAGACATTTGTCTCACTCTATGAGGTGTTCAACAATGGTTGGTCTGCATGGGGCGGAGGTGGAGTGGCGACCCCTCTGAGCTCCCGGTCTCTGTAAATAGTCACGCCTTGTAATTAGTGTGCTGTTTATAAACATTTAGATACAAGACACATTTAAAGCAACAGTGTTACAATAAATGTTTGATGTTCTGTGTTCCTTAAAATGGTGTCACAGAGTCTTATTTTGAAATCTGGAATATACACACTACCAATAATATCATCTTGACCTTAGTGCCAACAGTGCCACAGTACTGGAAAATATAAATCACTGCTGATCGTACATCTGGGAGAAGGGCAGATTTAGGGAAGGCAGTAAAGGGGGAGAGTCCTGAAAGGCAGAAGCCAAGGGGGGACAAGATTGAGGAAGAGACTGCGTTCCCAGAGAGGGAGAACTGAGGCAGACCCTGGCTTGATTCAGAGATCTCCCTGGCTGTTCAGACCTGAACACAAAGAGATGTCAGGCTGGGCAGGCCTTGAGTGCGAGGCTTGGTTTTGCCTTTTGCACTCGGCACTGACGGGTGGTGTTTTTTCCCCACGTGTTACATAGAGTTGGTGTCAGAGCGGTGGGATCTGACAAAAAAATAAAAAATAAAAAAATTGGTGGGATCAGAACAGAAAATTTGTAGAGATCTGACCAGAGAAGTGGTGGAATCTGATTGAAATAATCCAGTGGGATTTGGTAGGCAAGATTCCCTGAGGTAACAGTTTGAAGGTACATAGTAAGGGAATCTGAGGAACACTCAAAAGAAAATTTCTCAGACACACACTGTGTAATCTCTCTCTAAGAAACTATCAGGGTGGTTTAAGCAAAAGAATAAAGTAGTATTTCTTGAGGTAACTGTGCGGGTAATTTGTAAGGAAATACTAAAATTTTGATGCCATCTACAAAAAAAAAAAAAGCCAGAATGGAAAACCCTGAGAAAGAACAAACCTTGGTTGAAATGGCTACACTTGAGTCTGCAGAGAGTGTAGAAATATGGAAAATAAAACTTGAGATGAAAAGAATGGAAGCAGAAAGGGCCTTAAGAGAAAAACAAATGGAGTCTGAAAGATAGCAAAGAGCTGTAAAAGAAAAACAAATTGAGATGGAACATGAAATAAAATTAAGAGAATTAGAATTGCAAGCACATTTTGGTAGGAATGGGCAAGAAAGTAGCTTAGTGCCTCATGAGGTGCCTGGGGGGCACCTCCAAACCTTCCTGTGCCCTCCTAGAAGGGAGGCAGACACTTTCCCTTCCTCTATCATTACCTCCCATACAAATCCCAGCTGTGACTTTTGTACTCACACACACACACACACACCCCTCACACTTGGGTAGCCTACAGTAGGACAGTATGTGGTCTTGTAATGGACAATGCATCTCAGGAGGCTTCTAAGAACGTATTGTAACCCAAGCGCCGTATGTATTCAAGAGTGGGACCAGCACCATATGTATTTGAGAGAGGGACCAAAGGCTGCTAAGAGTCCGAGAAGTGGCCAAGGCAAGAATGGATTGCATGATCCCAGAGAGATGACAGGAGAATCACCAGGGGGCCTTGATGAGAACTAACGGAAGGTTTAGTTTCCCAAGATCAAAGTACATAAACATTTAAAGGTGCCTGGGAAACTGGTGAATCTGGCAAAGGGGGTGACATTTGGGACCATCACCAATCAATGTCATTTGTGTCTAAATTTCTACGCTCCTTGAGTGCTCAGCTATATTAACATCTGTTAACATCTGTATCTCAGACCTCACAACTTTATGCATGGCTGTAAAGCCTAAGCTATCTCAATAAAAGAAATCCCTGCTGCTTCAATCAGTGTCTTCCATTGGGAAGTAATTTCACAAGCCCAGGACACAACTGGGCCACCCCAACAATTCACAGGGGTTACAGTGTTTGAAGGAACAGGTTTCCCAGGAGTGTTAATATTTGGAGGGCAATAATGGTTGTGATCTGTGCCCCTAACTTAATCCTGGCCCTCAGCCGAGCAGCATTCCTTCCAAGAAAGGACCCCTGGCAGCCCCAGAGTGGGGTGGCGAGCCAAGAGCCAGCATGAAGAGAGGTGGGAATTAATAACCAACGGGGACTGGCCCACTGAGATGCTTCAAGGGGGAAGATCTCAAGCCCTGATGGTTTCTTCTGATTTGTGTCTCCACGGAGACATTGTGATGCAGGCTGGATTCCTCCCAAGGCTCTGTATGTCCATCTCTGGCCAGTACTGGCCCAGAAGCCAAAGCCTCTAGTAGCATCTCTTTAGGTTTGTTATAGATACAGAGGAAATAATGCTCTGTGGCTTTTTTTCTTTTCTTTTCACATTCCTTTTCACCCTAGTCAGGAATGTGGTCCTGATCTCACTTATCAACATCATATGGGAATTCCTGGACAGTTTTCTGATATGGCAGAAGTCTCTTGGTGTTTGCTGAACTTTTATCCCTGCTTTGGCGCCTCAAAGGAAGGGTAAGTGCCTTTGAGCCCAACAGAGGCCCCCTGCAATAGCCCTGTGGCCACGCCATAATATCCTTTAGCATGGACACTTCAAGCAGGCAATGCCCTCCGTGAATTGAACTGTCCAGAACGCTGAATCTCTGCCAGCCCTGCAGAAAAGACCAGGGAAAAGCTGGGGAAGCACCAACTCTTTTATTGTTTACACAGCCTCACCTAGCTGGTCTGTTCTTCCTTATTCATAATTTTTGCTTGGCCACACATGCATCCCTTTTCTTAGCTGCAAAATGTTGCACTGAATGTTTGCAACAAGCCCCTCAGGTTAAAGAAGTGCCCCACTCATGGCGCAGGGTCCTTTGCCGGGTGGCTGCTGCAATGACCAAGAGCAGAGCCACAACACCACCCCTTCATCCACTCCGTTATTTGCTGTATAATGAGGAATAATTTCCCTTCTTTTCTGCTTTCTTCGTGGCAGATTTTCCAAGGCAGCAGAGACAGGCAGTGGCAGACAGAAAGGCACACAGGAAGAGGACGAGGAGGCAATGCTCTTTCTGGCTACAAATGTCCAGAGGGCGAGTCCTGCATGGGCAGCTCCTTGGGCGAATGAAACTTTAGGGACAGGGCACATGGGCTAAATTTCATATCTAACTGGTGTATGGTCCCTTCTTTCCTTTTCCCTTTTCCCTTTAGAGCAGGTCCCTTCCCAGAAGCCATCTTCTCTCTGGCCAAAAGCAACCAACCGCATCCTCCCTGTCACAACTGGATGTTCTGACTTTCCCATGGAGGAGACAAGAAGAGACACTTCAAGGCACACTCCCCCCATGACTGGAAGGAATTTGGTAATGAATCCTCGTTCTTTGTGTGGGACCCTCATTGGGGCTGTCTGAGTTCTCCTTTAGTAGCTCAGAGCAACACCCATCGATCAGCTGCAAGATTGTTCATCCACAGCTGAAGAAGACTCTTCCTATGGCACCAACAGTGAGGGTTTGGCAAGCAAGAGCTCCTTTTCCTAAATGAGATTGTGTTCCCAGAGCTTGCTAAGATAGGCTGGAACCAGCAGAGCACAGGTGGTCATCTTTACAGCCATGGAGGCTGCGACTGCAAACTTGGAGTCTCCCTTTGTTGTGCTCACAAGGGTGCACGCCTCAGTTGAGCCTGGCCAAGCAGAGTCTTCCATCATAGCACCTGAAGAGAAGAAGGTTTTGGAGTTCCATGTCCTCAAGAAGAAGCTTCAGCACCATTGGGACCTGCCTGGCTCAGTGCAACACTCTCTCAACCAGTTCCTCTTGCCTGTCTCAGCATCCTGTGCTCACTCAGCCATCACTACAGATGACCAGCTTGAAGTGGAGATAGTCACTGGCAGGAGCCAGATCCCTTTTGTCCTCTTGGAGGTGAAGGAACACTTGGAGGCCCACCTCAAGAGGAAGATCATAGAGAAGGGCTGGGACCAACCGAGTCAGGTACTAGAGTCTCTGGAGATGTTCTTCTCAGTAGCTCCTCCAGCTATCAAGAGATACAGAGAGGACGGGGGATCCTTGCATTGCCTCTGGAAGAACCATTGTGGAAGAGGATGCCTCCCATGATGACACAGATCTTTTCTAAAAAGACTTAAAGGAAGCGTTGTCCACCCCTCGGCTGGGAGTGGAAGCAGGAGACATTGCAATGACGCTTGGCCAAGAAAGCTCTGGAGAGCCAGCTGGGCTGAGTTGCACCAGCAGGGCAACACCTTGGGAAATGGCCCATCCTCTGCTCCCGAAAGGCCCCCCTGGAGTGAAACCTCTCCAGCAAAGATGCCAGCAGCTCCTCTTTGTGAACTGGCCCATTCTGGATCGCATCCAATTTAACATTGTGCATGAAGAACTGGCATGCCAGTGGAGGCTGCTCACAATGTACCACAAATCTCTTACCCGAATATTCCAGGGTGCTGCATCACCATTGACGATTGGCACCTCCTGGTTCATCTTCTCTGCCCAGGAGACCCTGTTTATGGAGCAGGGAACCGGAGATCTCCTGGAGTGGCATGTGAGAAGCAAGACCCTGCAGCAAGGGATGATGGGTGCTGTAATCCTCCAGTTGCTCCCTGCTCCACCAGCAAGGTTTCAAGTGGGACTGCTGTTCCTTCTAATTAAGAAGTGCACTGAAATGAAGCTGGAAGCCTTCCCACCTGCAGTGATGCTTCCTTGCAGTTGTGCAAAGCTGATATCCCTACAACCTCTGCCCAAAGTCTCCCTCTCTGGCTACAGACCCCAGCCATGCCAGAGACCCTTCTTGCCATTCGTGCACACTGAGAACGCGATGAGGATGGAAGTGTCCATGTGGCATTCCCACCCGAGTTCCCTCTGGGAGGTGGGCATGGAGGCTCTGGGTACGATGACTCCTGTGCCTCCGTCCCAGCCCCTCCAGCACTGCAGAACTGCTTTCACTTTCTTCCACATTTCCTCTTTCTCCCCCACCAGAATCAAGACTTCTTGGTCCTGCATGTGAGCCAGAAGAGAATGCAGACTGAGTTGCATTTGCCCGTCTCTCTCCAGAGTTCTGTCTGGGCTTTTGCGCCATATTTCCCTCCAGAACTTGCTTTCCAGACTCCTGAAATTCCCATCCAAATGCTGCAGCAGGAACTCTTGTTTCTACCTTGGGGCGCCTGCACCAACCTAGAGTATCGCATCCAGCGGATGAAGCTGCAAGGACAGTGGGGTTTGCTTAGAAGGGTATTCCATTCTCTGAAGTTACTTTTTTCGGACACCTTCCTTGAAGGGAGGGAGACAGACGTGGAGAGAAGCTTCCCTTGGGAGCCCAGCTTAGGGGGCATTTGCCCTCAGCCTTGGGCTCTGGGTGCCAGAAATGCCTAATTAGAGAGGAGGATGAGTGCAGACACAACCAGGATGAGGGAGGATGCAACCTTACATGAAACTTGGCTGTGTCTCAGCCTGGAGGCTGAAGATTTGGATACCAAGAGGGGCCACTGGATGAAGAAATCTTTGGAAGAACATTTGGAATTTTTCCCTGTCGCCCCGACGATCAACACTTGTTTGCTCTGAGGGGGCCTCTCCCCAAATAGAGATCATCTCCCCTCCCACTCGTTTGACCAAGAGGAAATGGGCCAGATTGAACTGGCCTTGCATTGTACACTTGGCTTCTCTCTGGGGACTGGAGACAAATTAAGGCCATCACTGGGATGGGGGCACCGAGGTTGCCTTTCCCTCCACTCCGGCCAAGCAGAGCCATTGTTGAATTTGTGGGTACAGAGACACCCTTCCTCTGGCGGCCCTCCAGAGAGGCTTTGGAATGACATATCAGGAAGAAAAAGATGCATGAGTGGGGACTCCTTTAGTCCCCTGGGGACTTTGTGGAAGGAACCTCCACATTGCTTCTTCCTTCCAAGACTCTGACTCAGGCCTCCACAGTGCCTGAGGAGCTGCTGTTCCTTCCAAGGGGCATCTGCCACCACCTGGAGGTCCACTTTCAAAGGAGGAAGCTGCAGCACAGGTGGGACTTGCCCCACAGAATCCTTGCATCTCCAAAACACTACCTCCTCCTTGCTCCCCAGGAAGGGCTCCAGTTTCTCAAGGAGCATCTAAGGGAGCAGAGACCAGCACTGAGGAAGCATTCAGCAGAGTTCAAAAAGGATCACGGCCTCCAAGGATCACCACAGTAAGGGTGACCACCGTAAGGGTCACCACACTGAAACAGACAGTGAGGGTGACCATTCTGGAAAAAGGGGTGCGAGGAAGACAAGGAGGAATGGGTTGCAACATCCACCCGCATGAGAAGAATTGACGTTGTGTTCTTCTTCATGGTCTCTGTGACTCACACAAAATGGGTGTCTGTGCTTGCACAGTACTGACTACGGAAGTTTCCAGAGCTCTAGGCCTAAGATTTTGGCGGGAACCCCACCCCCTTCCCCTGAGGGTATATAATGCACCCTGCTGGCTTTGTCCTTAGTTCGCCCCTTCGGAGCTTTCCAGTTAGCGTATTCTTTCATCTATACTGGTATTGACCTCTTTCTGAATGCGACATTGCTTCAGTTCTTCCCTTGTTTGGTTTGTTTATGGCATTGACAGCATCCTTGAAATGCTGTTGATCATGTAATGCTAAAATACCTGACTGCAACGGGCACTCCAAGTGCCTTTGCTGCCCCAGAGAGACCCACAACATGGGCTCCTGTGTTCATTCTCAGGCTTTCATCACTCAAATGAGGAAAAACAGAGAGACTTGGCTTCATGCCATCCTCTATGAGCAGGCTCTGAAGCCACCTTCAGCTTCATCTGCTTTTGCCACCTTAGCCCCCTCGGAGAATATCTCTCGGAGAATAGCAACGATGAAACCATCAAAGAAGTCGGTTCATCATTCTTCCTCAAGGTTCGCTCAACCTCAAGGGCAGCACACCATGATCGCCCATCCTCGGTTACAACACCAAACCACTCCGATCATCCATCGGTATTGGCTTCCTTCACGTCCAGACCATCGACATCCACATCGATTAGATCCTCCCCACCACCGCCACCTACACCAGGCCACCTCATCGGTAAGGCCTCAGCTCAACAACAAATGAGGAAGAAGAAAGAAAAATTCTCACAGAAGATAAGCCTTTAATGGTGGTTATCATCTCCGAGACCAATTCTGCACTCCTTTCTGAATCACCTCAGAGGCAGGTGTCCCTCCAGGCTTCCACACTCGAATCTCGACCTCCTTCACAGTCTCTGTCAATCCACTCCCATGTCTCTGATGGAGAGATAGTGGGCCCAACTCCTACCAGGGATCCCTATCAGCACCCTGTTGAGAATACTCTGCCTGAGATGACACCTTCTCCTCTACTGTCCCAGGAGAACCCACCTGTTCCACCCCACCTCCTGGAGCCCTCTAGATCTCCAACCCGTTCTCGGTCTCAAAAACGTCCCTCTCACTCTTCTTCAAGATCAACTCCAGATCAACACCATTCAAACCATGGAGATTCTCATCAGCGTTGATCCCGAATACAATCTGATCTTGCCATTCTTGGTACTGGAAACGTGTAGGTTGCTACTAGTCCATTAGTCTCAGGATGATAAGGAGTAGAGGTTAAATGCTTGATTCCACACAGCTCCCACAGTTTTTGCATCAGCCTGGAGATAAACAATGTTCCCAAATCAGATACAATTTCTCTGGGAAAACCCAGTATACAGAATATAGTGATTATGGCATTGGCAATTGTGGAAGTTTCCACAACTTCCAGTTGTGCAACTGCCTCAGGATATCGGGTTGCATAATCTCCTAAGGTCAGCAGATATTTATTTCCCCCTTCTGGTAGCCTTCAGCAAAGGACCCACAATATCTATGCCTACTCGACTGAATGGCTCTTCAATCACTGGCATAGGACATAACTTTACCTTTGTCTTATCTCTACCTGAGCCTACCCTTTGACAAGTACCACGTGTCTGGCAATACTGCTTTACTTGCTGCCCCACCTTTAGTCAGTAGAAATTAGCAGTTATTCTTTGGTTAGTGTGTTTGATCCCTAAATGGCCTCCAAAAGAACTAATATGCACCATTTCAAGTAGCTTTGTTCTGTACTTGATGGTCACTACCAATTATCTTTTCCTTTCCCCTGTTCTATGGCCATGTTGCTTGAGAGATTCTCGATAAAGCTTGTCATCCACTATTACAGATTTAGTTGGAACTTCAGGTGTCACTTCCGGAGGACCCTCCTTTGCCAGTTCAAACAGAGGCTTAAGGCTCCCATCTAGCCTTTGTTCCTTAACAAATTCAGACACTGGGGTTTCATGAAAATCACTGATCTGCATTACTTTCTTTTTACTGCTGGGTTTCTTAGTGGCACTAGTGTTGCACTCTTGAGTAGGAGTTCCTTCATCCAGTTCCTCCCACCTTATTAACTCTGATTAACACCTTATTAACTCATTTGGGACTTCTGTGTCATGTGTCAGGTAGTTACACAGACCTGATGAATATGTTTGGCGAAATCATTTCCAATTAAATAAGGAGCTGGAATATCTTCCCATATAGCTACCTTCCAGTCTCCTGTCCAGTTCTTGTTTGTAATACCAGATCTGACCTATCTTAAGGGTTGAAGGAGCCAGAAGCAAGGTCCAGGAACCAGGTCGAAGTTCAGAGTCCAGGGGCAGCAAGGCCAGGACTACTGAAGCATCAGGAGAGGCTACAGGCAACACAGAAGACCATGTTGTTGTGGCCAAGGCTGCAGAGAAACCCCAGCCTTTGTATAGCTGACTCCTGGATGCTCCAGCTGCCCTGCTTCTGAGCAGCTAGCTGGGCCTGAGGAACTGACAGGATTCCACAGAGACTGTAGTCAGGGCCAAGATCCTTTCGGGCAGAACCCTGCAAAGACTCAGCCAAGGACCCAGACCCTTTGAAGGGGTCTTTGTGGGGGAGAGACTCCCTTCAGTTTGGGGTGAACGGGCTGTTTCTAGGCCAATGATGTGACATGCCCCTTTGGGAGACTAGTGAGCTACTAACCATAGGTGGTGGGAGTGCCATGCAACAGGTGCAAATAATACTGCCCTCCCAAAAGCTGCATCCAAGGTAGCCCCCTGCACCAGCCTGTAATGTGAAATGATTGTCAGAGGTTGGGACCAGGGGACTACTTTGCAAATATCATGGAATGGCCACGGAGGAAGGCCATGGAAGCATCCATGGCTCTTGTAGAACAAATCCAAAGCTGAAGGGGAGGCTGCTTGCCAGCCATTTTGTAGGCAAAGCAAATGGTTGAAGTCACCCATTTAGACAGTCTCTGTGCCAACACTGGTTGGCCCTTCTTGGTAATGGAGTAGCAGACAATGATTCTTCTGCTGGAGTCCCTGAATGGTCTGGTACACTGAACATACAAAACCAGAGCTTGTCTGACATCAAGTCAGTGGAGGTTGCACTCCAAGTCTGAAGTAGGGTTCTGGAGAAAGGTAGGTAGTACAATGTCCTAGTTGAGGTGGAAGGATGATACCACATTAGGCAGGAATGAAATGTCTCCTTGTAAAACCACAGGTATGGTGTATCCACACAAAGGGGGGACAGTTTGCCAGCTCTCCTGGCTGAAGTATGGCTTCCAGGAACACAGTCATCCAAGAGAGAAGGCAGAGATCACACATAGCCATGGGTTCAAAGAGCCTCTTGGATAGCTGGGAGAGGACCAACGGTAAGTTCCATGCAGGTACCAGAGGAAGGGAAGGTGGACGGAGGTCCTTATAATCTTGTAGGAACGGCTTAATCAAAGAAACAAGATGCTTGGCCTCATTGATGTAGGCACCATGAAATTGCCAAAAGTTAGCACTTGCTCGAGGAAAGCGACAGACCTTTAGTAGAGAGGAAACCCTGACAGTACCAAAGCTAATTGTGTTGAGGTGGTACTCTTGGAGGTATTCACAGAACTTCTACCATTTGTAGGAGTAAACCTGTCTAGCAGAAGGCTCGTGGGCAGCCTGAAGGATCAGTTTGATCTAATACCAACTTTTTGAGTTTTATCAAGGGAGCGAACCATGGTGGCTTTGGTCACCATGGTGTCATCAGAATCATCTTGGTGCTCTCCTGTTGATTCTTGGCCAGAACCTTTGTGATGAACGGAAACAGTGGACAAACACAACGGGTCCTGTCCACGAGTACAGAAAAGCATTGTCCAGAGATCCATCATCCTTCCCACTCCTGGAGCAGCAGAAGTTGCATTGGTTGTTGACTGGAAATGGGAACAAATCTATCTGGGGAGTGCCCCAGGTGTCAATGAGATACTTCAGGAGGCCTGTGTGCAGTTTCCACTTGTGCCAGGACACTTCTGCCAAGGAGATCTGTTCGCCCAGTAGGTGGACCACTGAAGGCCACATCTTCCTGTCGAGACACCAGTCCCAGAAAGGAAGAGCAAAGTTGAGAAAAGTCCAGGATCTAGTTCCTCCCTGTTTGTTGATATGACTGTGGTGTTGTTGGTCATGATTTGGACTGCCTGGTCTTGGAAGTGGTACTTGAAGGCCTGAAAGGCTTTGATCACCACAAGGAACTGAAAAGCATTGATGTGAAGAGACTTCTCCAATCTTGATCACCAACCTCTGATCATCAATTTTTGGAAGTGGGCTCCCCATCTGTCTTGTAACACGTCTATCGTTACTGCTATGGAAGGCAGTCAAGGAAGAAAGGGCATACCAGAATGTTTTGAGGACTTTTCCACCACTCCAGAGGTTGCAGGACCCGGTGTAGTACCATCAGAAACTTCAACGGACAATGCTGTAACAAGTTGAAGTTGGCAATGAACCATGACTGGAGTGGACATATCCTCATCTTGGCACATGGGGTGACAGATCTGATTGAGGCCATGAAACCGAGAACCTGTATGGCCCGTGCCCTGACTCAGATGAAGTACTGTATGGAGCAGCTTCTGCCACTTGTTACCACCGCGTTCTGGCCTGACCTTTGGCAAACCAAAGATATCAGTTTGATATCATAATTCGGCCCTACTCTGCCACCAGCCAAGGGTTTGTGAGGCCCGCCGAACAAGCGCGAAGCTAGGCATGGCTACTACTTGCTGTTCCCACCAAATCAAGCTAGATATTGCCAGATCTGCTTTAGGGACCTCCCGAAACAAACACCTTCATTACATATGCATGCTACCACAAAGGGATCCTCTGCCTTGAAAGGATACCCCGATGAGTTAACTGCGGAGCTAGCTGCATTTGCATACCGGCTATACCATTGTCAATTCGGACTTTAACTTAATCATGCAAATTCTGACCTTTCGGAGGCTCCAATCCAAAACCTATTGTTTTTGCCCAAGACCAGACTAGCCTGCAGTTGTTCTTTCCCCTACAAAAATCCCCCGCTCAGAGAGCTCTTTGGAACTCTCGCCGGATCGCCCAAACTTCACTTTGCCTTGCTGCTGCTCGCTTCAGCAGATTTCCCTCGGCTGCCATGCTGGGTTTCCACTTCTTCAATCAGGCTTCTCCAGGACTACAGGATAGGTGGCGTATCACCCATTTCCCTCAAATTCTATTTCCTTTTTCTAGTTAGGAGTGTGTTTGTGCTTTTCTTTAATAACTGTTTAATAAATCTTAATTGTCATTTGAACCATTTGCCTGCTCACTGACCTGATGCTGTATACATAGGGTAAAAGATCCTGCTGCGTTGCCCTGCCTCTCATTAGCCAAGAGAGTGCTCCAGCTAATTTCCCCATCTTTGCTTAGGTTGTTTGATAGTTTGGGCGCCCCTCCCGGGATTCCCAATTCATAGGATAACACACTTGTCTGGAGGGAGGAGGGCCTACTGACAGTGAGAGTCTAAGAGAATGCTGATAAACTTGATGAGCTGGCAGGGACATAGCTGAGACTTGGTGAAGTTGATGACTAGTCTGAGGGACTCAAGCAACAAGATGATGTTGTTGATATTGATGAGAAGTTGGTGTTGAGATGGGGCCACTAGAAGCTGGCTGTTGATTTATGGAAAGAGGAGAATACCCCATTGATGTACTGCAACTGCTACCACCACCATGCACTTTGTGAAGACTCTCGGTGCTGCGCTGAGACTGAAGGGGAGAACTCTGAAGCGGTACACCTTTCAACCAACCTGGAAGGCTAGGAATCTTCTGTGGGTCAGCCTGACAGATACGTGAAAATAGGCATCCTTCAGGTCCAGTGCATTGAGCCAGTCTCCCTTCTGATGATGGAGGAGAAAGAACATTTGGAAGTGTTTTAGGAGGATATAGTAAATGAAGCCCCTGAAGTCTAGAATCAGCTGAAGACTTCCATCCTTTGTCAACACCAGGAAGTAACGAGAGGACAAACTGTGATGGAAGGTTCCTAGAGAAACTGGCTGTATGGCATCCTTCCGAAGCAAGGTGGAGATCTCCTCACTTGAGTACCAGGGATGGATGAGTGAATGGGTTCTTCCAGTTGGAGGAAGTCAACAGAACTCTATGGCATACCCCCTGGTGATGATGTCCAAGATCCGTGAGTCTGTCATGATAGAAGCACAAGCATGACGGAATTTGCTCAGTCTGTCCCTGAAGGGAGTAAGAGAGGTGGCGATCATTGGGGGCATAGGTGAGGTTAAGCTGGCAATGAGAGAAGAAATGGAAGTGTTGACAGAATCTACAAAGAGTATGGTGCCAATAGTGTAGACAGAAGTATTGGTGTCGGAAATGGAACAGTGTGAGCGACTTCCCAAGAAGGTATAGGAAGATGAAGCAACTGAGTAGCAAAATGGGGTATCAAACATGGTGTTTGGCCTGGTCAGACTGCTGCCTCTTATACCGGGTGGACTTGTACTTAAGAGTATGGTAACTTACAGGAAGACTGCTGTTGGGGAAGCTGAGACTGGCGCTGCTGCCTTGATGGGGCCAGACTGAGGTGTCATCTTCCGGAGGAGTAATACCAATGGTAAAGGCCCACTTCATTAAATGGGACATTGCCGATCAGCAATCTGACTTGGTGAGAAAGGCCAGACGATCACAACCATGTGTGATGCCTCAGAGACACTGCACCAGCTAGGGCCCTACTGCATTTGTGATACGCTTGGTGATGGTAATCTGTTGGGAGGCAAGTCTATAAGCTTCCCCAAACAGTGCCAAACTGATTTTTTGGCCCTCATCAGAAAGGAGGTTAAGATAAGTCTTGATTTTACTCCACAAAAATTGTTCATAAGCCCCCATGCATGCAGACTAATTAGAAATTAGGAACAGCAGGGTAGTGTTGGAGTAAAACTTATGTCCCATAGCATTCAGTTTCTTTCCCTTCTTCCTGGCCAGCGCAGAGTGAAGTCTCAGGGAGACCTGAGATTGGGCAGTATCAATAATAATGGAATTGAGTTTTGGATGCTGAACAAACCAGCCTGTATCAGTGTCAAGCAGGCAGTACAAAGTCTCCAGTTTTTGGAGGTAGATGGAATGGATGATGGAGATGTCATAGTGTGGAAAATATACAGCAGAGGCGAGAGAGCTGCTGGAATGGGAGCCTGGTCCTGGAGCTCTTGGAAGACTGGATCCTGAATATTAGCCCTGTGGGTCTCTACCTGGAGGTTATGTGATCAAGACATGTGGAGTATGAGGTCAGAGAACGCATGGACATCATTCGTAGGAGCGGCAGGATAAGAAACATGAGATGAGGAGGAGTGCCAGGTTCCAACTCCAATCCCGACGAGGAAGCTGAAACCACCAAGGGAGATGGAAGGCTACTTTGCAGTGGAGAAGTTGGAGTCGAGGCTTGAGGACATAGCTGGGCCTGGTGAAAGATGGAGGGAAGAGGGTCCTGACCTCAGCGCTCTACCGTAGTGGGAGGCTCGACATCAGCATGAGATCTGTCTGTGCCAGGTCTAAGTGGCAGAGTAAATCAATGACACTGACATGGAAGAGCAAGGATGGGTGACCACTAGCGAGACCATGTCCACTGTGGTAAAAGTAATGAGATCTATGCCAGTAATGAGAATCATAGGGCTCATCAATGTAGAAATAATAGTGGTGACAATACCTCTTACTCATTCTTGTAGTGCTCCAAAAGAGGGAACAAGTCGGGTGAGTCATAGGAGGAGTCCCTGTAGCATCAAGATGGACAGGATCGATGCACTAAAGGAGATTAGCAACTGCGAGATGAGTGAGGAGCACATGTGAGAGCTGGAACCCTGGGAAGAAGCAATCAGAGATCGAGATATTTGACACTAAGACAGTGGTTCTCAACCTTCCTAATGCCGTGACCCTTTAATACAGTTCCTCATATTGTGGTGACCCCAACCATAAAGTTATTTATTATTTACAATGCCTCCCCCCGGCAGAGGCCGCCTTGCTGGCCAGGAATGGGGTGGGGGGTGGGCAGGGAGGAAAAGGAGCCGCGCATCTCCCCGGGAAAAAACTCCGAGAACCCCCCCCGGCTCTGCTTCTGCTTCGCTCTCGTTTCCACTGGGGGGGGGAGTGTGGGAAAAGTTTCCAGTGTCAACCCTGGCCAGTGGGGGGAATCCCAGCGCCTTTGTCTTTTGCACCGGGTGCAGCTCGCTCCCCCAGAAAAGCGGCACCTTGCGGCCCCCCAGCCCTTCCGCAGCGCCCCCCTCCGTGGTGAGTGGGGCAGGGGCCGTGGCGAGGAGGAGGCCTGCCCCCGTGCTGCTGCCCCCCAAGCTGGCCCGTCAGATGGGAGGTTCTCCCGATAGCGGAAAGGGGAGCGACTTCAGTCCCTTCTGAACATGGGGCAGGAGGACACGAGCGCATGGCTCGCGCTTGCACACCACCACTCCTGGGTCTTTTCCGCATGTTACCTTATCGCAGAGGTAGGGGGTGCCATTCGCACAAGCAGGTTCTTGCACGAGGTGCTCCGCTGCTCCTTCGTCCCACAGCTGGCTTCCTGGTCGCGCGACCACCCCACCCCTTCCTCCCCCAGCGCAGCCTACAGCTCCCAGGCAGCAGACTAAAGCAAATGTGCATAGCCATTCGCTATTCCTTTTCCTCCCTACCCCAGATATGAGGAAAGGCGCCCCGCACTAAGAAACCTGAGCAGGTCTCTTCTCTGTTTCTTCCATGGATTTATTCAGCCAAGCCCCAACAGCGGCGACCCCCACCTTCACTACAGGACATTTCCTCCCTCCCTCCCTTAAAGGACACTCTCACTCCCACGTCCCATGGGCGCCCCTTCCTTCCTTTCGTCCCTCTGAGGGCTCGGGAGTGGGGTGCGATACCCACTGTAGCCCCTCGACCATGCTACGCCCGCGAGCCCCTCTTGGTCTCCCCACCTCTGCCTCCCCGCCTGCCAGGGAAAGATGGGGAAATGTCCCCACACGCGCCCAGCACACCTCCTCCCAGCGTGGGGTCTCCTCTCCCCACCTCCGCCTCTACGTTCCGGCTCCATGCTTTCTCCTCTTGCTCTCCCCACCTCCAGCTCCTACAATGTCTCCCCACCTGGCAGGGAAAGATGGAGAAACGTCCCTACACGCGTCTGGCACGCCTCCTCTCCCCTCCTCCCAGTGCAGGGTCTCAGAAACAGCGCTTCCATTGGCTATGAGGCTGCCTTTTTTCAAAAGGGGCGGGGTGGGATAAAGGAGCGGCAACCCCTGTGAAATGGTCATTCGACCCCCAAAGGGGTCGCGACCCACAGGTTGAGAACTGCTGGTCTAAGAGATGGTGAAGGCTGATGGTGTTGACTCTCGTGTGGAGTCCAAAACGGTGGAGATGGAGTGGTTTCACACCGATCTTCAGGTGAAGACTGCTGTTGAGGCTGTTGGCCAGGCGATATGACAGGCTGCTCTGGAGAGGACTCTACGATTTCTGTGTCTGAGGCCACACGAACCTCCATGACTTCAGGAGACAGGACAGGACCTTCAGGTAGCGGAGAAGGATCCTGTTGAAGAGTCTGACAAGTCTTCTGCAGAGACACTCGGGAGGCAGATACTGAGGCACAGAGCTGATGGTTAGAGGAATGGTTGGAGTAACCTGCAGAAGGGAGATGCTGTTGATGACTCATCTTAGGAACAGGATGGTAGCAGCCTATTCCCACGGAGACAGTACTGACAAAGAATGAAGTGGAAGTTCCTTAAACCTCTTCTTCTTGTATTTCTTCACCAGTGCGAGAGTCACGCTTTGTCTCCAGCTTCTGACCTCCTCTTTTGATCCTTCCTAGAAGGGCAATCAGTAATTGTTGGTACCGGAGAATCTCAAGCCCGATGTTCTGATGAAGGAGATCATCAAGCATGAGAGGTAAACAGGTGACTCCCTCGGTCTTGAGGATGCTAAAGATTACTGCTCTACCCTGGGCATTTGGCCAGTCAAAACAGACAGACGAGGCTGACCTGGTTGGCAGGGTGAATCTGTGCCACTGACATCATGAGAGGACTTAGGCTGAGAAGTCTTCACTCAGGAGGTCAATTCCATAGCAGTCAAGACATTCTTCCAAAGGACAGCCTTCAGTCTCACTGCCCAGTTATGCCGAGTTTGAGGAGTGAACAATTGCCAATGGGTACAAGACCTGACATTATGCCCCTCTCCTAGGCAAAGGAGGCACTTAAGAGTGTCCATCCTTGTTGGGAATCTTACCACCACAGGAAATGCAGTGCTTAAATATAGCTGTGAAAGCCATACAACAACAGGTCGGAGCACACAGAGAGGATGGAGATGAAGCCTAGTCAGAACTGCGAGAATCTAGAAAGAGACCAAAGACCACAAAGCCAAAATGCAGAGAAAAATCAAACTGTAGTTGAGGAACTGAAGTAAACTTTTCTGTACTTCAGTGGAAAGGATACACGAGAGGAAGGCTCCTACACACTGCTGCCATGGCAGAAGAAAAGGAAATAATGCCTTGGGTGGGAAGAGTGCTATATAACCTCAGAGAACGGGGACAGGGTTGCTGCCAAAGCACTTTCTCTAAGGCTCTAGAAGGTTCAAACAATGCACTGCGCAGGTGCAGATGATCCATTTGAGTTAGTCACAGAGGTCACAAAGAAGTTTTTGGTTACACTTTCCTCCATCACTATTTTTATAAAACTGAACAACATCATGACTGAATATGGGGCGTATCTGTTAAGCTCCAGATTTCTAGTTTTTTTGTAATATAAGCCAACAAGACAGGCTTAATGTTACTCTCTGACAGGTTTGAAAATACAGTGAAATTTAGATTTTTATGATTTCAACATCCAAAGGTCTTGAGAAAAAAATGATCCCATTACTTAGCCTTTTCCCTCCTTCTTTTAAGAAAAAAATTACTTTCCTAGCAGTTTGCATACACAGCATTTTAACAAAGTATAAAGCTGTATAAACCTGTGGTAACTGTTTTTGTTCCATATTCCACTCTTTTCAATGACACCATAGGCATCTGTCAGGTTCTTTTGTGGATTTTCACCTACTGGCTTTTCTTTTCAGTTTATGTAGTGTAACACATCTGTGTGCCTTCTGACACGGTAAGTGAAAATTCTGCTTTCCTCTGCCCTATCAAACTATGGCACATGATTATAGAATTAGAAAAAATGAAGAGGAGTCGCCTTTGCAATATAGGATTTTTTTTATTGAAGCAGTAGTCACATGACTTTGCATCTAGCATTTTAGGATAGTAACAGAATAGATTGAGCAGTCATCCGGCCTGAAAAAGATTTTTGTTTTGCGCAAACAGACATCACATTTAATACATACATTATCCAGGACTGAAACCCAGTGTAGAGATAGCACTGTGCCAATTTGCTTAGGAACAGCCCCGCAAGACATAGTTATTATAAACTCTTCACATCATCACCAAGAATCATTTACTCAAGGGCTCAAATAAGAAAGTGTTTTATAACTGTATTAGCACATCCTGCAGGTGGACAGTAAAGTAGGGACATCTAGTAGGATCATGATGAAAGGGCCCTTTTTTCACTGTCAAATTAAATGGTTTGCTGGAAGACAGAAGCTGCTATCTCTTGTAAAAGTAGCATTCACACATACCATGAAATAAAACATGTGGATTTTCTTTGTATTGTTATTATTATTATTATCATTATCATTAGGATTCAAACCCACCTTTTGGGTGGGGTAAGGGGACAGCTCGAGAAAAACGTGGAACAAGCTCAGCAGAAGAGAGTTAAAGAAGCTGGTGTACATAAAACATTTTGAAATAAAGAGCACACACCTTTTAATTTTAAATCTCATGTCCAGGCTAACCTATTTTTATTCAATGCAAATTACAGTACCAGTTAACTATTTCTGAACCAAGTCACACAGAACAAAATGTATTTACAAAGGAGAAGGGAGGAGGTAAAATAATAAAACAGTAAGCATACTTTCCACAAAAAGTTTATATTTAAAATGAAAACATAATCAGTCACAGAGGCATTCAAGTAGTAATAATGTTATACATGTTTTGCTTTTTCTTTGAATCAAGACAGCTTTGCATGTGTATGCAATAGTTTGTATACAACCCACAGTCCATTATATATATTTTTTAGATTTCTGCTCTTAAGATGGAAGTGAACACGCTAGTTCTGTGTACAAGCCCAAGTGATCTATCAGCAACATAGTAATAAACGCAAATTTTACAGGCAAGCATATTATTTATATATATAAATTGCTATTTATATATATAAACTGTTTCCCCAAAAACAAAGAACAAACAACACAATGAAGGTATCTCAAGCTAACTCTTTAGGTACTAATTTTAATATCCTTCTTCATTTTGCTTTTATTGCCCTGTTGCAAAATGAAGGAAGAAATTAGCCCCTGTAGAAATAGTAGGAATTCAAGGGTGCTGTGATGCAAACACCTGGAACATGTAGGTCCTGGGAGAGATACTGAACTGTGCTTTTCGTCACTGGCTTTGATCCAAGTGGCTGAGATTTCTAATGGATAACATCTTATTAGTAATATTTCTCCAGAAGCACTACTAATCTGGGAAAATTTCAAATTATCACTAATTTTGAATACCCATCAATACTTGGACTATTTATAAAATGAATTATGTTCAGGTACCAGCTAGACAATGTTAAGGGCAATCTATGATGAAAAAACAGTTTGTTTTGCCTTTTTTTTTAAAAAAAGAAAGTATTTTGAAAGTAAGGTAACTAGTGTCTTGATTGACTTTCAGTCAAAGACACTGAAAATATCACTGCCATCTGAGGGACATGCACAGTTGCAATGTAGACAAAGGATAGAGACCACACGGTACTTCATTTACAAACAAACCACAAAAATAAAATTCTGAGTGGACTGTCAGAAACAAAATGCTACCACTGACCTTTGTGTCACCAGAAAAAGTGCAGCCTCTGCCTTACTGGAATGAACACAAGATGGTTACAAAAAGAATCAAAACAGAACAAAACAGCAACCTTTGGTTTGATAAAAAGTTCAACATTTTGCCACTGAAGAAAATCTCACGTGGAATACACAAAGAGCAACATTTTAAAAGCCAGGCTTTTGTACTGGGCACAGAAAATTAAGGTCAAATTCAAAATGTCTTTCATCAAAAAAATAAACCTTGGGGTAGAGTGGGAGAGGGAGGGCAAGTGATAATGTACAGCTGCAGACTCTTGATGCCATAAATTAATCTCAAGCCAAAAACCTTTGCAAGGTATCTATATCCATAAAATACAGAAATTGTGTGTGTGTGTGTGTGTGTGTGTGTGTGTGAGAGAGAGAGAGAGAGAGAGAGAGAGAGAAACTGGCTGACTGATCCCAATTCCTTCCTGTCCCTTCCACTATAGCTTCTTCATTACAAAGCCCAATTCTGCTTTTTTTGCAGGAACAAAGAGACTAAACCAAAGCTTTGAGAAGTTGTTGTTTACAAGAACTCTAGACAAAAGCACTAGGAAAAGACGAGCAAAATGTAAACCTGCCACTTAGATGGCAAGATGGCAAATACAAAATGAAACCGGTCTCTGCTTTTGTGGGAATGGAGGGACATGTATAAACCTCTACAACGAAGCCATGATTTGAAATAAAAATAGTTATAAATGCATTTTCTTTTTATTATGCTACTGACCATGAAATCACTGAAAGAAGGAAAGCAAAGATATTCCGTATGTGAGACATCTGTTACAAAAAGGAAGAACAAAAATAAAATTAAAAAAATCATGGAAGCAAAGGCACTCCAAACTATATAGATATACTATACATCGCTAGAATTGTTACAATAATACAGGCCGGTTATCTACTGTACAGAGTTAGAACTATATGGCTTTAAAAAGCTCGTCTACATTTTGTTTGATTACTAAAACAAAATAACTGCCCTGAATGGTAACTTTTTGCTCATTAACAGCAGTTCTTGTGTCCACATATTTACATACAAAGCAATAAAACTCAAAATTTTAAGAACAAATGTACAAACTTGAATTTGGTGAGGAGCTTTTGTCAGTTTATTTACAAAAAAAAAATGTACTGAAACACCTGGATCTAGATTTGTATAAAATTTCGTTTGCAGTCCGCCATGATCCTTGAGAAAAGAAAGCCAACAGGATCCCAGTTTTCACACACACACACGCACACACACACAATTAAGAAAAAAAAAGAATTAAAGCTTTTAATTCTTCTCCTGTGCTAGCTTTAAACTAACAAAAAGTTGTGCAAATCTTAGGACACCATCTCTTTTCAGAGACTGTCCTGGTATAATGACTGCAAAACTGACTCTATGCCATTACACTGCCTGTTTTAGTGACCCCTGAGCGCTGAACAAGAAGGCCACATTCTGAACATGGAGGACACCAACGGGCTGATTTCGGTCAGACAGATCCCCTTTCCAGGTTTTTCATTCACCACAGGTTTGTTTATACAGTAAACAGGAATATTTGACCAAAGATGGGTTTCCATACCGAGTGCTCTTGAAACTGTTCCAAATCACCTTATGTGAACTCTCCTTGCAATCCTCTGGCATTTTAGGCAGGCAGGCAGGCAGGCAACAACTCTCTCCTGGGCAAACACCTTTAATCTGACAGGACTTGAACAGGGCTTGCTTGCCTCCCCTCAAAGCCTACGCAATCCATGAAAGGAAACAGGATGAGATCCCAAGTGCCAGTATTGGTACACTGCCAGCTCTTATTTGGTCAAACCACGTTTCAAAAGATCATCGACCAATGAGAGAAATTTCCATGAGCACCACGATGACTAAGATTCATCTGAATGAATATAAGGCTAGATAGGCACATCTCTCAAATATAAGAGGAAGCCTGTCACAAGAACTGTTTCCGCAGTGGCAATGGCATTCTGACTTACCACCTCACTACCACCTTCCAAAGAGTATTGCTTTCACTTCATAAACAAGAGACTTTTTTACCACTATAAAATAACCCAGAACACAGACATTAGAAACAGGCATTTCTGCTTCAGTCAGACCAGTTAGATTAAAAAATAAAAATAAAAAGCAGCACTGTATCTATGTATATATTTATATATTTTATATATATATATATGTATATATATATATGTATATGTGCATATATACACACACACTTAGCTTTTTATACGTCAGCAGGAGCAAGTAAACTGATTTGTCTACTTATTAAGATTCTATAATTGTGACAACAGCAACTGCTGAAAATCAATAAATAAAGATTAAAAAGGAAGAGGTTGAATAATGGTGAAGTTAAATACAAATTCTAGATTTGGATTCAAAATTATCAGTAAAACAATATACTGATTTGACATCTCGCGTTCCCATGAAAATATTATGTCCATTCACATTATAACCCTAGACATTCTTTTCCTGTCTTTTTAAAGCAAGATGCCAGTTCAGAGTAAAAAGGGGGAGGGGAAGGTGCAGAAACACCTTTGCTCTCAGTTCAGCCCACGTTCTGCTCCCATGGGGGTCTCTCCTGTGGGCTTCCTCCAACCTGTTGAAGACTGGCTGTGGTCTTTTTTGTGCTTTACAGATCTTTCAGTCTTCAACTCCAACATTTAGGGTAGGTAAATGAGGGTCTCTCATTCAAGCCAACTGTCTGTGTGTGTATATGTAACATACATATTTACAGAATTTTCCAATATTAGAACGGAATTTAAGATCAACATCTGCCCCTTACTCTTCCAAGATAAATTCACATGTCAACTTCCCTCTCTTCTCCCCCTTTGGCAATTCAGGGTATTTTAGCACCTCATCATGGTCTTCCTCCCCACCTAAAAACACAAAGACAGTAAAGATTTCCAAGCATATTGATTTCAAGGCAAGCAACTCCTGCTAAGCTCCTGACCAAATTCAAGTTATGTACTACACCAAAAGTTGAAACTTCACTTAAAAATACAAGGCTTAAAAAGGAGCTTCAGCAGAATTAGGGTTTCCCTTCTTTTTCTTTTGTGAGGGCATGGGACAAGATTCCTGATTTTGAAGTATCTAACAGCAATTTTTTGAAATCTGAAGATTGTCATGGGAAGAGACATTAGTGTGTTCTATTGCTCCACTTCCCCTCTTCCCACCCCACCTAGTCCCCTGCCCAAAGAGCCCGCAGAGTGGGCAAACAATGAAACTGGTTTGTATTTATATTTTACAAGGTTAAATAAGAACAACAATAATAAAAAACTGAACACTATAATGAACAGTTTTTTCCCCCTCTTTTTACATTTTCTTTCCAAAGGTGACCAGTGTTGCTGAGCGAGACTCAAAATTACTGGCGATTGTTTCTGTACAGGCTGCTGCGTGTGAGAAGTTCAGGTGGAGTTGGAGGCTGACGCTGACGCTACATTATTGGTCTGGACTCGGTCTCCTGCATTAGCATCTGTAAACATCACAAGGGAAAACAAAGGCAAGGGTTACACGCTGACAAGCTGCAGCTTTGTCAACAGGTACCTGGTCTGCCTCTTGACCTAGTGCGCAGAATCTGGTAAAAGGTCAGACAGAAACTGTGTAACTCTGAAGAAGAGGGCCCTTTGGGATCAAATGATGTACTGTACTTTAGACTAAGCTGTTCCAACAGGCCTGGACCTGCTGCATGCACATTCATCTGGCAGAAAGACCAAAAGCCATCTCTGCCCCAATTCTTATGAGTACGGTCAGCAATCTGTGTATCCTGATATACCAGGAAATTCCAGGCAGCATGGAAAAGTGAAAGGAGGCAGCATGTTACAAATAATGATACCTGGATTTATTTGGGGCATTTCCTTCTATGAAGTACATCTGAGTAACAAAATTAAACCGATCTTGTATTTTATCAAGTATTTAAGATGCAGGCCTCAGAAACACAAGTAATTTTAAAATTATTGTGACAATTATAATTAGATTTTTTTTTCAATTATAGATGAGCAGACATTAAGAAACTGGCCTTTATTCTAACAAACAGGAGGCTAAGAGGTGACAGTAATTAAATTCCACAAGTAGAGAAGAGATAATATAGTCAAGGAGCAGACTACATATCAGGAACTGGCATGGTATTAAAAGCCTTTTAATTTGTCTGGCTCTTTGAATGTAAATTGGTTTAGATTTCTGACTGATGTTCTCAGTGCCACTGTTTTAACCTATTATTTATATTTTTCACTACAGGCTGCTTGACGTGTATAAATATAGAAAATAAATAACACATTAGGTTGTTTACAGAAAGGAATTAAAAATTAAAGGCTTAAAAAAGTATTCAGCCCTGACTGTATCAATTTGGCTGCATGTGATTTCAAAGCAGCACTGTTCAAATGAGAATCTGTTGTGTAAGCACAGACATAACTAATCTTTTTGTTGTTCCAAATGTATTCAGTACTATATTGCTGCATTTTGATATATTTATATTGTGAATATTTCTTTCAAAGGTCACTGTGGTTCAGGGTGAGCCATGTTTCTAAGCACAAGTTTCTGTATAAGCATGAGTTTCTTCCAACAATTTTACCTTAGATTCAGGGTTATGCGCTGCTGTTATACACAGTGGTGAACCCTGGTAGGCAGTACTGGAATAAAGTCATACAAATGAAGCGAGAGAACATGGATTCTTGTGATCTGTTCAACCTGCATTCCTTTGGCAATGTTTTATATGCAGTATGCTGACAGAAGAATAAACTAGCACAAGGACAAAGCTTTTGATAATAAAGACTACAAAAGAAATTGATGCATGCTGGGAATATTCAGTGGGGGAAAAATATCAAAATTTAGGAGTCATTAGTCATATAATCATGCCGAAAACTGGGGGGGATGGAGACAAAGGTTCCCTGAATGGATAAGTATAAATGTTTTTACAGAGCATGCAGTCACAAAAAATTCCTCTAAAGGGGAGGTGATACAAGGACTACCTCCCTAAATATTCCCCAACCAGGCTCTGTACAAACTGGTGTTGTATGCATCAATGCTCAAACCACTACACCAGGGCTTTCCAAATGGTGTGCCTCGACATGTGTGTCACCTGAAGTGTGTAGGTATGTCACCTACAATCTTGGAAATGTATGTTATTATTAATAAATCACATATTTTTAACAATATATGAAAGGGTTTCGTGAGGTATGTTGTATCTCCATACATTTTGTTAATACAATTTATGTATGTGTCTATATCTCTTATAAGGGGTTAGTTTAACCTCCAGTTTGCCAGTAAAAGTGAGTTATTGTGTCACAAAATTATGCATGTCTAAAAAAGTGTGTCACCAATATGAAAAGTTTGGAAAGCTCTGCACTGTACCATGCATATGGGACGCCATGAAAAAGACTGCCAAAAGTCTGCATGGTTTAGGTAGCAGAGAAAACCCTTCCTTCCTTCCAACCAACCAACCAACCAGCCAGCCAGCCAGCTGGCCACTCACTGGGATATGAAACAGTGGCTTAGTCTGTGCTAAAATATGGGGATGGTCGAACGGAAGTGGTTGGAAAAGGGTATTTCTGATGTGTAACAATGCAAATTCTAGCCAAGTTTTCCTGCGGGTATCATTTTTACACTGCAGGCACCAGGACAGGTCCATCCTGTTCTTTTGGACATTTCATTGCTTTTAAGATATCTAGTCCAACCACCTAAATAGTGCTTCTGACTGTATAGCACTCTGCGGAAAGAGAGGGGAGCACTGAGACATCTGGAAGTGGGGGGGGAGTTTACTAACAAGCTGCTGGCTGCAATCTCTGCTTCTTAGAGGAACTCCACACTGTGTAGTGTGAATGCTCTTTGTTGATGGATGGAAGCCTTGAGACAAGCTGTACTCAGCAGGACCTTCCACCGTGCTCCCAATTCAACTGTGTCACCTGCCTGACTGGACAGTAAAATTGAGACTTCTGAAGCAGCAGGCCCACCACTAGCAGAGTTACCACAAGAGAAGGGGATATAAGGGTGAGAATCTGTTCCTCTGCTTGACAGAGGGGAGGAGTGCCTGCATTAAATATTTGCTGCTGGGAGAATTTGTCTAGTTTTAGCTATTAGTGAGGGTATATACTGCCTGCCTACAAAAAGAAGGAAGCTTTCAGAAATGAAGGGAGGTAAAGAGTATCAGACAGCAACCATCAGACCCAGACAGAGCAAAAGGTGACCATGGAAGGGGTACACAGTTGTGAATGCATTTGGGGTCACTGTCCTCCCTGTTCTCAGCTTTGTCCACTAGACTATTCTGTGCAGCAGTGTAAGAGACCTGGGATGGGAACTGCAGAGAGCTATCATGAGTTCATCCCCCTGATATGGTGCCCTGTTCCACAATATGCTGGGTTTGAGTGCATGTTTATGAAGACTGGCCAGGACAGACTAGGGATTCTACATGTTTGCTAGCACCTTGCTATTCAACAGTTTCCTTTCCTAAGCCAATTAGGGTGGTATAAGCTGTTTCAACAGCTTGTTGTGCTGGAAAACTTCAGCATTGCTGATGCTGCCCTGTTAGCAGAGGACTTCATGTCCTCCAAGACGGGTACCCATAGCTTTGTTCCAAGCGGTACCCTACAGGATATTCATATCATAAGAACACTCTGTGTTCCTCATTTTCTATGCTTGATGTGCTGACTGCAATCTGTAAGTGGAGGAACTTTTTACCATTCCTCTGTCACAGACAGAGCAGAGCCTCGTGGCTCACTGGAGCTCTTTGCTCTGGAGGAGCTGGAGATTAAGACAGTCAACCAGAGGAGACTAACAGAGCCAGATGTTTTCCTGTCACCTTGTCAGGCAGTTCCTGTCTAAACTCTACTTGACCCTAGGGATATTGAAATAGCCAGGGTGGTAGAAGCAATCACTCCTGCAGATGTCCACTTGTGGAGCAGAAATAAGCTAACATCTTAGCACAGAGATTGCTGGACATGACAAATTATCTAGATCTGTTTCAATCTGCCTTCAGGCCTGCTTATGGGGCACAGAACCTTTGACTAGAACTCTGTCTAATCCTTTCCCTCCTTTTTGCTTTTATTGCTCTGAATAATGTGGCCATTTCACTGCTCACCCCATCTATACATCATTTATGAACAAATAATAAAGCACTAAATATATATCTACCAGGGAGCATGCTGTTCACATCCTTTCCCTGTAAGAACCATTAATTCCACTTCTCTGCTATTTTCCCTTTAAGCAGTTATTTATTCATAAAAGGCTTCCTCCTTTCATCCCATCACCTTCTCTAATTCCCCTTTCCTCTTACAGGAAAATTTGAGCCCCTGACCCTTACTCTATAGAGGTGTGTATGTATTTTCTCTAAGAAAATCCTACACAAAACATAAGGGGAAACAGGAATTTTGTAATATTTCTATTAACTGTGTTTCCTCTTTTACCAATCACATGGCAGTGTGCGATACCTGGGTAGCATGTGGATCTTAAGGCTAAGAAGTTGATGTAATAATGTTTCCCCAGGGGGTTGCAGTTTCTGTCAAAATGCACTGCTTAACTCTAGAAATTTCTGATTTGCTTTGCACAGCTGCACAGCAAACACATACATGTGAGTCAAAGAGACCATGAAGAAGAACAATTGTGATTACTAGTGCAATAAATGTAAGATCCACAGCCAAGCATTTAAAGATAAGTAACCAGAATGAAAATATTTTAATTCACAACAACACATCTGCAAGTAACTTGTTGAAAAGTGATTCCAAAATATCATTAATGTTCTACTACCATGAGAATTAACTAAGACGGAAAAACAGATTTATTAGTAAGACTAAAGAGTTTGCAGTCACACTAAGGTGGTCAGTGAAATATCAGTATTTGTGCCATGCAGACTTTTAAGAGAAGAAATTTGTGTCAAGGAAAGAGTATTAGGCATGAAAGTTGTCTCACCTGAGGCTGCCGGAGCATTTGTAGGGGTTGAAGCAGCTGCTTGATTTCGAGCATGAGCAGGTATGAGGGTTGAAGCCAGAGACGGATTACTTGACAGTTCTAGGAGACAGTTGGAGACAGTTATTATAACCAGCCCATAGGGAGATTCTGCCAGCTGGTTCTTCAACTGTAGTTACGAACGAAAATAAGGCCTCTCTGCAAAGGTCATGATCAGTACTTTCTTGTGCACTGCTACTTTTAAGTTTTAAAACTATAGGGAAGAGTGTGACTCAGAGAAGAACTATAATCTCAGTTGGAAACAGCTCATCCAACTTTATTCTGTGAATGGTTGTGCTCCTTTGCACTTCCTTTCTTCTTTTAACTGAAAATATATTTTTCTGTGGTATATCTGAAGATTGCCTCTTGTTATCACTGTACTAATCTTTATGCATGTATTAAAGTGCGCCTACATATAACAACAGATCACATACATATACCAACTTCCTGCTCATGGAATTGTGGCTTAATTTTAAAAAAACAAAGCACAACTATACCAAAACACAAACCAGTAATTTTGAGAGAAAGTGGAGAAAGAAGTAGTATAGGATTATGAAGCAGCTACCATTATGCAAGGACATCCTACCTTCCCACCAACTAAAATGAAGCAGCTGAAGCAATTAACATATGTGTGGTTCTCAGCAATAGTATAAAAGGGAACTGATTCAGAATGAGTCTAAGAATGTAAGCTTCAAAAGAACATTTTAAGGGCTTAATGATAATTAATAATATTAACTATATTATTATTAATAATTATTTACTTTCTTAGCCTTTCAGTACTTGGCAATATTAACCTCAAAAAACCTACAATAAGTCTATTTAGCACGTTGATCATTTCTATCTCAAAGCTGCTTTTACAAAAAGACTTCACTGGAGAAATTATGCCTAGTTCAGTTTTTAGTTACGTATCCTCATTTCATAAAACATAGAAATTGGAACTTTTCAGGCTTATGCCAACAAAAAATAAAATGCCAGCAGAGACAATGTAAAACTGAGCACTTAGCATTTTCATACCAATATAAATTTCTTTGCTCTTTTTACAGGAACTTAAAAGAACAGGAAAATAGGAATTCCCTTAATCCAAAATCATTAGCACGTACTATTTATTATTATAGTTCATGACTTCACTCTATATTACCACGCTACTTGGAAAGCAAGAAAAAACTTACAAGGATGATCACGACTGAGGAGGCTCTTTAGTTTCACTATTAAAATAACCTGTCATGACGTAGTAGAGAGAAAAGCATTTAGTTATGAAGGGCCCATGAAGGCCCACATCTACCCTGCCCCCTGCAAAGTAGGAATGCGGTGGCCACTTCTCACCAACTTGAATTTGCTCAGCCTATCCTATGTGCATATTTAACACATGATGAAGAATGTGGCATCTGTTCAGTAACATACCTTCCCTACTTTTCATTTAACTGTGCTAGCTGCTATCATTCAACTTAAGTTATGTTCAGGCCATCTGATTTCGGGCTCCAAGGTCAAGGGGAAATATTTTGTGAGGAGTAAAAATCCTTGTATTTTATCAAGGTTTTAAATACCTATTGCATAAATTATGTCCCGGTGTCTCAAGTTTATCCTCATTGGTATATGATGCTAAGATGTTAGATGGGTTCCCTAACAGTATATTGACAATAAGATTACAAAACATCAGTAAGTAGTACTTTTTTTAACTTTTCAGAAGTTATCTCTTTTATTAGATCACTCTCTTAACAAGGCATCACATATAATAACTAACTGGAATATAAGACTGAAATTAACGGATTTTGAGAATTATCTCCAGCAGTGTGCTAGGATTGTCTTATTTTTTTCTCCCTCACAGATTTTTCTGGGATTGAATTTCATCTGCCAAAGTAATTACAATGTCCTTCCATAAACAGTTGAGTTAAGTTAAAAAGACAATCTAGTACCTTCTTTGCCATAGTAATAGTAGCTGCAGCAACAGCAGTAACAGTAATAATAGCAGGACAACTTTTTCAAGTTTTTATTTAAAACATGAGTTACATGGGCTTTGTAGGTTTTGGCCTTCAGCAGGTGCATGGAATGGAATGGTAGCTTTAGTTGCCTAGATTTCATGTGTCTATTCCAATCAACTAATAAACCAGCAACTTAGGTTCACCACTTTGTGCCTTGCAGCCATTCAGCAATATGGAGTCCTGAAGCTGAAATTAACTACAGCAATACAGCATGTCTGTTAAGGGTATGGCAATGCTAGATCTTGGGAGATGACAAAAAATCCTTAAACTGAAAGGTTTTTGTATTATTCCCAAATGGATGCAGTTATCAAAATCTGATTTCTCAAAAGTATACAATACCAATATATTACAAAGAAAGGGAAAATCAGTTTAAATAACAATGGGTAATTTTTTTCCAATTAAATATTATTAAAATCAAGGAAAATTTTATTTCTAATTCAATATCAGCAACTTCACCAAATATATATAGAAAACAATGTTTATTAAGATGTTCTATCAGCAGTATTTGACCCTTATAAAACAGCAGGGACAGCTTAAGTAACTTTTAAAAATTGCTTTTGTAAAAAGTTCAGAATTCAAGTATACAAACATGACAATAAATTCAAATTATGCTGTTTGACAAATAACAAACTGAAGTAGGTACTGCTATGCCAGTCTTCTGGCCTTGTAGCATTTTGCAGCATCTTGTAAAGGTACTCCTCATTCGGTCCACTTTCTGATCCACTCAGATACTTGTGCACTGAACAATCTCCCTAATTTTCAAAGCGCTTGTAAATTTAACCAAACAGTCTTTCTCTGCTCTCATTCTGAAAAACTCTGGCTTGAGACAGTGGTCCCAGACTAACAAAATAACTTTCAATAAGTAAATATAAGGTACTACATATTTAGACAGGGGGATCTTAGGTAGTTACACTTTATTTTACAGTCTATAGACCCATTATAACGAACATCAGAATTGTGCAATAATGGGTATAAGAAAGATACACCTACTAAAAATAAGATAAAATGCATAAAATACATTAAAATTATAAACAAATGGATTATTAGGTAAAATATAGATAGGCATTCATTACTTCCATCTCATTAACACAATGTAACTGGACTGATCTTATAGTACATTACCAGTATCCTGACATAGTTTTGATACTTCTTGTCTCTCTGATCTTAATAGCCAATGGCAGAAATTTGCCAATTGACAGGGTTACGTTTAAATACATGTCCTCCAACAGGATTTTTACATAAAACTTTTCCAAACATCCTGGCATACAGCCCAATAAGGCGGCGAAATGAAAGGCACAGATACAAGATGTGACACCTTGCTTAGCAACAGCACATGCAACAAGGATCTAAAAGTCTTGGTAGACAACAAGCTAAACAAGGACCAACACTAAGAAGTAGACAAAAAAACCAAGATAGTTCTGAGCTGCATCAACAGCAGTGTAATGTCCAGATCTAACTGGTAGTGCCACTCTATTTTGCTTGGGTCAGACCTCACTTGGAATACTGTGCCCACTTTTGGGCACCACAGTTCAAGAAGTATATTGACAAACTGGAAGACAACCAAGACAGTAAAAGATCTGAAAACCAAGCCATATGAGGAACAGCTAAGGGAGCTCGGTATATTTAGCTTTGAAGAGAAAAGACTGATAATATCTTTCAGAAGAATGAGAAGATGGTTATCTTTAAGAAGAAAAGGCTGAGAGGTGACATAGTCTTTTGGTAGATGAAGGGAATCCTGTAGATATAGCATATCTTGACCTCAGCAAGGCCTCTGACAAAGTCTCACACAATATTCTTGGAACAAAAAAGTAACATCTGGGCTAGACAATGCTAGTGTTTGGTGGATCTGTACTTGGTTGACCCAGCCCAAAGGATGCTCATCAACAGCTCTTCTTCATCCTGGAGAGAAGTGACTAGTGGGGTGCCACAGGTCTCTGTCCTGGGCCCAGTGGTATTCAACATCTTGATCAATCACTTGGATGATGGAATAGAGGTCATGCTTATCAAATTTGCAGATGACACCAAATTAGGAAGGGCAGCTAACACCCCAGAGGACAAGATCAGAATTCAAAATGACCTTAACAGATTAGAGAGCTGGGCCAAAACTCACAAAATGAATTTCAACAGAGAGATGTGTAAGTACTACACTTGGATAGAAAAAATGAAATGCACAGATATAAGATGGATGACATGGTTTGACCACAGTACAAGTGAAAGGAATCTCGGAGTCTTAGTAGACCACTAGCTGAACATGACTCAGCAGTGTAATGCAGAAGACAAAAAAGCCAATGTGATTCTGGGCTGCATCAATAGGAGTACGGCATCTAGGTCCAGAGAAGCTACAGCACCATTCTGTTGTGCTTTGGTCACATCCCACCTGAAATACTGTGTCCAGTTCTGGGCACCAATTCAGGAAGGATATTGAGAAGCTGGAACATATCCTGAGGAGGGCAACCACCATGGTAAAAGGTCTGGAAACCGTGGCCTATGAGGAGTAGCTTAGAGAGCTGGGTATGTTAAGCTTGGAAAAGAGAAGGCTAAGAAGTGACATGACAGCTGTGTTTAAATATCTGAAGGGATGTCATATGAAGAATAAAACAACCTTGTTTTCTGCTGCTCCAAAGGCTTGGACACAGAACAATAGCTTCAAACTCCAGAAGAGTTTCCATCTAAACATTAGGAAAAACTTCCTGACAGTAAGAGTGGTTCAACAGTGGAACATGCTGCCTCAGAGTGTGATGCAGTCTCCTTCTTTGGAAGTTTTGAAACAGAAGCTGGATGGCCATCTGTTGGGAATGCCCTGCTGGTGTATTCCTGCATAGCACGGGATTGGACTTAATGGCCCTTGTGGTTTCTTCCAACTTTATGATTCTATGACTCTATGAAATCTCTGGAGAAATGACATACAGAAGATGAATCCAGCTTGTTTTCTGCTGATGAATTCAAATTATAACAAGAGACATTTCATCTAAACATTGGGAAGAATGTATTGACTGTAACTGCTATTCAAAAGTGGAGAAGACTGCCTCAGAGGGTGGTGTACTTGCCTTCTTTAGAGGTCTTTAAACAGAGGCCACATGGGCATTTTTCAAGAGTGCTTTAGTTGTGTTATCCTGCATGACAGAAGGAGGAACTAAATGGCCCTTGTGGATCATCTTCAAGCTCAATGAGTGTCCTATAATCCACAGCATCTGCAGAAGAGTCTTTGATAAAAAAAATATGGAATGTTGTATGTCCTTCTCCTTTTTTGCTAAGTTTTCAATTTTTTAAAAAATCCACTCCTTCGTTTTAGTGCAAGATCTTGTTTATTATTCTCCAATTTTACTATTTACTGGTTTTAGCTTTATTTTGTTTTCATTATGACACAAACTGGCTTGGCTACTGCACTGGAATACAATACAGATTAATCCAATTAATTATTTCCCAATATTTTTAATATTCCAGAAACATTGTTATATTTAACCTTCCCCCTCTCCTTCTCTTCTTGGATGAGCTTTCTTGACTAATCTTGACATGTGCAATGTAATTCAGGTTGGACATTTGAAATTCAAAGCTTTTCCAAGAAACACTTTGTTGAAGCATTTACTATGAAGTAAAATGTGTTTACTATACAAAAAAACTTGGTTAGGTACTAATTATGGAAAAACATTTACAGCTTTGCAATAGCTTCAAGTGCATATCTTGCCTATATTCCAAGTAAGCAGAGGTGGGGAGGCTGTATCCTGTTAGAAAACAACTCCCATTAGCTCCAAAAGCATATGCAATGGTAAAGAATGATGGAAATTGTAGCAGAACAATGTCTGGAAGACTTCCCACCACAGGAATGCAGGACTGCAGTTTTAGTTACCAAACCCGTTCCATAACAGGACAATAGCTTTAATTCAAATGGATTAATACAATTTATCACAGATTATTTCTAAACTGCAGTAAACTAGCAGACACTATAGCAATGAGATTTTCAGTATCAGTAGGATGCAATGAAGCAGGAATTTCAGAAATAAATTGCACAAAACATTTTTTGGATTTGCAATGGAGCAAGATGAGGAAGTCTTCTGAATCAAAAAAGGCCAAAAGAGGGAGCGATGTCTTCAGAAAAGCCCGCAAGATTTTTTTCTTATAGCACTGGCAGAATTCTAAAAACTTGTACTCTGTGTAATTTTAGGCATGTTTCAAACTATGTGACAACAGGATTAAGTTTAAAAATTAGTGCTCACCCATAATTTGCTGACTGCAAAGAAGGTAAGAACAGTTTTGCATAAGAACATAAAAACAGCTATGCTATATGAGATTTACTCATTAACCTTAGCATTCTGTACAGAAGAATCCCACAAGCAGGGCATGAGTACAATGCTACTGGTTCCCTGCTTTTATTTCTCAGCAGCTCATACTGAGAAACATACTGTCTCTGGCACTGGAGATGAATGGCCATCATGAGTAACAACCACAGTTAACGCCATCCTCCATGAATGTGTCAAATCCCGGCAAGTAAATTGGCAGCAATCCCTGCATGCTGTTCCACATAATTAAATTCCACAATTTAACTATGGTGATGCTTGAAAGTAAACTCCATTCTATCTGCCCTAAATCTCCCACAATTTACTGCAGTGGATGACTTCAGGAAAAGAGAAAACAGAGAAAACTTTCACTCTATTCACTTTCTCCACACCTTGCGTAATTTTAAACACTTCTGTCAATATCTCCCTCCATCCATCTTTCCTCTAAGCTTTACCATCTCATATTTTCACTAACAGTAGAGTGACTCCAGCCCCTAGATCATTTTCATTATCCCTTTCTGCACCTTTTCTTGGTCCTATTCAGGTGCTGTGTACAAAGCTCTACAGAGGATTCAAATCCTATTAGGAAACATTGCTATCCTGGTAGTTTCATTTTTTTTAAAAAAAATTCATCTTCTAATTACTTCCAACATGGAATATTCCCCTCCACCCCATTTCTTACAGCAAGTGTACACTGACTTTAAAATTTAACTGAACTATCCACTGCAACTCAAAGACTTCCTTTCATTCATGATATGCTCACTTCAGCTCCCACTGGTATACACGTGAGGTTGGTTCCACCACCTCATTGCTTCCACTGATGAAAAAGAATTTCAACGCCCCCACCTGGAGAAATCTTTCAGGTCTTCTTAACCTATTTTCATTCTAAACTTCATAAAAAGTTTGGTGCTATCAGCAAAAAACAGCTACCTCACTGCTAATACAAATTTGAGATCACCGATAAACACAATGCAAAGCACCAATTCCAATACAGATTCTTGAAGCCATATGTTGGCCCCACTCCACATCCCCACTTTGTTTGACATCCTGGCTAAATTGCAGAGATCAGTATTATATTGTCTTATTCTAAAATGTCTTAAATATTGCTACAGGATGCGAGCCTGGACCAGTATACTACTTCCCTGGTGTGGGTCACCTCCCTAGTGTGAGCTGGTGAAAAGGAAGAACAGGTTGCTTACCTGTAACTGGGTTTCTTCAAGTGGTCATCTGTGCCCTCACACAATTTGTGCCTACACAGAGACTCCAACAGAATGTTCCAGAGTTTAGTAGCTTGGAGGGAAGCCCTGCCTCCTTCTATGTACCGCACATGCTTGAGCCTGCCAAGCTACTCTCTCCTCCGTTTCAAATTTGCCAAGCAAGGGCCTGGAAGAGAAGTGAGGTAGGGCAAGTTTGTGTGAGGGCACAGATGACCATTCGAAGAACCACAGTTACAGGTATGCAACCTATTCTTCTTCATGTTCTCTGTGCCTCATACAAACAGGTAACTAAAAAGCTTACCAGAGGAAGGTGGGCCAGGTCACTGCAGTATAGAAGATAGGACAATCCTGCCAAAGAGAGCATCTCTCCTGGGGGTAATGACAGATGAGTGTTGATGGCTGGGACCAAGTCGTGGTGCAGCAGAGCTCCTGCATGGGAAGTCCTTGAAGGGCAGAGATGACATGACTCTTGTGGAGTGGGCTTGAAGAGTATCAGATATTGGATATTTTGCCAGCTCCCAGGTGAGGTGTATGGTCTCCACAGCCCATTTCGAAATCTGTTGCACAGAGGCCTGCCTCTTCACCTTTACACTTACTGCCATAACAAATGAAGAGAGTGGAAGAGCAGCAATAAGAAGTAGACTTTTGCTCACAGAAGGCAAGGGCACAGCGAACATCTAGTTGTGTGTAGAGATTTCTCCAGCGGGCTGGCCAGCTCTGGGTAAAAGGTAGATAGGATTATGTTCTGAGTAAGATGAAACTCAGAAACTAGCTTCAGTAGGAATGTAATATGTGGGTGAAGGACAACCTTGTCCCTGTAAAAGACCACGAAAGGTTCATCTGCATGGAACACTGCCAATTCAGAAGAGCGGCAGGCTGAAATAAGGGCCACAAGAAAGGCTGTCTTTAAGGAGCTTCTCATCAATTGTCGCGGGGGTTCAAATGGGTGACAAAGCAGTTGTGACAGAAACAAGAACAGTGACCAGGGCATGGAAGGCAGGGAGACTGCTGGGTACAGATGGGCAAGTCCTCTGAGGAATCACCTGACTATCAGGTTTGTAAACAAGGTTTTACTGGAGTCGTTGACAGCCTGGTGAGCCACAATGGCAGCCAGATAGACCTCTAAGGATTAAAAGGCAAGTCTGTGATCTTTTAAGACAAGAAGAAAACGTAAAACAGTTGAGATGGATGCTGGAGAAGACGGTTCTGAGCAAGAGGTCGCAAAGTCACAGAATCTTTTTGACTTGTGTACCAAGATAGAGGTAGAGAGTTTGCAAGAGGCCTCAAAAACAGCACGAAGAGCCAGGGAGTTCAAAGGGTTATCCTCCGTGCTGTGAGATTAAGGAGCGGAACATCTGGAGTTAGAAAAGAGAGTCTTCATTCTCAGAAGAAACATGTTGGAGCCTCGAAACATTGCCAGGAGGGGTTGGCGAGGCCAGTGGGGAGTGACAAGCATGATCCATCACTGTTTTGGCTACTACCTTAGAAAGGAGTGGAAATGGTGGAAACATGTAGAGAGGACAGCCCATTCACTTGAACAAGAAGGCATTTCCTAGAGATCCCTTGTCTATCTCCACCTTGGAGCAGAAACAGCAACACTTTGTGTTGAGGTGAAAGATCAATCTATGGAGTACCCCAGCAGTCGGTGATGAGGTGACAAGTGTGCTGAGAGAATGACCATTCATGTTGTAGCTCCCTGCTCCTGCTGAGGTCGTCTGCCAGGGAGTTGTCAGCTCCAGCCAAGCTCCGCGCCACAGGGCAAATTGACCTCCGAGAGCACCAAATCCATAGATGGAGAGCGAAGTCCAGGAGGGTCGCGGATCAAGTGCATCTCTGATGGTTTATGTAGGCCATGGTATTGTTGGAGATGACATGGACTATTTTGCCTGTCAGGATTCTCTTGAAGGACTTGAGGGCCTTGAGGACTGCTAGAAACTCCAAGGTGTTGATGTGGACTTTATAACTGCCTGAAAAGTTGGCAAGAATGGAATAGTTGCCAGAGTGATGGATTGACTGCCACCAATCTGGAAGACTGGGTCTGCCAGTGGAACCTGAGGAGCAGAGACATCATAGCTGATAGCCTTTGCCATGTAAAGGATGATGTCAGAGAAATGCTTGGTGCCTCCACCTCCACCGCTACAACAGCCATAGGAGGTGAGGGAGTAGCCAGGCTGGATCATCTGAGTCATCCTCCTCCTCAAAAGCAGAAAGAGAGACATGCAATGATGAGACACCAGAGGAGAAGACTCAGACCTCTGAAGTAGTACCACAGCTGGCACAGAAGAAACAGCAGCTGGCACAGCTAGAGTGTTAAGAACAGCAGCAGTGGGTGCTATGGTCCTCACAGGAGGTGATGATTGTGGAGGATGGGAGACCACAGCCACAGTGTATAGTGGCAGAGACACAGGCCAGCATGCTAAGGACTCAAAGCATGGTGGAACTGGCGGAAGTAGAGGAGATACTTCCAACATACGCTGCTATTCAAACTCAGAAGACCTGGACCTGGAGCAGCGAGTAGGAGTTCGACGAGAAGCCGAGAACTGGTGTGAATGGCACTGAGAGCAAGAGCAACGCAGAGATCTTGAATGGGAGTGGCAGGCAGACTGGGACTGAAATCGGTGTCAATGTCGATGACAGTCATGCAACAAAGCAGGAGGCGATCAGTAACACGTGAGTTTTAGAATGTTTCCATGGTACTCTTGCTCATGGCATCTGTCCCTGTAAGAAGAGGAGAAGGAGTGGTACGACTCGGGAGCTCCCTCCAAAGGTGTTCCCGCTAATAACGGTCGATATACGTGGCTGAGGTGTAGAGAGAATCCTCATGGAGGTCCTGCAGTCTATGGTGTTGAAGCACCAAGATGTAGGAGGGAGATCACTCCCGACTGCAGCATCAATGACAATTTTGAGAGCGAGATCTAGTGCATCGTGAGTGAGACCTAGAGTAACAGGACCAAGACCAGGAGCACTGGGACCGCTTTCCAATTGCAAGTGGAACAGTGTTTGAAAAGAGAGGTGGAGGTCATGGAAAGAATGGGAGGAAGGGAGAGAAAAGTGGAGGAAATAAAGAGAAAGTTTTTTTTCCAGGAAAGAAAAGTGAAGTGTGAAGATAAAGAGAAAGCTGAAGGAAAAAGAAGCAAAAGATACTATTAAGGCTCCAGAACAAATGTGGTAAGAGTGACCTGGACGGTAGATGAAAAGAAACTGAGGCAAGAGTAGCTTGACAGGCTCGAGCATGCATGGTACACAGGAGGAGGCAGGGCTTCCCACCAAGCTACTAAGCTCTGGAACATTCAGTTGGAGTTTCTGCACAGGCACAAAACCCACTGTGTGAGACATAGAGACCATGAAGAAGAATTAGTTGATCCAGGTAGGAACCTGGCTGTGGACACGCTTCCCAAATGTGAAAAGGAGTGTGTGGGTTGCCTAAAGATGCACGTTGCTTCTAGTAATTCTTGAAGCTATTCATGCCTGAGGATACTTGATGTCTATGTTTGGTTGGGATCTCCCACTATTCTGATAGCAGTTTGGTTGAATGAGTTTAGCATCACTTTGTATTAATGGTAAGGGCCTTTGTATCGAGGGTGAATGACTCTGATGAGAATGTAGAGAATACAGTGTAGCTCAGAAAAAAGCAGACTGAGAAGGCACAGAGGGAAGTGTGCCATCACAACAGTGTTTATGGGGAAAGGCAGTTATGATAAAGAGATTCTGAAGTGAAGATGGACTGTTCCAAGATATCCTCCAGTTGACTGCCCACCACAATGGGTAGGTATTTGGTTTCGCACTATTGGTGCTGTTATTTTGCACTACTGATGCTTTAATGCCAGATTGACCTGCAATAAAATTGATATCATCTGTAATTTGATAACAGTTGAAAAAAAACTAACCTTGTTCATAAAATGCGGGTTTTGGTGGGTGAAATAGATCACACTGAGCTGACCAGCTATGCCCACCTGGATGCCTCATACAACACTGATATATGCCAGAGGTGGGTGGGGATCACGATGATCCAAAAGGAAACTATTTTTTCTCACCAGGAAACTGTTCCACATTGAGGAAGGCAGTGACAGCCTGTTCTTCTGATTGGGCCAAAGAAAGGCCGGAGTCACTGTTACTGTACTTCTCACTCTGCTACCTAGGAACTGACTGAGCTGACTGATGTGACTTGGACCATGGCTTTGAAGAACTCCAGAACACTCATCCTGGATGATGGTAACATGGTCTCTTTTTCAACCGACACTATGGACTTGACAGTACTTGGACTTGGACACTATGGACTTGACAGTAAGTCAGGTAACTCTACGGACTGTGGCAGCTCTGCTCCTGTCTAAATTGCAGGTTACAGGGAAAGTATGTGTGGATTTTATGTCAGCTCTCCTAACAGCATTTCTGTAGGATACCTCAAGGAATTACGTTGTCTCCAATGCTATATATACTCTTCTCTCTCTCTTTTTCATATAAATATTATACAAAACTGCTGGGTATGGTCTTCAGGGAATTTGGAGCATGATACCATCAGTATGCTAACGACATCCATCTCAATTTTTCCATTACGTTTCAATCAGAAAACGACACACATCACTGAGATCTGTGCAGTGATGAGCTGGTGGAAGGCCTAAAAACTGAAATTTAAATGGGTAAATGCAATCATGAATTAAGGGACTTACTAGATCTGGATGGAAGGAGTATGTTCAAAATCTGGATCCTCCTGAATCCATCTCTGACACTGAAAGTCCAAGCGACTTCTGTGACTACAAATGGCGACTACGAGCATAGGATAATATTTCAGTTATGGTGTTAGCCCTGCTACCATATATTCCCTATACTGCAACTCTGCAGACTATGTTTACTATCAAGCATTCTATGTGTGGCTGCTCTCGCAGAATATACTTACTAGGTTAGTGATCAGGGTGCTTTACCATACGCATAAAGACTGATGTTGGCTGTCAGTTTGTTTCTGAGATCCCCAATAAAACAAGGCCAGATTATCTGAAGGAACATCTCACCCTTTGCTAATCGCTCACTACAATCTTCAGAGGTGGTTGCAGTGTCCACGCCACAAGCTACAGACTTGACAATAACATCAAGATGGGCTTTCTGTGAAGTTGCATCCACCATTATGGAACATCTCCTCTGGAGTGTGTCACTCCTCAGTGCTGGCACTTTTTACTGTACTCACTGCAAATGTTATTTTTCCTCCTGGTATTCTCTCAGCTGTAGGCTAGTCTGAGCTATCATCTTAGTGTTTCTGATTAGGTTTTTTTGTTTAGTTACTCATGTGGGTGTTATGAAACACTTCAGGATTTGTATACATGAGAAGTGCTACAAAAATACTTCCAATAAATAAATAAAGCAATCAAGCAAAATGGTAACTATTAACATAAGCAATAGCAGCTCTTCCTCTGAAACATATAACAAAGCCTGGAAATGCAGATTATGAATTCTCACACTGACATTCACAAAAAGATCACAAATAATCCAATATACACCAATTACGTATTTCAATTTGAACTCACTCAAACAATAAAAAAAGGTAAATTATAAGTCCAATATAGATAGTAAAGCCAAGAATTGTACTGTGGTGGATCACATCTGAAACAACATTAAATTCTATCACAGGGTACTAGCTACACTGTTGCCAATGTAACAGGGAAGAGCACATGCTTTATGGCTCAATATCTGGCATCTCTAGATAGGCCTTCAAAAAACTTCTGCCTTAATGGACTGAAAAGCCACCGCTGGTGAACATATAGACAACACTGAGTTAGTGGACCCACATTCTCAACAGAAAGTAGTTTTCTATGCAGAAAACTGCAGCCTCAATAAGAGCAGTATGTATGTGATAGCTAAATGTTATTCAACAGCAATTGAGAGTTTCTGGGATTTGAGGTCAACTGGGACGCTATGAAGGGGGAACCACCTCCTTCCAGAATGATACTCCTTGATCCAACTCTTAGGTTAGAGATGAGGAAAATGTGGTCCATGAACCACATGCAACATCCAGGTCCCCCCCATGGGTCATCTTTTGTAAATTTTTTAAAAATTATTTCCCTCCAAATACCCTCTAAGGGGTGTGTGGTATTTTCACCAGGTTTTGGAGCTCTCTGGGCCACTGGAGGAAAGCTCTTTTTAAAACCAGAAGGAAGTGTTAAATTGCGTCCTATCACTTCCTGTTTTGAAAAAAAAAATGGTAAAATGCCCCCCAGAGTCCCTGGAGGACACTGAGAGGCTTTTGTTGGCAATATTTCTTTCCAGTGGTTTATGCGTTGCCCCTCAAGGTCTCCTAGGCAGCTGGCCTCCTAACTTCCCAGAATTGCACCCCATTTGGACCATCCAGAATGCTAAATTATTCATTCATATTGCTTATTAAATGCTATTTTAGGTAAGGTATAGGTCACAAAACTGAAGCCACTGTTAATTCAGTCTTAGAATCATAGAGTTGGAAGAGACCCCAGGGGCCATCCAGTCCAACCCCCTGCTATGCAGGAACACCCATCAAAGCATTCCCAACAGATGGCCATCCAGACTCTGCTTAAAAACCTCCAAAGAAGGAGACTCTACCGCACTCTGAGGCAGCGTATTCCACTGCTGGACAGCTCTGACTGTCAGGAAGCGCTTCCTGAGGTTCAAGTGGAATCTCTTTTCCTGCAGCTTGAATCCACTGCTCCTTGTCCTAGTCTCTGGAGCAGCAGAGAACAAGCCTCCTCCCTCCTCAACATGACATCCCTTCAAATATTTAAACATGGCTATCATGTCCCCTCTTCTATTTTACCAACTTGTGTCACAAGTTCTCTGTAAGTCATGACCCAAATACCAGCTCACTCTGTGTGTGTATGTGCATGTGTGTGTTTCTCAACAATCCCTTCTCTATCAAGACTGATTTGATTGAGGACCTGCCTCAAACTGTCCCCAATATGTGACAGCTTCTGACATAGTCCAGGCTTTGAAAAAAGACTGGTTTTCTTTCCAACTGTTCAACAGTTTTACTCATACTTTCTCACCTCACTGTTTGAGATGATGCCACATTTCATAGAAAACATCTGGCATAAAACTTTCCTGAATAATTCTCAGACTACCTTGAGTGGTGAAGTTAAAGAGTGCAGGTTTCTCTCGCCCACTGGGTAGTTTGATGTTTGGGTCCCGCAATTCATCAAAGAAAGAGTGTGCGCACGCTTCCAATGGAGTCAGACGTGCAGTGGGAGTATATTCCAGCAGACGGCTACACAGCGCTATTGCTTCTGGTGGTGTGCGGGGCCGGAAGACCTGTGATAGAACAAGAGGGAAGCTGTCAGTACTTTTCTATATTGTTGTTGATGGACACTAGAGGTCTGAATAGTTAAACTATTAATATTATTATTAAGAATTACACTCACTGATTTTAACTAACACCACCAGATTTTTAAAGTGCTGAAACTTAACTAAGCTTCCAAAATTGGAAAAATTATTTATTTTGCTGTATTAAAAGTGAAATGACAAGGACAATGAGAAAAAAATACACAGGGCAGAGTTCAGAAAAAAATGTTAAGAAGAAAAGGAAACAATCCATTCAAAATATAACAGATATGCAATCATCCATGCACATGGACTGGAGGAGAGAGAAAAGCAAACTAGTTAAGATTTTCTGAAGACAAAAAGGTTAAAACAGCTTTCTCCAACTGTCTCCCTGTAGAAATACTGGACAACAGCTTTCATCCTTCCCAGTCATTCATGGTGCCAGGACTGGTGGGAGGTGCAGTTGGGGAAGGTTCCAACCATGTATTAATTTGTTCAAATTATATCCCACCTTTTCTCACAGGAGTTTGTGACGGCTTAAAACAATAGCAACCTTTAGTCACTAAGGCTAAACATTCTAACATTCATTAAACAAAAAGTTGATTTTACCATGGCCTCAGATTTTATTTTATATTTTATTTTATTTTTTGCTGGCAGAGAGGCTGACAGTGATCAATAAAGTGTTTGGTCAATCTTCTAAAAATAAACAACAAGGAAATAATTAGGATTTTTTTCCACTTTCTTGGCATTTATGAATGCAGCTGAAGGGAGACAATGAGTCAGCTTCTTTCTCTCTGAAGCACTGCTACCAGAGTAAAATCAAATAGCACACAGAAGATAGTCCTTTAAACTTGTAATTTGTATTCTCCACAAACATCAATGTTGTACTGCATCAGTTTATACAATAGCAGGTTCCTTAAGCATTGTTTTTAGCTATACTGTGCATATGTAATAGTGGCAAGTTTTAAATCCTGAGATTATGTTGAAATGAATGTTGGTGAACTTAACTCACAGAATAGAGAAAGGATAGCATATACCACAACCCAAATCTACCAAAAGAGGCTTTAGAGCCACTTTAGGGCCACCTACAATTCAATAAAAGATGCTCCAACACTTACTAAATCAGTAGAAAGAAGCTGGATGTGCATGCCTTGTTGTGTGTTTATGTTGTACAATTTACTAGCTAGCTTAAGGGATAAGGGAAACTCCTGAAGTAAGTTTCATGACAAGAACTGGGTTAGGATAGGTAAACAATCATAACCAAAACTTTGTTGCATTTGTCCAATATTTCACGAACTAGTAAAAGAGACCAACCTGCTGCTGAAATAATAAGTACCACAGTTTCAAAAAAATCTCTTGGGCTTCTAAATAGGCAGGAAATTATCCTCTGTCCCATTCACTTTCCTTGGGTAAAGAAGTGGCTGATGAAAACATTCTTGCTCTAGACGCAAAGAACACAGTGCAGCTCTATGAAGCCCATAAAAACTTGCTAAGTCACTCTCAAAGCTATTGCTGTCCTTATTATTTAAGAGCTGAAGGACAGGCTGCTTACCTACTACTGGTAGTCATCTGTGCATTCTCATTTGTGGGACTATGCCTGCACAGGTCTCTTCTTGAAACGTCGAAAGCTAAGCATTTTTGTCAGTTGTCCCGCCCTCTTCTCCTTAATGGATGCTCAGCGTAATGCCCCTTCAGTTCAATTCTGACACTGCAATGCTGTATTACAAAGTCCCACGTGTCTGAATTCTATTATACCACTTCTTCGTGGATGGTTTCTTTGCACTCATTAAAATATGCATAGTTCTATGTACATCCCTCATTTGATTCTTCCTGCTGTTAGTCTCCACCTATCTCTATATAGGGAACCAAATCTCCATCTTTCATTATCACGCATTATTACACATTATTATACATGTCCATAAAGGGAACCTGCAATAACCTCTGTGAAGTGTGTTCAATAGCAGTGAGAGCCCAGGTTGCTTTGGCCACCAAGGTGTTATCAGAATACAATTTACACAGTCTGTTCTCATTTTGGCCAGAGATTTTGGTATCAGTAGAATTGGAGCAAAAAAAATTAAATAAGCAAGAAGTCCATCTGAACAAGAATGCATCTCTTACTCTATTAGACAGCCTGCTTTGCTGTAGTATAACCTTTCACGCATGCATTGCCCTGTGATGTAAACAGATCTATTCCTGGAATGGTCCACTGATGAAATATTTTCTGAATCAGCTGTGGGTGCAACATCCATTTGTGATTTTTCCCCCACAGTCTGGCCAGATTATCCACCAAAATCATGTTGCATGCCACTATGTAAATTCTACTGATTTGTTTGGAGATGCACCATTCCCAGTGTTCAAGACCTTGTCCCTCCTTGCTTATGTACCAAACAACAGTTGTGCTCCCCATTGCCACTTGTATTTCCTTCTTCCTTTCTTAGGAACAACTATCAGAAACACCAATGGGCTCATGAATAAGCCTGCTTCTTGGGTAGACCACTGACACATTATTCTGAAGCCTCTGCAATGACCTCGGTGTTGTGGATGCATCTGTGATGGCTATTATATGTTGTTGTAAAAATGGCAAGCCAGCAGTCTGATTTCCCACTTTTGTCCACCATTTGAGACTGTGAAGCACCCATTGTGGCACCCTAAACACTCATCTCTTTGATTCTTTACTCTGAAATATGTGAGAAACCATACTTGCAATGGTCCCATTCAGTTGTGCCAGCTGTAATATTCCTGTTCTTGATGCCATCAGACCCAGTAGCTAAAGTATGCCTTTTTGCAGGAAAATTCTGTCTTACAACTCTCTTTGCCATTGTTACTATGGTGACTCTTCTCTATTATTAAGATTGCTTGACTTTTCTGGATCTACAATCTCTCTTTTATGAATACAAAATCCTGAGCTTGCTGCGAGGACTCCTCTAAATTTTCACAGAGCCCTAGTCTGAATGTCAGTGTCATCCTGACCACTTTGCATACTTGCAACCAGTAACCAATTGCCTATGTATGTAAAATCACCAAACAATACTGTCTTAATTTTGCCACACTTACTGTCGTAACTTCAGCGAATATTCTTAGCACTGGAGAGGGACTTAATGGAAGTACAGCAAACCGGTATACCTTTTTGTTAACAAACTGAAGGTACTTTCTGTTATTTGCATGGACAGCAATATGGAAATATGCATCCTTTAATATGATCGCTAGAAACCAATCTCCATCATGAAGAAAGGGGAGGATACTGGTTACAGTAAGCATCTGAAAATATATGGTATCAATGTACTCGGTGACTTCTCTCAAGTCCAAGACTGGTCTTGCCCTCCCAACACATTCCCTTTTCAAAATAATGAAATACCTGGAATATAATCCTACGTCTCTCTCCAAGTGGGGAACTTCCATTGCCAGCTTTGAAAGAAAAATGTCTTGGTCTTTTCCAATCATGGTTTGGATGGATTTGGTAGTTCAGTAACCACAAGACATTACTGAGAGAACCAATTGCCTAGCTGCTTCAGATTACCATACTTTTAAAAGCAAGCCGGTTGGTTGTTAAAAATACGGGTGGTGTGAGTTGGTACGTTCCAGATATTTGTTGTGATGGAAGTATAGTCAAATTCGCTGCTTTTGTTCCACAGAACACTTCTTGGGATAAAACTTCTACTGTAAAGACGTAGATGATGTGTTTTTTATCCTTGAGACAGTCATGTTATCTTGATTTGCCAACAACTGTTGACTTCAGGCTTTGTGCTAGCAGCTCGCACTAGAATGTTGTTTAAACTGACCATCTATATTCTGTTGTGTGTTGCAATGCTTTGGTTGGTTGGAAGAAACCACAACGGCCATCAAGTCCGACCCCCTGCCATGCAGGAACATACACTCAACACATCCCCAGCAAATGACCACCCAGCGTTTAAAAGCCTTCAAAGACGATGACTCCACCATACTTGAGGCAGCATATTCCACTGTTAAATGACTCTTACCATCAGGAAGTTCTCCCTGATGTTTAGGGGAAATCACTTTTCCTGTAGTTTGAATCCATTGCTCCATGTCCTAGTCTCTGGAGCAAGAGAAAACAAGCCTGCTCCATCTTCGACATGACATCCCTTCAAACATTTAAACATGGCTGTCATGTCACCTCTTAGCCTTCTTTTCATCAGGCTAAACATACCCAGCTCCCTAAGCCGCTCCTCACAGGGTATGTTTTCCAGACCTTTCATCGTTTTGATTGCCCTCCTCTGGACACATTCCACTTTGTCAATATCTTTCTTGAATTGTGATGCCCAGAACTTAACACAGTATTCCAGGTGAGGTCTAACAAAAGCAAAATAGAATGGTCTTATTACTTGCTTTGATCTCAACACTATATATTGATGCCGTCTAGAATCTCATTGGCTTTTTAGGTGCTGCATCACACTGTTGACTCATGTTCAGCTTGTGGTCCACTAAGACTTCTAGATCTCTTTCACATGTACTGTTTTCAAGCCAGGTGTCACCCAACCTATATCTGTGCTTTTTATTCTTTCTTCCTAAGTGAAGTACCCTACATTCCTCCCTGTTAAAATTCATCTTGTTAGTTTTGACCCAGCTCTCTAATCTGTCAAGATCATTTTGAATTCTGATCTGTTCTCTGGGTTATTAGCTATCCCTCCAAATTTGGTGTCATCGGCAAATCTGATGAGCATGCCCTCCACTCCATCATCCAAGTCATTGATAAAGATGTCAAACAGCATTGGGTCCAGGACAGAACCTTCTGACACCCCACTAGCTGCTTCTCTTTAAGGATGAAAAGGGGTAACTGATGAGTACCTTTTGAGTTTCGCTGGTCAGCCAATGAAAAATCCACCTAGCAGTAGCATTGTCTAACCCACATTTTACTACCTCATTTGCAGAATATCATGGGGTACTTTGTCAAAGGCCTTACTGAAATCAAGATACACTATATCCACAGCGCTGCTTTCATCCACCAAACTGGTAACTATAAAAAAAAATGACTAAATTAGTCTGACATAACTTGTTTTTAAGAAATTCCTGTTGACTTTTAGTGATCTAAGTGCTTACAGACTATCTGTTTAATGATCTGCTCTAGGACCTTTCCTGGTATTGATGTGAGGCCAACAGGGAGGTACTTGTTTGGGTCCTCTCTTTTTACTTTTGAGGATGGGGACAACATCTGCCTTCTTCCAGTCTGGAACTTCTCTGGATCTCCAAGAACTCTGAAGGATTATTGCCAGTGATTCTGAAATTACTTCTGCTTGTTCTTTTAATATCCTTGGATGTAATTCATCTAGCACCGGTGATTTGAATTCGTTTAGAGCAGCCAGCTACTCCTGTACTACCTCCTTCCCTAATCTATGCTGTATTTCCCCCCCTTACATCATCTGTTCCATTTTCTCCAGGTTGAACACTATTTTCTTTTTGGAGAAAAATGAGGCAAAGAAGGCATTAAGTAATTCTGCCTTTTCTCTGTCCCCTTATCAATTCACCATCATCTCTTTGCAGTGTCCCTACCATCTCCTTATTTTTCGCTTTGCTACAGACATAACAAAAAAGCCCTTCCTTTTTTTTTTTTAACTTCTCTAGCAAGTCTGATCTCGTTCTCCACTTAAGCTTTTCTTTTTCCCTACATGTGCTGAATTTCTCTCTGGTGATTCCCCCCTTTGTCCATTTCCTGTTCATGGCCTTTTAAATCTTAGTCAGAGTTCTTCAGACATCCATCTTGGTTTCTTTAGACACCTCCCCTTTTTCCTCCTCAATGGAACTGTTTGACCCTGTGCTCACAATATCTCATTTTTAAGAAACTCTCATCCATCATAAACTCTTTTCTCTTTTAGTATGCCTAGCCACAGGATAAAACCTAATATTTCCCTAAGTTTATTGAAACTTAGCATCTAATGGTTAACATCTAATTTGTCATCCACTTTTGCACTAAATAATCCTAAACCACCAATTGTTGTACATTGCACCTCCATCTCTATGTCATAAATTAGCGAAGTTGATATTAGCCATGAATGTGTTCTAGGTACCACAGCTCTTGCTAAGGTTTTCAAAGCACAATCTGGCACATGTTTTGAGAAGTTAATTTCTCACCCTTGCAAAAAAATTTTCTGCCATCACCTTTCTTATCCTGTGGCAGGTGCTCCATTAAAGTAAGTATCTTATCCCAAAGAAATATACACCTGGTGATTTCTAGTTTTCAGGTGACATATGATCGAATATCCTGCTTTCCTTGTGTACACCTGTAGAATACACCCCCGCCCAACCTGTGATGATGCCGCAATTACAGTTAAATGCTAGGTGTTCTATGAGAAACTCTCAGTTATCTTCTTGTATTTTGTACATATTAGCTAGTCTTCTTCTGGAGGCTTATCAAGATGATGGTTTCTCCCATATGGTTGTTATGGATCATAATACTGATGCTGAAAGCAGAAAGAGCCAACAGAGCACAAGTTGTGGATTACACAGCTGAAAAACCTGATCATTTGTTTTTTGAAAGTTTCTGTTTTATCTAATTTGCAAGAAGTGTGCCATCCTTACGGGTAGGACTGAATTATTGCTGTAGTCCTCCAATCATGATGGAGTTGTTTGATCCTCCAGCATTGCACTAGAAACAATGATGAAGCTTGTATCAACGAACTGAGTGTGGGAGAGCTTGAATTTAATTGTATCTCCGATGCTTGCTGCTGCTTTGTAGTCATCTGGGGTTCATTACATACCACTGTTGCAGTCAAGGATGTAACCTCTGCATCTAGATGGAGACAGTAATCTCACTGTACTCACCAGTTGAAAAGATGTTGTTGTGCACCTTCCTTATCATTTCTGTGTTATGCTGGCAAACCTATCACAGGGTATTCTAGATATGATTTGTTCGGAGGAGTTGACTTTGCCATCCTCCAAGGCTGAGAGTGTGTCACTTGCCCAAGGTCACCCAGTGGGTTTTCATGGCTGAGCAGGCATTCAAACAATGGCCTCAAGAGTTGCAGTCCAAGGCTCAAACCATTACACCATGCCACTAGAAAAGTAGTATTCCATAATATATTTGGAGACCTAAAATTTTCATAGTTGCTGAGCAAAGCAAACTTACAGAATTTGGTACTGTCAATGGCAGTGAGGCAGCCGTCTAGACATCAGGCAGTTTTGATATTGTGAATGTTACTCCTGGTACCTTTGGTATCTTTGTACCTATAAATCAGTCCTTTCTGGTGAGTCCTGAGTTACATATTCTCCTCCATACTATTTTGGAGACACTGCACTTCTGATGTTGGTCAAAGCCATCATAGTACGATACAGATGGCTCCTTACTTCCATACCAGTAATTTGTCTTCTGATAATACTCTTCGTAGCAGTCAAACAGTGACTGTGAATCTCTTGAGCAAGCCCTAGAGTCCCTATCATGTCATGTATAAGTGAGATTGTGAACAATAATTGTTTCTGTAAAGAGAGCAACACTGAGGACCTCGGTGTTCAATATCTAGATCTGAAAATCCTCACTTTCCTTTGCATAGAAGCTGATGGACACCTAAGGTATGAATGCAATATTGAGGTCTCAGCATGGGCTGGACATACTATGCAAATTTGCACTCTTATTTCCATCTCTAATGGATGCTGAGGCCATCATGGCTACTTCAGAGTCAAGGAAAACTAGCTCCTTGTGAAGCAGGAAAAACTGGATCAAATATTTCCAGTGGAAGTATACTTTGCATTGATGCAACTACCTATGCTTGTGTTTTGTATTACGGAATGATTTTGTTGTGTTGTTTGCTTGTGTTTCCTCTTTTTCTTTTTTCTTCTTTATGGGCCTTTTCTTTTTTATTCCATTCTTTCAATGCCACCACATAAATGCTATCATCTCTTTAAATTTACCTGGCTTCAGTACTGAGGTCGTAGCAGGGCTTTTATTCTGCCCTTCAGTTTGTGTTGCTGTTGCTGCTAATTCCTCATTAACAAAGAGGAAGTGTTTATTATCGCTGTGTTGTTGTATGCCTTCAATTCATTTCTAGCTTATGGCAACCCTAAGGTGAATCTATCACGGGGTTTTCTGTGGGCTGAGAGTGTGTGTGAGACACATCCAAGGTCACCCAGTGGGTTTCTATGGTTAAGTGGGGAATCGAACCTGGCCTCCAGGATTGTACACCAGTGCTCAAAGCATTAGGGTACATTGACTCTTATCTCTACTGATTTACAAATTGATTTTTCTGACATGGTCTTACTTTGTCTACTCCTTGTTCTGCTCTAATAGTAAAAGATGTAGTCATGTTACTCTATTTCTTCTCACTTGGATTAAATACTAAGCAGATATCTCCAGGATTTGATATTGTGACTTTCTTTCTCTTTCTGCTTGCAACTTATCTCTTTTTTAAAAACAACCAATAATGAAGTTTTAAGTGACTAAAAATGATAAACATCTCATAATCTGGCATCTTTTATTTTTCCAACCATTTCTGCTCATCAGGGAAAGGATCAGATGACGTTGCCACTGTGGCAGACAAAGCAGCATTGAAGGGACATTATGTTGAGCATCCATTAAGCAGAGGAAGGCGAAGCAACTGCCAAAAATGCTCAGCTTTTAAGAAGGTTTCCAAAAGAGAGCTGCACAGGTGCAGACCTAAGAGCATAAAGCACAGAGAACACAACAAAGAACTATGTGGTCCCAACACACATCTGACAAATGAATGCAGCAGAGGGTCTATTTGTACATGACAACCAACAGCAGAAGACAATGGGGGGATGTTTAATCCTGTCTACTGTTTTCTCCTGTAAATCAATACTCCACTCACTCTTTTACAAAGCATATTGAATAAACACGTTAGATGCTAGCCCTATCCAGAGTGGGCAGGACTAGTTCATTCTCCTTTTTGGAATGTTGATTCAATACATTTTGTAAATGAGTGAATAGGACTTCTTTCATATACACAACAGTCGCCCCCGCCTGCCAATTTCCCTCTCCAAAGATCCCTGAAAACAGACTGGAACATCTTTCCTAACTCCTGTCGTCCATGAGAAGCAGGTGCTTTACAGACTTGGTATTCATTTCAACTAGAAAGGATCTGCAGAATTAATAATTTATTTACTTCTCATAATCTGCTACTACTGGTGTTATTTTTTTTCATTGTTTTTAGTTGTCTTATTAGATGTCGGTGTTTTATCACGGTTGTATATAGTAGAGGTTTCCATTATCCATGGCAAGACTGTGTATATATTTAATTGCATATCGATATTATTATTTGTTGTTGTCATTGTTATTTAAGTCCAAGTACTGTCATGACATAAAGTTAATACGGCAGCAAAATCTTGTTTCCTTCTTTTAAAAAATGTTTTACTGGTTTTTGAGGAATGGACACATTAGAATCTTTTGGCACATTATTGTTATGGACAGTTGCAAAAATCTTTTGAGGAACGTAAAACAAAGTTACTACCATAACTCATTGGTGTGAGGCTGCTTTCGAAGAAAAGAACAGAAAAACACATGAACAGACTTGGGAGTTTCCTATTGAGAATGATGCAGCCCAATAGTTTTTTGAAATTTCAGCAATGCAATGAAAGGCCCTGCTTTGACATAAGACCGAACCTAGAACTCCATCAACAGAATATTAGGTTTAACACAGGGCAATTAAATTTCATCTCAAAAAACAACAGCTCTTGACCAGATAATTAATTCTGCACTATTCAGAGCATGGCCACTGGATCTAGTTAAATCTCTCTAAGTGTGAATTCCAGAGGCCCACAGGAACGGTTTAGTCAGTAGGTTATAGGCTGCACTGTATCTGACCACCAGCAGAACAGACATCACTTGCAGAAGAAATTCCTTCTATCCCCTGCAGCATTCCACCCACTCCACTAAATTTTTTTCAAGAAGGTTGTGGAGTAACCTGAATAAGCTGGAGAACATGGAGCAGAAGAAGAGGAATTATCTTTGCATGAGCAGCAGCCCTCTCATGCAACACCAGAGGCTGACTTTTAGTTTCTGCTTGCATTATTAGTTAGTCTTCACAACTTCAACATGCAACATAAGATTCTTTTTTTTAAAAAAATAGAAAGTATGGCCATGGCCATTTCTTTCTTCTCCTGTTTTCATCCTTTATTTACAAGAAGCAAAGTCTTTACTGCCAGCACCAAAATAGCACTATAGTAGTATTCATCTTTGTGGTGCAACCAGGTTGTGGTTCCTTTATTAAAATTAACTAAAAAAAAAAAAAAAAAACCTCCTAAGTTTTGGGGGTTCAATTTAAAAAAAAAATTCAAGTGCAGTATTTCCAATAAAAACTCTTCCTTCAAATAAGAATTAACATTTTTCCCAAATCTGAGGAACAAATATTAGCCCACAGTTTACCAAATGAAATGGAAGATTCTCCACTATGAAATATGGTGAAAACACAATTGCGTGTCGAAATACATCAGGGGCCATTTTATTTCTGTTAAATTAAAATTGTTCATACTTCTTTTTCTCTACACTAGTAGCTTCAGATGAGGTGCAGCTGTGGAAACTTATTTAGAAGACTACTGCTAAAGGTCAGGACTCACATGTCATTTACCTTTTCGGTAAGTAAGGAAAAACTATTCACATACATTTCACAACAAACCACAACTCAAATTCAAACAGACACCTTGACTTCAAGTCCTTATGAAAACCAGGCTGCCCTTTCTCTATTAGGGTTTGGAATGAGTCATTTGATATGGAACCATCTATAGGAAGAATGCTGAAACACAAAATGCTATCCCCATTCCTCAGGCATCTAACTGAAAAACAGAAAGAGATTTTTAGCTGACTGACATTTGAGATATGGGTGTCTGGTGACAATTCTGCATCCTCATTTTTGCCTCTCCTCCTCCAACAACAAACCTGATGATATGAAAAATATTTATGTACATACCCGTACTCCTGAGGTGAAATGTCCTGTTCCTGACGAGTCCTAAAGATGGTAATGCAGTGAAATAATCCAAACAGGGGGAGTCAATCCAAAAGAATAGTCCAGCAAGTAAAAATATATCCAATATTATAAGAAATCCATGGTGATGGGGGAAATATTAAATGTTTAATACAATTAGAACCTTTAAACATCAGTCTTGATAGCAACAAGTCCAACTTCAAAAATTTGTTTTTCCAAGGGTGAGGCATAGTATACAAACATTTTATTTTAAATGCATGTTCCAATGCCAGTGACTTTACTAGATAGTAACAAAAAGGTGAAATCAAAATATCTATGTAAAACTAAAGTTAGTTTGAATTTTCAGTATTAAAGTTTTCCCCTCTTGTCTTGGATACAGATTTCCACAGACAAGGGAAAGATGATGAGACATGTTCTCATACACAGACTACTCATTTTTTCCTCTGTTTATGTCCCAAAATTACAATGTGACAAGTGTTTTTGAAACCACCCATCTAACAGACAGAAAGTTTTCAGTTTCATTTCTAAGATGACCACTTTACTTTTCTATAATCTTTATGTGTATCAGGCCGCCGCGGATTATTCTTCATATTGGATTGACTTCCCCGCCAATGGATTTTTAGTGTTCAGATTATTTTGGCTGACATTTCATTAGGATGCTTCAGGAACTGGACGTGACACTGCAGGAATGCTGGAAAGGTCTTAACTCTTTTTTCATTATTGTGGCTTCCTTCTTTATGCCCTCATGCTCATTCAGAAAGGACAGGGGATATGTCCTTTTCTTTTATAGAAATGTTCTGACAATAAAAGTAAAACTGCATTGTTTAACTCTTTTTACTGCAATCTGCTCTGTACCTTCATTCGCCCACCAAGAACTACACAAAACCATACACACAGGAAACATTAAAAGCAAGGGACTGTCACAGTTACAGGTCAAGCAATGAATGACACATCTTTGCCAACACTTAAGCACAATGGGGCGCATCACAAGCCAGGGATGGGTTCAGCGTTCTATTGTGCCTAGGTGCAAAAGGGCAGGTGGTAGGGTTTACCGTTAGCTGTGAACTGCCCTCACTATTATGTTCTGAGGTAATTAGTTACTGTATTTAATGTAGTTTTCAGTGAGGGAATTGATTGTGTAAATAATCCGCGGATTATTTTTTAGTCTGCGGACTAAAATTTAGCACTCGGTCTAAAAGCCGGCCCATTACACTTAAATCTATTACAGTCTAGAACAGTTTCAGAAAAGGAAAGGAAAAGCAAAGAGTGTAAAAGAAGATGCAGTTGGGCAGACTAACCTTTAGTATGCAGACTAAATACGGCCAGGTAAACGCACAGGAAAGCCACAAGCAGAAAATTAAAACAAAAACATGTGAATACTGACAAGAATTTTGTAATGTTACCTGACTTGTTCATAATTATGTTATTACCATCACAGAACAATCATATTTTCAGTCGACTTGCTCAGTTAGTTGCAGCATTTTTATACCAGATGTCACAGAAATAAATCGACATATACTTGTAGCATCTGCAATGTTGTGTTGCAGAGAACACTCTTTTTAGGATTCCTGCCATTCCAGGATACAGCACTACACCCTCTTCGGGGCTCTTCCACTCCAGCAATCAGCATTCTGTGGCTACAGAGCATGACTCGCTACGACTGTTTTGGGAGATCCATCCTACCCTAACTTTTCCCATTTAAAGAGGTTTTCTACTTCTAAAAATCTTTGGGTTTTCTCAAAACATACTGCTACCCTCCTCATTTGTGGACAGTATCAATGAACTAAATAAGGATATGGACTATACTGGCATATGAGATGAAACAAAGCATTTTCCAACGGCAGTGTTACACTGACGGAGTGTTAGATTCCTCCATAGTTACGAGGGAGTGAGACCCACGAGACTGCTGTGTTTCCCAAAAACTGGCTCAGGCAGGCTGGGAAAGTCTTCTGAGTCAGTCTTCAGGCAGTGCTGAGGGCTGCACGAAGGGGGTGTTCTGCTATCAGCAGAGATACTCTTGATTTAATCCTTAAGAACCACTACCACAGATGGTTGCATCTATTATACATTAACCTTCTCAAATACAACTGCCCATTTAAGACTGGATACACAACTTTCTGCCACATTCATGATCTTATCTGGGCAACAGGTAATACACCTATGTAACTTACTGCTCAGTGAAATAGTGAGAAGTATTAGTGAAAGTTTAAAGAACTCCACAACTGAGGAAATGAAGAGCTAATTTCTGCAGTTGAGCCTACTCAAACTCCCACTTTAAAACTGGAATAAGATCATCCAAAGATCAGATACCAAATATTTTTGCGTAACAATTCCATGGTATGCACACCAAAGTGAGAAAAAAACCCTGGCATCTCCTACTATTTTTTAAATACAGATATTTAAGTGATACGTAATTCGTGTTGTACATTGTTAGAATCAAAGATAAGTAAGTATAAATTGATGTTATTATAACTTGTATTACGTTGTAAATTAAAAAACACTTCTACAAGTGATTAATGACCACCTTAGAATATTTTATTCTAATAAGATTGTTATATTTCTATAAACAAATGAACCTAATTATCTGTGTTACCTCCATTATTCCCCTTTCTCATGATCCATGTAAAACAGGAGAGGTCCTCAATTCAACTGACCATGGCCTGCTTCCCAGACCTATGAAAATTTTCCCTGCATGATCACATAAAAATCTTTCATTTTATTTTTGGTAAGGGAAAACATCCGATTCATCCTGAAAATGAAGACACTAGAAGCAAGAAGCCTATTTTGCCCACTCCCTACAGTAGAAGGGCCACCTAGAATGGAGTCCAGAGTAGTGAAATGCCTTGTTTATTCTCTAGCTGCTCTAAATATTAAGACTCAGAAAGTAAAGTAACATTTTCTGAGGAAAGAGCTTCCCCTGTTGTGCACATGAACAACCAATAATGCCACTTAAAAGAGTGACAGCTGACAGTACATTTAACAGTGAGTAATATAATAAATGAGGGCCTATGACCCCTTTCATTTCTAATGGGGAAAAAAAGATATGCCAGGTCCTGAGACGGGTTGGTATGTATCTAAAGGGTTTTCATGATACCTATTTATTTAAAATATTTCTATTGCAGTTAGCTAACCATAATGCAAAACCATTCTAAAAATTCACAGGAACAACAGAGGAACAGAAAAGTAGATAAAATCAAAACATAAATCATGAGCTTAAAACATATCAGTGAAATGTAAATGCTAACCAGCACTGTTAATACCAAAAAGGTCAATGACAGAAACCAACAGGCATATAAAATTATTAAAAAATATAATTAATGTGATTCTCTACATCAAAGGAAAGGGACATTAAATAAAAATTGACTTTGTTCTGGGGAGTGGTGGGACAGAGGGCAGGGTAATAATATATTTATTGGGAAAATTGTTGGTTGTGGGTTAAGCACTAATCATTTTGTATTAATCATCGGAATAATGTGTGTGTGTGTGTGTGTGTGTCACTGTTAAATGTAATTAGTTAATTACTCAATAAAATTTAAAAAAATGGGAAAAAATAGGAAAAAATGATAGAAACTAACAAATTAAAATAAAGTTAACATACAATTTTCTAAAAAAGTTTTTAAAGTTATTTAAGTTATTTCCTGAGAAGTTACTTAAATTACTTGAGCAACGTACTTAAAATTAACTTATCATTTGCTAGTAAAATGAGGAACTTAATTCAATTTTCTGAAAATTGAATTCACTGACCTCAGAATCACCTAATTCTACTTCTTGTTTGTTTTGTTAGTCTCTTGGGGGGTGGGGAATTACAAACACCACAAAATTCAAACTTCTTATTTTAAAAATAATGAATCTAAACCCAACATTTCTTTAAATCCATAAAATAAAATCTAGAGAACAAGACAACAAGCTATTAAGAAGGCATTTTCAGGCACCCTTCTCCCCTAATTCATATAATACTTATCTGACTTAAATCAAATTGCTAGTTCAAACCAGAATAGAGCCATTAAATAGCAAATTAACACTTAGATAAGTTTCAGTGGAACTACCTACTGATCAGTACTGCACACTCATTTATCCAAACACCCTGAGTTACCACTACTAAATTTCACAAACACAAGAAAGTGATGTAAATATTTACGGAGATGTGCTTACAGGAACCTTTTAAGATGTGTCCAACTTTAGTTAACCCACAAAACTGAAATAAGAATGAACGATCTCAGAATTGCTAGCCACTGTCCAAGCTGACTGGGGCTTCTTGGGACTTCACTTGGAAAACCAACATTTGAGAACCACTGCTTTAGATAACACTTGTATGTGATAATGGTCTGGCAATTTACTTTGTGGCAAAATTCCACTGAAAATCTATCTGGACCAAGCGCCTTGCTTACTTTCAGATTCTCCACAGTACTACTTCCTGCTCTGAAATAGGACTCTCCAAAATATCTCGCTCATCTTAGGTGATTCTTGGAATTTCATCTTGAAGAAAAAAATGTATGAATCTTAGATACATTTGTATCTTATGTATCTGGAGAAAAATAAAGATCTTCATAAAATGGTTGCAACAGTCCAATGTTATCTTTTACATCTGGGATGCTTTTGACAATTCTCACATCTGCATAATCTTTAAAACATTTCAAGAAGTTTTTCCTGTCTTAATTTGGAAAGAGTTAATTTGGACTTGTTTAGTTCATGAGGTCTGTATCCAAACTCAGCAGGTAGACATTTGGAGGAATGTGAGACACAGAAGTAGAAGGACGAAAGATCCGTGAATTTGGAGATACAAAATTCATCTGAAGCTCTCTCTCTTATCCGTGAGGATAAGGGACAGGAGCAGGAACAACAGTATCAGTCTTCAGAGAATGTGCAGGGAACTTTGGAAGACTGGCTCTGATAATCCCCAAAGGAGAGATGTGGTGGTGGTAGAGGACACTCTGCTGAGGGGGACAAAAGCAGTCAGGTTTTGCCTATCTTACAAGCTCGTGAGGTGAGGGGTAAAGATCCATGATAGGACACAGCACTTGACGAAACTGGTGAAGAGCACTGACAGTTACCTCTTCCTTTTGGTCCATGTGGGAGCCAATGAAACTGCAAGGCACAGTCTTCAAAAGATCATAAGGGATTACGAGGTTCTGAGAAGGAAGCTGAAAGACCCTAAGGCACAGGTTGTCATTTTATCTCTTCTCCCAGTTGAAGGACAAGGTCCAAGAAGGGAGAGAAAAAAATGGAGCTGAACAACTTGCTTTGCAGATGATGCCTCCAAGAACAGTTTGGCTTCTTGGACCATGGTCCACCGTTTCATGAAAATGAACTTCTGGCAAGTGGTGGGTTGCACCTCACAGCAATTGGCCGGAATGTTTTTGCTAAGAATCTCAAAAGCCTAATTATAGGAGAGCAGTACACTGAGTAATGGGGGAGAGGGGAGACAAGAGTTCATTAAATGCTGCAGGTAACAGTCCAAATCATGGCAAACAGTACAGAAACCCAAAGGTGGGACAGAAGGAAATGTAAGTAAGCAGCTATGGGAGAGACCCATGGTCTCAGATGCCTCTACACTAATGTACAGAGCGTGGGAAATAACTCAAGTTTGTAGCCCAGCAAAGTAAATATATTATAGGCATCACTGAAACCTGATGGGACGAGTTGCGTGACTGGAATGTAGAAGAGAGGGTATAACCTGTTTCTGAGACACAGACCAAACAGAAAAGGAGAAAGAGTAGCACTATATGGCAGGGACATTTGCACCTGTGAAGAGATTGATGACTTACATCCTGCAAGCCAGGTTGAGAGCATCTGGGGTAAAAACTAAGGGGGAGAGAAACCATGGTGGCCTCACTGTAGGGGTCTATTACAGACCTTCAAGCCAGAGTGAGGACTGGGATGATGCCTTCAAGGAACAGATGACAAAACAGAAAGGAGAGCTGTCTGAGAGGTTTAAAATGGATAGTAAGTTGCACGACACTGATAAGAAAAAAGAGACTTTCAAAATCAACTATGTAATAACAATAAAGTTAATTGGTAAAATTTACAAAATATTGTTGCGAACTGACTTAGAAGAGAAACAAGTCAAACACTGTGTGATAAAATGGGCACAAACTATAGGTCATATGATCCAGATAGATCAATGAGAGAAACTTTGGAAGAAAGATTAGAAATTTACTTTAAGTTACAGATTTAAAAGAGAATCTTTATAAAATGCATCTGTCTCTGGAAAAAAATGCAAAGATGTACAAGGGTTCCTCAAATAGCTGTTGGAAATGTTAACAAATGACAGGATCTTTTTTTCACATATGGTGGCCTTGTGAGAAAGCTGAGAAATACTGGCAGATGATACATCAGATGATAGAAAAGATTTTGAATATCAAGATTCATCTGACTCCAGAACTGTTAGGAATGATCTATGATAACACACTAAAGAATGGATGAAATACACTCAATACATGATGGCAAAAGCAAGAATTTTATATGCTAAGTACTGGGAGAGTAATATGATGCCATGCCAAGAAGAGTGGGCTTTGAAACTTTTATATATGGCAGAGATGGACAAATTGCCAACTTTATTAAGAGAGAAATCTATTAATGAATTTCAAAAGTACTGTGAGATGGTTACGTCATTTTTATCAGAGATTGAAGGTAGACAAGTTATATTAGGATTTGATTAAAAACTGCATTTAGAACACTTTTAGTAGAACTATACCTTTTTCCCCAACTTTCTCTTTGATGTATGGCATACACTTAATAATTCTATTTATACTACCAATGCTAAATTACCAGAGTAAATACAATGAGAAAAAGATGGTAAACCTAAGGCAGTAAAATCTTCAGAAGTCAAGAACTGCCATGATCCAGGGAGTGGGAAATAAATGATAGAGTGTTTTATGTTTAGGTATTTGTTGCTAGTAGATAAATTTTATAAGGTTTTTATCTTCTCTTATGTTTGTGTTTTGATAAAGACTGAATGTTTTGTAACTTACTGTTTTATATTTTTCTTTTTTACATTATTTTTATGACTTTTTTATAGTCTGAAGAAAAACTATTTTTAAAAAAGAAAAACTAAAAGAGAAGGGAGTTCGCAATGGATTGGAGCTTCTTAAAAATAGAGTTTGGTAAGAGCTACTAGTTTGGTAGATCAAGCGAACGCTGTGGACATAGTGTATCTTGACTTCAGAACGGCTTTTGACAAGGTCCTCCACGATATTCTTGCGAACAAGAAATTGTTAAAATGTGGGCTAGACAATGCTACTATTAGGTGGATTTGTAACTGGTTGACTGACCAAACCCAAAGGGAGCTCGATTCAGATGAGGGAATAGAGGGCATTCTTATCAAATTTTCAGATGACATCAAATTAGGAGAGGCAGCTAACACTCCAGTGGACAGGATTAGAATTCAAAAAGATCTTAGTAGTTTGAAGAGCTGGGCCAAAACTAACAAAATGCATTTCAACAGGGAGAAGTGTATGTTACTACACCTAGGTAATAAAAATGAAATGCAGAGATATAAGATGGGTGAAATCTGGCTTGACTACAGTACGTGTGAAAATGATCTAGGAGTCTTAGTAGATCACAAGTGGAACATGAGTCAGCAGTGTGATGCAGATGATAAAAAAGTCAATGTGATTCTGGGCTGCATCAACTTCTGTTAATGCGTATAGAGTCTAGGTCCAGAGAAGTGACAACACCATTCTATTATGCATTGGTCACACTCCACCCAGAACACTGTGTCCATTTCTGGGCACCAGTTCAGGGAGGATATTGATAAGCTGGAACGTGTCCAGAGGATGGCTGCCAAAATGATAAAAAGGCCTGGAAACCATGCCCTATGAGGAAAGGTTTTGGTAACTGGATATGTCTAGCTTGGAGAAGAGAAGGTTAAGAAGCAATATGATAGCTATGTTTAAATATCTGAAGGGATGTCATATGGAAGATGGAGCAAGTTTGTTTTCTGACCAGAGACTACAACACAGAGCATCATTCAACATCAGCAAGAGAGATTCCATCTAAACATTAGGAGCAACTTACAGACAGACTGTGGAATATGCTGCCTTGGAGTGTGGCAGAGTTTCCTTCTTTGGAGGTTTTTAAACATAGGTGAGATGGTCATCTGTTGGGAATGCTTTGACGGTGTATTCCTGCATAGCAGGGGATTGTATTCAATGGCCCTCGTGGTTTCTTCGAACTATGATTTGATGACTTGTTCACAATTTTAGGGATTCTTTGTCCCCATTAATCAGAAATGGAGTAAAATTCCACACTGTTATAGCTACAAAATTATTTAATTTTTGTTTATTAAAAGCCATCAATATGATTTATATAGCATCAAACTTGGAATGTTAAATGTCAGTAAAATCAGTTTAAGTGTACAATTTATCTAAACATCGAAATTGTTTTGTACCTATTTCACTAAACAGTACTGGGGGGAAAATCACAAAAATGCAAAAAAAAAAAGGGAAGAAAGAAATGGGCAAAATAAAAAAAACAGTTCCTTAAATTTTAAGTATTAAACACTAATATATCTTTATTTAAGTAAGATCTAAATAGCAATCTAAGATCCAGTGCTCTCAAGTACACAAGAAGTTCAAAAAAGATAGTTGGTGTTCCACTGTTTGCCAGTAGATGGAGATATGACTAACAAGTAAACCTCCAATTTCTGCTAAATACTATACTACCCAATCCCTATCCAAATGTTGTTCCAAAAATGCTTAGAAAAACTGCTTTGCTGTTTAGAAAGAGTTTAATAATGCAGTAAGCCAACTGAGTTCAGCCTTGCTTCAGGACTAACTCCAAAGTTAGTCCAAAGTCACCATTCTTTTGTTGCTGGCTTGTTGTGGATGCTGGCAGTGCAGTCTCCAGCTGTCCCGTCTCTTTCTGTAAGAAGACTGATGTAACTGTATCTCCATAGCTGCTCCTGACTAACCTCCTGCTTCTCTTTGGTTGTTAGGATGTGGCACTGCTTCTTTGCTGCTGCTGGATAACAGGCAGGCTCCTAAGGGGATCCGGGCCTTCCAGACTTCTAGTACACGTTTCTGCTTTCACTCTTAACACTGTAACTGTATGGTAGAGAACTTTGGGGCCTACACATGGTGCAGGACCTTCAAAGATTCTGTACTACTGGCACACTCCTTCTGGGAGCTGTAATTTAACAATTTCTGGAGAACTATATGATTCCCTTCCATAGCAGTAGCTGGCCACATAAATGACACAGCTTTTGTATTTGAAAGATGTTCAAGAAACAAAGGCCAGTTTGGGCAGTGAGTAATATGAATGATCTTGTACATCCCTCTCCCATTCTTAGAAGCATACATAGGAGGGAAGCAACTCTGAAGAAAGAAGGAATGCTGTTGGCAGTCATGACCACAAAAAAGTGCCTATACACTAATGCACAGAACATCGGGAATGAACAGGATGAAAATTGTAGCACAACAAAGTACATATGACATAATAGGCATCACTGAAACCTGATGGGATGAGACTGAAATGTAGCAATAGAAAGGTATAACCTATCTCAGAGAAACTGAGCAAACAGGAAAGGAGGAGGAGTGGCACTATACATCAGGGACATCTATTACACTTGTGAAGAAATCGATGATTTAAATCCTGGAAGCCAGGTTGAAAGGATCTGGGTAAATATTAAGGGGGACATAAACAATGGTGATGTCATTGTGGAGGTCTACAGACCTCCAAGCCAGACTGAGGACATGAATGATACCTTCCTGGAAGAGATTATCAAACATTCTGAAAGGAGAGAGATAATAGTAATGGGATATTTCAGCTATCCTGATATTTGATGGAAGTAAATCTCTCCCAAGAACATCAGGTCCAACAAATTTCTCACTTGCCTTGCAGACAATTTCATAGTCCAGAAGGTGGAAGAGAGAACAAGAGGGACAGCTATTTTAGATCTGACCTGAACCAATGATGACCTGGTTAACGAGGTGGAAGTGATGGATCATAGAATCATAGAAATGTAGAGATGGAAGAGACCACAAGGGCAATCCAGTTCAACCCCCTGCCATGTAGGAAAACCCTCAAAGTACTCCCGACAAGTGGCCATCCAGCCTCCGCTTAAAAACCTCCAAAGAAGGAGACTCCACCATACTCCGTGGCAGCACATTCCACTGCCGGACAGCCCTGACTGTCAGGAAATTCTTCCTGAGGTTCAGGTTGAATCTCCCCTCCTGCGGCTTGTATCCATTGTTCCTTGTCCTGGTCTCAAGAGCAGGAGAAACAAGCCCACTCCCTCCTCAACATGACATCCCTTCAAATATTTAAACATGGCTATCATGTCCCCTCTCAACCTTCTCTTCTGCAGACTAAACATAACCAGCTCTCTAAGTCTGTCCTCATAGGGCATGGCTTCCAGGCCCCTCGCCATTTTGGTTGCCCTCCTCTGCACCTGCTCAAGCTTATCCATATCCTTCTTGAATTGGAGTGCCCAGAACTGGACGCAGTATTCAAGATGAGGTCTAACCAAAGCAGAATAAAGTGGTACCAATACCTCCCTCGATCTAGACACCATACTACTATTGATGCAACCAAGAACTGCATTGGCTTTCTTGGCTGCTGCATCACACTGCTGACTCATGTTCAGCTTGTGGTCTATGAAGACTCCTAGATCCCTTTCACACGTACTGTTAGCCAGCCACTTGTCCTCCATCCTATATTTCTGCATACCATTTTTTCTGCCTAAGTGTAGGACCTTACATTTCCCTCTGTTGAAATTCATTTTGTTAGCCTTGGCCCAGCTCTCCAATCTGTCCAGGTCCTTTTGAATTTTGATCCTGTTATCTGGCATATTAGCAAGCCCTCCCAATTTGGTGTCATCTGCAAATTTGATCAGTGTGCCCTCTATTCCTTCATCCAAGTCATTAATGAAGATATTGAACAGCACCGGGCCCAGGACAGAACCCTGTGGCACCCCGCTAGTCACTTCTCTCCAGAATCTGCCATTGGTGACCACCCTTTGGGTACGCTCAGTCAACCAGTTACAAATCCACCTGACAGTAGCCCTGTCCAGCCCACATCTTACTAGCTTCTTTACAAGAATGTCATGGGGAACTTTGTCAAAGGCCTTACTAAAATCAAGATATACTACATCCACAGTATTCCCTTCATCTATCAAGCTAGTAACTCTATCATAAAAAGAGATAAGATTAGTCTGGCATGACTTATTTTTGAGAAATCCATGTTGACTTTTTGTAATTACGGCATTGTTTTCTAAGCGATTAGAAACTGACTGTTTGATGATCTGCTCCAGGATCTTTCCAGGTACTGATGTCAGGCTGACTGGGCGATACTTATTTGGGTCCTCTTTTTTTCCCTTCTTGAAGATGGGGACTATATTTGCCCTCCTCCAGTCTGCCGGGACTGTTCCTGTCCGCCAAGAGTTTTCAAAGATTATAGCAAGAGGTTCCGCAATGACCTCTGCTAGTTCTTTTAAAATCCTAGGATGCAATTCATCTGGCCCTGGAGACTTGAATTCATCCAGAGTAGCCAGGTATTCCTGTACTACCTCTCTAACTATTCTGTGCTGCATTTCCCCCACTTCCTCACCTGCTCCCCAACCACCAGGCTGAGTGTTTTTATCCTTTTGGGAAAAAACTGAGGCGAAGAAGGTGTTGAGGAGTTCTGCCTTTTCTCTTCCTCCTGTTATTAATTCACCATCTTCCCTGCGCAGTGACCCTATCATCTCCTTCTTTTTCCTTTTGCTGTGGACATATTTAAAAAAGCCCTTTTTATTGTTTTTAATGTCTCTGGCCAGCCTAAGTTCGTTCTGTGCTTTAGCCTTTCTGACCTTCTCCCTACATCTCCGGGCTACTTGCTTATAATCTTCTTTGGTGATTTCCTCCTTCTTCCATTTCCTGTACATGTTTTTCTTAACACTTAGCTCAGCTGAGAGTTCTTTAGTCAACCATTCTGGTTTCTTCAGATGCCTTCCATTTTTCCTCCTTAATGGCACGGTTTTAGCCTATGCCTTCAGTATCTCCCTTTTAAAGAACTCCCATGCATCCTGAACTCCTTTCTCATTGACTATTCTTGACCATGGGATTTCAGCCAGCAGCTCCTTCAGTTTACAGAAGTCTGCTTTTTTAAAATCTAAGACAAGTGCCTGGCTACACTTGTCTTCTCCTCCCCACTGAATGCCAAATTCTAATAGGGGATGGTCACACTCTCCTAAAGATCCAACCAGTTCTACGTCATTAACAAGGTCGTCCCTGTTGGTCAGGATCAGATCCAGAATATTTGATCCCCTTGTCGCCTCTTCCACCTTCTGGACCATGAAACTGTCTGCAAGACAAGCAAGAAACTTGCTGCTTTGCAGAGTTTGACTGCCGACATATATCTGGGTAGTTGAAATCTCCCATTATTACTGTATCTTTCCTTTTTGAATGTGCAGTCATTTGGTCTATGAAAGTGCCATCGAGGTCCTCAGTCTGGCTTGGAGGTCTGTAGTAAACCCCCACCAGAATAACCCTATTGTTTCTCACTCCCTTAATTCTTACCCAGACGCTCTCGACCTGGCTTCCTGTGCTCAAGTCATGGATCTCTTCACAAGTGAAAACATCCTTGACATATAAGGCTACTCCTCCTCCTTTCTTATTTGGTCTATTTCTACAAAATAGGCTATACCCCTCTATTCCTACATTCCAATCGTGAGACTCATCCCACCAGGTCTCAGTGATGCCTATCAAATCATATTTATTTTGTTGTACTAGGAGTTCAAATTCATCTTGTTTGTTTCCCGCACTCCGTGCATTAGTGTAGAGACACTTAAGTCCCCGTGCCCTTCCTGCAAGTCCCACAGCATTGTTTCCACGCCTCCCACGATTGGATGCTATTCCTACTTGGCCAATATCATTTGGGCCTTTTCCCCCTGCACTTGCCGAGTCCTTGTCCTGAATAATCTTGTCTCCCTCCCCAGCTGTACTTAGTTTAAAGACCTCCTAATCCTCCTTGTGAGACTGTTTGCAAAAACGTTCCTGCCAAGTTTCCTGAGGTGCAGCCCATCCCTTGCCAGAAGCCCATGTTCCTGGAATTTCAAGCCATGATCCAAAAAGCCAAACTGTTGCCGGTGGCAAAATGTACGGAGCCAGTTGTTGACCTCTACTATTGTCCTTTCCCTTCGTGCACCATATCCTTGAACAGGGAGGATTGATGAAATGACAACCTGTGCACCAAGGTCCTTAAGATTTCTCCCCATAAGCTCGTAGTCCTTTGTGATGTGGTGAAAGCTGCGCCTCACCGTGTCGTTGGTTCCAACGTGAACCAAAATCAGGGGCTTACGGTCAGTGGGCTTGACCAGCCTGGCTAGCCTCTCTGTTACATGGTTTATCTTGGTCCCAGGAAGACAGCAGACCTCTCGATTGAGCTTGTCTGGTTTGCAAACTGCCAGTTCGGTTCCTCTGAGCAAGGAGTCCCCAACCACCAGAACTCGCCTCCTCTGAGGCCTGTCCGGGGTTCTTCGACAAGCAGATCCTTCCAGGATTGCCTGGGCATTGTCTTGAGGCTGGGAGTGCTGGTTTTCCTGATGTTGGATACTGTCCTGTCGGTGTTCAAGTTCCAGTTGCCGAAGTTGGATTCCTTCTTGCTGATGTTCTGTTCTCTCCTTCTGGTGTTCCTCACCTTTCATAGCACCAAGAACGTTGAAGCGATTCTGTAGTTTGAGAGTCTCTGTTTCCTTCCTGGCCCTTCTACTTCTCCGTGTGACATTCCTCCAAGCATCGCTTTCCTGGCTCACTGAACTGATTTCCTCATCTGGCAGCTCCTCCGCATATCCGGTCTTCAGGAAGGTCCTCTCTGCCCTATCCAAGAAGTCCTCACCTTCCCTAATAAGACGAAGATTAGAAACCTGTGCCTCCAGCTGCTGAACCTTGTTCTCCAAGAAGGTCACCAGCTTGCACTTGCTGCAGGTGTACCCGAGAACATCTTGTGGCAAGAAAAGGAACATGCCACAAGCGCTACAGGTGACAGGAGCAGCTCCCTCACCTTCCATACTTGATAATACAGAGAATAGTTGTTAAAAAAAAATAACTGGGCCTTCTTTCTCAAATTGAGCTGTGTAAGCTATGTCTGCTCAGCTAACTGCCAAGCTCGGTTGAACTCTTATTAAATTTGTTCAGTCACTATAAGGATTGGTTATTCCTAAACTTGAATGGTTGAACTTGAAGGAGTGAAGTAGATGATTGAAACTGCGTGCGCCATAGGCGCGCACTGCTGGTAGTTCCTAATAAAGCCTCCTCCCCCAGCTGGCTCCTCCCCCTAGTTTGATTAACTCTCCCTAGTTTGATTGACAGTTAACTGACTAACTAACAGACAATTAGCTGACAATTAGGCTGTGAGCTCAGGGAGAGCACACGGCCAGCGCAAACAAAAAAAACAACACAGAGAAATAAGCAAACAAACTCAGTCCCACAATCCTGTAAAAACACCTAATCAAAGATGTCTTCACAGACATAGCTCACCTTCTGCTCTCTCCTCTGGAAGTCAGCAAGAAGACTGCTGGCATCCTTAGGCGGAAATGACCATGTTCTCCCGGAATTTATTATACAGCGGAAAGGAGAAGCCAAACATAGACATGCATTCTAGACTTTGAGAAAGCGGATTTCAGTAAACTTAGGGAAAAGAGAAGGGAGTTCATGATGGATGGGAGTTTCTTAAAAGTGAGATATTGAAGGCATAATTCCTAACAACTCCAATGAGGAGGAAAAATGGGAGGTGTCTAAGGGATCTGGATATTTAGAGAACTCCAAACTGAGCAAAGATTTAAAAGGGGTGTATACAAGAAACAATAAAGAAGAAATCAGGAACAGAGGAATTCAAACAAATAAGAAGTTTAGGGAGAAAGTAAGAAAAGCTAAAGTGCAGAATGAGCTCAGACTTGCTAGAGGTTAAAAATAAGAAGAGCTTTTCTGGTTATGTCCATAGCAAAAGGAAGAAAAAAAGAAATGGTAGGGCCTCTATGGGGAGAGGATGGTGAAATGCTAACAGGGGACAGAGAAACAACAGAATTTCTGAACACCTTCTTTGCTTTGGTCTCCTCTGAAAAGGAAAACAATGCTCCAGCTGGGAAAAATGGGGCACAACATAGATAGAGAGGTAGTACAGGAATACACGGCTATCCTAAATGAATTCAAGACTCCAGGACCAGATGAACTACATCCAAGGGTATTAAAAGAACTGGAAAAATTAATCTCAGAACCCCTGGCAATAATCTCTGAGAATTCCTGGAGAACAGGAGAAGTCCCAGCATACTGGAGGAAGGCAACTACTGTCCTCAATTTCAAAAAAGGTAGGGATGGGCCAACCAAACCCTCAAATCCTGGGTAAGGATTCAGATTCCCAATCCGAATCCCTGTGCCAAAATAGGCAAACCGAATCCTTCGAATCCACCAACCAAATAGATTTTTGCAGACCAGGATGCCTGAAAACCAAGAAGACTGGGACACCTCAAAACCTGGGAGACCAGAAATACAAGGGAAGTTAGTAAGTAGGTGAGTATTTCCCTTCGAGTAATAATGGCCTTTGCTAACAATTTCAGAAATTACATTTGGGCCTGTATTCTAAGGTATTTAAATTGAACATTTAATATTTAAGTTCAGTACTTGACTGGAAGCTACAGGCTTGAGATTTCAAGGACAGCTGAAACATTCCTTTGCATGGTTCCCTTGCAAACCTCTTTTATACACGATTCTGGGGTTTGGAGTTTTACAAGGTGTCACAGCCTTCTCTGCCAAAGTGTGCTGGTGCATCATCAAACTACAAATCCCAGCATGTCAGAAGGACCTATGCAAAGAAAATCCAGGTTTGATCTGGATTATCTCTCTACTGTAGTATGTGGCCCTGTTTACACAAGCAGGAAAATGTGGGATTAATCCACATTTTCCTGCCTGTGTAGAAAGGGTCTTCATGTCATTTTCAATCTGGGGAGATCCTGAGGCAAAACTAGGACAATTGTCTTTGCCAGATTTCTTCAGAGGGAGGTTTGCCTTTGCCTAGGCTTTTGCTAAGGCTGAGAGAGTGTGTCTTGCCCAAGATTATCCTTCTTTCCCTTGCTTTTAAAACTCTTTTTTAAAAAAGGATTTGAAAGATTTGAGATTCGTGAGCTTTGTGGATTCCCAGAACCTTCCAGGGATTCGGAAAATTCTGGATTTGCCCCATTCCTAAAAAAAAGGGGGGAAGAGGACCCAAATAATTACTGCCCAGTGAGCCTGACATCAGTACTAAGAAAGATTCTAAAGCAGATCAATGAACAGACAGTTTGTAAGCACTTAGACAGGAATGCTGTGATCACGAAAATCAACATGGGTTTCTCAAAAACAAGTCATGCCAGACTAGTCTTTATCTTTTTTTGATAAAAGATTGGTGATCAAAGGAATGCTATGGACATAGCATACCTTGATTTCATTTGGATGAGGGAACAGAGGGCATTTTTATCAAATTTGCAGATGACACCAAGTTAGGAGAGGTAGCTAATACCCTAGAGGCCCAGATCAGAATCAAAATGTTCTTAGAAGATTGGAGAGCTGGACGAAAACTAACAAAATAAATTTTAACAGGGAGAAGTATATGTTACCATACCCTGGGCAGAAAAAAATGAAACGCACAGATATAACATGGGTGACACCTCGGTTGACCACAGTACATGTGAAAAGGATCTAGTAGACCACAAGGGGAACTTGCGATTAGTAGACCACAAGTGGAACTTGGGTCGGTAATGTGATGCAGCAGATAAAAAAAAGCCAATGCAATTCTGAGCTGCATCAATAGGAGTACAGTGTCCAGGTCGAGGGAAGTGACAGTATCACTCTATGCTGCTTTGGTCAGACACCACCTGGAATACTGTGCCCAGTTTTGGACACCAGTTCAGGAAGGGTATTAACAAGCTAGAGGAAAAACTTCTTGATAGTAAGAGCTGTTTGACATGGAACATACTGCCTTTGGAGGTTTTTAAAGAGAGGTTGGATAGCCATCTGTCAGGAATGCCTTGATGCTTTGACTCCTGCATGGCACGGGGTTGGACTTCATGGCACTTATGGTCTCTTCCAACTCTATGATGCTATTAAAGTAGTAGTTCCAGGTAATTGTTGAAATGTGTTATCTTTAAGCTCTGTGCTTTCCTGCCTTCTTTTGTAAACAGAAGATAGACAGAACTGCTTCTCCACACACATGGTCAGTCATGAAGTCTGAACATATTTCTGAAGTTACTGAGTCCCCCAGGATGGGCATCGTAACCATGAAATCTTTACAACTCTAGATTTAGTGACAATAAAAAATTGAAGTGTTTCACCATATACTGTTAGAATATCAGTGACATCTGTATTATTAATAAAACATTGGGACAAACTTTAAAAAATCAAAATCTGTAAGGGCAACATTATCAACCAGTGTTGAGGTTATTAAGGTATGGGTGGGCAGGTATATCACTTGCAGGGCCATTTTTAGCCCCTGGGACTCTGTAGGGGCTGCATGGAATACCATGATCAAACCACCTGGAAGTGACTGCAAGTCCAATTCCTGTTCCTGAAAAATTGGTATTTTTAGATGTGAAACAGTGCACACATACCACATAGCTAATTTAAAAGGTGAAATACTACTTCTGGCTGCTTCCAAGTGAGGCAATTCATCATTGGAGGGGAGGATGGGCCCGAAGAAGGTTAGTCTGAGGACTTGTGGAAAGTGGAATTCAGTGTCACAAAAACAGGCTGGGGAAAACTGAAGATGGCTGAAAGTCCACCTCCACTTCAATTAAAACATTATTCTTTGCCCCCGCCACCCCCAAAAAGGTATGCTGGAAAGAAAGGTCAGCTTTGTTCAAAGGAGAATCATGCTTCCTGGTGTCTTCCAGGAATATGATTCCTTCTTTTTCAAAAAGTGAAGATATCGGAGGAGGGGCCATGCGATCAATGGGTCACGTGTTGCCCATCTAGTGTCTAGGTTGTAGAGACAAAGTAGATAGTTTTACACACACACACACACAGAGCCATAAAATAATAAACATACAACAGAAATACTCCTGTTTCAAGTTTACAGCCAGCCACACACTAACTTAGGATACTCCACTGAATTCTCTCCTTCCCTCCTGCATTTCCATTCTCAGCCCTCTTCCCAACAAACACTCTGTATTGTATGGCCAGGTGAACATATTCAATCCTCAATGGATGACTGGGAGAGGAGAGGTATTCCTTCATCCCTTTCCCTGCCACCCCAGCTTCAGGACTCTGGTAAACCTTTGTTGTTGTTAACTGCTGTCAAGTCAACTTCAACTCATGGTGAACCTCTGAATGAGAAACCTCTAAGTCACTCTAGCATCACACCCCACCCCCTCACTCAAGTTTGGTAGATTCAGGGACATATCTTCCTTAATTCAATCTATCCATCCATAATGTGGTTTTCCTCTTTTCCTACTGCTTTCGATCTTAACAAGTATTACTGTCTTTTCTAGCTAGTCATGTCTTCTGGTGATGTGGTCAAAGTCCAACAGCCTTAGTTTCGCCATCCTGGTTTCTAAGGAGAATTCAGGCTTGATTAGCATTACTAGCATCTTAAAAACTACATCTCTTTCTTGTTTTACAGTCGATTTGTCTCAGCTACAATCCTGCTATTTCCAGGCAATGAAAGTAATGCTCTTCAAAAAAGACAACACCTTGAAATCTCTATACTACCTGCATTGGCAGAAAATATTTTTACACATGCAGGTAGAATGTTACTATTCTTGTCCACACCAAGCCCCACCTGCAGCTTCCTATTTCCTCTGAAAACTAGTTTCCAGTGGCTTGTATCCTCTTTCAGAGAAGCTCTCTGAGGCTACAGGTAGGAAAAGAGATATGAGATCTACCCTATGATGACAGAAATCCTTCCAGTCACAGTGAAAAAAGAAGCTATTATACCAAACATGAATAACACATGTTAACAATATATAGGTCCACTGAGCAACAACAGTGCACTAGTGATCTTTTAAAACTGAGAAATTAACATACAAACCCCAGAACTGAATTATTATCTCCCACACCCCACTACCATTATTTCAAATAGACTCACCTTAGTCCATGGATGTGCCTTAATCTGAGGAAATTTAAATTCAGTGTAGTTTGGATTCATTTCTCTAATTTGTTCTCTTGTAGGGGTTCCAAGGACCTAGAAAGCGAGAAATATTAACACTTTGCAACAACAGGAGTATTACACTTATGCGTTGTGGTATTGTGGCAAAAGAAATATGATTCTGTGGACCCCAGCTCAAAGAGGCATCTAGATTCCAAATCCACAAAAAATCTTTAAAAATCTTGGTAATTCTAGAGCAACAGTAAACACTTTCAAAATGGGACAGACGTCACAGACTGAGGTTCAAAGGGTAAAAAAAAAAAGTGTGATCTGTCCAACTGTGGCCAGATTTGCGTTCAAATTACTGACAGTATTTTCTATTATATTTTGAAATGACAAGCACATAAATTGCATCAGATGGAGTTTGAACTATGTACCCTAATTAATGTTACAACTAATCAACCTCATAAAGCTTCAGTAAATGAGACGAGTTTGGACAAGACACTCCTCCTCCACATAAAGTTAAGCATAAGGAATTTCATCAGAAGGAGAGACATTTTGTCCAGCAGAGGAACAAATCTGAACACATTCTACAGTCACATAACCATTAAAACAAACAGATAATAAAAAACATAGTTTTGTAATCATTAATGTAACGTAATCATTAAACCATTAAAACATATATATCTTTAAAATACAAACACATTTCAGAATAACAGTATAATATAAATATCAAAATTACAACTAGGATGGGGACACCATCATCTGAGACTTTTGAACACAGAAGAGAAATAAAAATTTGGAAGCATGAGGCAGCTTGTAAACTAGGATTCAGGGCACTTTATAAATTAAACCAGATACAAAAGAGTGTTATCTGAAAATCATCATGCTACTTATAATATTAAAAATAATTTAAAACATACATTTAAAAAGTCAGCACTCTACAAAAGCTCTTGCTTAAAAAAAATCATTTCTAAAAACCTGTCAGAATAAAAAAGGGCAAATGGAGATCAAGGAAGGGAGCTTCAGAGCTTAGGAGCAGCCACCAAGAAAGCAATGTCTCCTTTTTCCCATCAGATGTATCTCTACAGATGAATACACAGACAAAAATCTTGGGATCAAGGCAAAGATCATACTGGACAACACAGTCCTTCAGACAGGCTGGACCCAAGACCTCACATCCTCGATATATCAACTTCTACATCTACATGAAAGCAGTGGGGCCAGTACACAACATTCAGGAATGATTAAAAGTTGAATGTAACACATAATTTAAAGCAGTAACATAAAACTAGCAAATTCTCAAAAAAATGCCAGAAAATAATGCCACATTACAACCCTGGGACAGATCTTAACACACACACAAGATTGTATGGATGAAGGGAATCCTTCAGATATCCTAATTCCAGGCAATTAAGGTATTCAAAGGAAGAGTATTGAACTGGGTCCAGAAACACAGTTATAGCCAGTGCAGCTAGCATAATACTGGAATTATGCGTTTTGATTTTCAGGCCCTTCAGCAGTGTGTACAAGCTAAAGCCTTAAATAAAGCACATTACAATAGTCTACTCTGGAAGTTACCAGAGCACCCACAGAGTCCTCAGAAAGGGCTGAATTGGCCATATAATCAACAGTTCATAAAAAAAAAACACTCCTGTCCACCTCCACCACCTCCACTTCTCAGGACAGTAAGAGATCCATGAGCTGAACTCTTGAGGCTTGTAGGAGAATGAACTGGAAAAGCCTGTGTACTAATAAATATAGAATCGAAAAAATAATTTTAGTCTCATATTAATAAATACAAAAGAATAATATACAAATGAATGATGTACAGAAATAAACATATACAGACACTGAACAGACAATACAGAAACTTACGAAGACAATAGCAAGAACAAGAATGATGGTACATACTGGAACTAGTCAACTTCAACAAACTTTGTGCGCAAAGTTTTGGTAGTCCTGTAAAAAATCTCATTTTGTATCTGTTAATACTGAAGTAAAATTATTTTTTTCAATTCTATATTTATTAGTACACAGGCTTTTCCAGTTCTGTCTTGTCTCTCAAGCCGGTTTGCTGTTTTATGTTGCTCCTTTTTGGGGAATGCCATCCAGAATTGGCTGTACACCATATCCATACCAGTGAGCTTTCCAACCACCAAAACCTTTAAATTTCCCACACATTGTTTCAGTGGTAATTCTGATCCATCTCAGAACGCTTTTATCAGCTTCTCCCCATTCACCCATAAATATGAATGCCACTATTGCTGCCTTGTGTTGTGAATATTAATCTTGCCTCCTTTGGAAAATCAGGAGGAAAACAGCCACACTCTTGTGAACTAGCTCTGCAAATAACTCATGATAATCAATGGAAAATAGTATCATATTTGTATTTAATTACAAGGAGGAGTGAAGAACACATTTAAAATTGCTATTTTTAAAATATTTTTAAATCTTTAAATAATAAAAGAAAAACCCATACCTTTATTATTTCCACCAACTGATCTACACCACTGTCACCTGGGAAAATTGGTTGTCCTAGTAATAGTTCTGCCAATACACAACCTGCTGACCAAACATCTGGAGGAAGGGAGAGAGAGAGAGAGAGAGAGAGAGAGAGAGAGAGAGAGAGAGAGAGAGGATTACAACCATCTAGATTTATTTAGAGTAAACTGAAACAAAAATTTTAAACTTGAAGTAGAACAGTAAGTCTTATTTAGAAAAAAATGTCAACTTACTTCAAATACTATCGCTTCAATTACTTCAAATACTAGTTGACATACATTAAAATTTGACATAGATTTACAGCAATAAGTACTACACATAAAAAATAACTTGTGTGAAATTGTCCCAAGTTCGCATTATGTATGACAAAACCATATAGAAATGTAACACAGCATAGTAGTAGTGGCACTGGCCCTTATCCAAATTGTGCTACTCCCTGCTCCTACTCAACTCCACATTGCAATGCTTCTCTACCTTATAAGTTTAAGTTAGCCGTTACTCCTCTTTGCACCTTCTTATATATTGCGCTCCCATCCTCCTCCCAAGTTTAAGTTCATGCCATGAAGCCTATCCTCTTCTCATCTGACAATACCCGAACTCTGGACTCGTGGATATTACCTGCCAACCACGTTTTTTTAAAAAAACCTTTCTCCCTTTAAACAGTGTACTTCTGTAGCATAAATGACTGCCCTGAAAGTTTCCTCAGTTTTAAAAGCAATTTGCTAAGTGGGCTGGAGAGTTGCCATTTCAGAAATACCAGCTCAAAGCTCTCTTGGATGAGTGAACTTAGCTACATGCTTTCTTGGATTCCAGCCAACGTGATGTCTCTTATTTTATATTCATAAAATGTCAATGAAATATTTCTGTTAAAACCAATAACAGAACACCAGAGAGTCACAGTGGCTTATTAGTTATGTGTGTGTAAAGAGCTGTATTTAGAGCTGGAGCTCTAAATTCTGGAGCGCAGCTTTTTGGAATGAAACCCACCAACTTTTCCCTCAGTGACACTCCTGAACGGCATGGATCCCAGTTTCCCTCTCAGTTCTCAGACTACTGCCACAGAAAAGTAAGAAAAGGTAAAATAACGAGACCAACAGAAACATGTGGGTAACACCCCTACCACTGTCCCTATCCTACAAGCAAGAACAACAGCCACTAAATCTAAGAAAATAAGTAGGCACTGATTACATGTTGTTAGGGGCCCAAAAGCCCCCTTGAATGTAAGGTTCCTAAGAAATACTGACAAATGCTGAGTAGGCACTTGGGAAAGAAGAATATTTCAGAGAACTTTCCAGAACTGATTCAGCAGGATAAGAGGGAAAAGGCTATGGAGATCTGGAGTAGAATGTGAAAAGCCAAAATGGCTATCACATAAATTTGTTATGATAAGAAGGCCAGACACAAGTTCTCCAAGAAACTGAAGAAGTCAGTTGACAGGGCATGCAACTGAATCCAATCCTGTCTGCTGCAAACAAGATCACCTGGCCAATTCTGACATATTGTTGGCTTTCTTGCCCCTGCCAAGACATCCACAGACAGAAACTCTTTAAATTTAAGTGACTCCATATAAACTTGGAAATTTGTATGAGTGATGATATGTGCACAACTACCACCTTTCCTGAAAACTATTAGCTGCAATTCACAAGAAAGAGACATGCTTTTATCAAATCCCTGCAGGCAGATTTCCAAACTATTTTGCAAATATATCTAAAGCCCTGTTTTATGTGCAGGTAACTACTTAAACGACTGGAAGAGGCCACATGCATTAGGACTGCCAAAGGAGTAGCAAAATCCGTATGCAGCAACAATGACTGCTGATAAAAGTAGACAGCTGCTTTATTTGTGAGCCAAGAGAGTGTACTGCAGGTACTTCTTGGTCTACATAAAGAGAAACATTCTTACGTTCCATCCTTCAGAAACACTGCAGAAAGAAGATAGAAACTACAACCAAAGAAGAATCATATTCCTTTACAGTCAGAAGTTGTAGAGTGTATGTTCACAACATGAGTGGGCTTGCAACGGTACATCCAGAACAGATTTAATGAAAGAGTAAGATGGGGTGTTAGTGTTAAAGATACTTGCTGTTGCTGACTAGTTACTTGGTGTGGTCCAAAGTACGAACACTTGACTCATAGAGATCAATGAGGTGAGGATACTTTCAACAACAAGGTAATTATAACAGTAGAGATGTATGACATTATCTCAAATACAATCATCAAGGACATACAATTGAAAACTGTATTGATATAGAAATTCCACTGGAAGGGGAGAATGAGTCTGACTGAATAATGGGGCCTAAAAAACTGATGTCAAGAACAGCTAGACTAAGAATCTCAGGCCAACTGAGATTCCCAAGAAGGTGGAATGCATCCCAGCACAGATTTATGCAGAGGCTTAAAATTTTTAGACCAGATTGCTAGAGATCTTCACCTACCTCACCTGTGTGATCAAGTTGGTCACCTGAATCAGAGGGAGGCCAGTTCAATAACTAATGCATATTTTCAATCAATGGAAGAAGGGCAGTCATCCTGGGAGGATAAAAGTAGAAACGACTGCATCATACCCAATTTGGACAGTGCTTCCTAAAACACACCAATGCAGTTAAGAGATGCAGGAGCAGGATGGCCACAATCCTACATCAGAAAGATCTGTAGCCTAAGATAGGCTCAGACTGTTCTTTACACCAACTCTTCTTTTTTGTTTTTTAGGTGTCCTGGTAAAGAGTCAGAAGACTGTTGAGTCTTCACCTTTGTCCTTGAATCTACTTTGAGGTATCTTCCTTGTGTAGAAGAGGCTTCCAAACCAGTGGAACAGAGACTGATCTACCCTCCAACACTGACAATATTGGCAACATTCAACAATGTGGCCCCTCTGTTGTAGCTGTCACACAGCACAAAGTTTTCACTCAAGGGGTAAACGTGTGAAAGAGCACATCTGTAGTGATAAATACTGAAGCCTCACAGAAAGGTGCCCTCAGGAGTTCAGTTTATAAGTAATTTGTTATTGAATGCTACCTTGTAAATGATATACTTATTGAGTGTTTAAAACTGATTTCCAATAATCAAGTTAGAAACATTAATTATTACTATTACTTTTTTCCCCTTTTCTCTGAGGAATTATTCTGTACCAACACAAAATACAGAACAAGTTGGGAGTTGATTGTATTTTACATATTGCATTATATCTTGTAGGTTTATATTTACTGTGAAAATAAATAATAAGCAACAAGTACTAACATTAATCTAAATTTTAAGAGCTTAAGAATTAATTACTACTGTTTGATTACTATTTGCTGTTGTGCAACAAGAATGGGAACCAATTTTTAGTTATTGGTAGTTTTGTTGGTGTTTTGTAGTTTACTTTGATGTTGGAATATATTGTTATGTAGTCATTTCCAACTCACAACGCCCCAAGGTGGGGTTTTCATGAGATTTTCTGGGGCTGAGGGTCTATGACACGCCCAAGGTCACCCAGTGGGCTTCCACAACTGAGTAGGAAAGGGAATGCTGGTCTCCAGGTTTGTAGTCCAACTCTCCAACACACCAGCTCTCACTAGGATGAAATTATTTGCCGTATACCCTGAAGAAAACTTGAGAGGATGCTTCTGCGATTTTGTTGAGGCAGTCTAAATGGAACTGAGGAGGAAAGCAGGAGCAACACATCCTTCAGGCATGCAGTTAAGGCAAAAAGAAGAACTCTGCTCCAAAGTTTAAGATGAGGCTCTGTGTACCTATATACCTAAGTAAGTCACAGAGAGCATAAAAATGTCTGGCCCAATCATAGGACACACTCATAACAGTAACTAATTACTCAATATGCTTTCTTACTGAATCATCTACCTCAGCAAGCCTGAATAATAACTAGACCCAAAGTTAATCCACATGCCCTGTTGTAGCGTTTATATTGCGAAGTAAATTCACAGCTAAGCACTGTTGGCAAACTTCCTAAATGGTAGCAAAATCTGATTGTATTGTATTATTAATATTTCTTTATTTTTATTGCATTACTTAGCATACCTCAATGGTAAGGCAGGAAATACATTTAACACAGTGGTTCTCAACCTGTGGGTCCCCAGATGTTTGTGAACTTCAGCTCCCAGAAGCCCCAGCCACTATGGTCAATACTCAGGGCTTCTGGGAGATGAAGTCCAAAAACATCTGGGGACCCACAGGTTGAGAACCACTGATTTAACAGATTATTACATACTAAAACTGAAAGAAGACTCATATTTAAAAATTGCATCCACCACCATGAAGAAAACTACAAATTTCAGATGGACACAAATTAAGGGTTGAAAATGCTAAAGATACAAAAATAGAGCAGCAGAAGACCTAATTGAAACATTTGAACAGAATTCTTTTCTAAGTCATTACCATGAAGTATTAGGAAGGAACAGACAATGCCTACCTATAAAGTGGCCTTTAATGGGGTCTGCTTTGTTAAGATTTCCCTAAAACCTTCAGATACAGATTTAACAGCAAGTTTACTGGTTCCAACTAAAGTCTTAAAAATTTTATTAGGAATCAAAATATGATCCTCTTTCCTCAATAAAGTATCAAAAATAACAAATATTAAAGCTGCTTTGTACCCTTGTTGTGCATCTTCAAGCTGTTTCTGACTTCTGGTGACCCCAAGGCGACTCTATCACAGGGTTTTCTGGGGCTGAGTGTGTGTGACATGCCCAAGGTCACCCAGTGGGTTTCCATGGCCAAGCGAGGAACTACATAATCCTGGCTCTCTTTGCACTTTTAAACAACTAAAATTAATTTTTTTTTAAAAAAACCATTTTTCAGATAATTCTAGACAATCAGTTTTGATCACATCAACTTTTTAAAAGAAATAAACACATACCTATACTGGAGGTATAATCGGTGGCTCCAAAGATCAACTCTGGTGCCCTATAGTACCGAGAGCAGATGTAAGAGACATTAGGCTCTCCACGAACTAGCTGTTTTGCACTAGATGTGAGAAAAGAAAAAAAGACAGAAGTTACAAAATAACTGTGGTTATTTAACACATACACATACGCTTCATTGTCACTCCTTAGTACATGTATCTAGTGCTGCATTATATTTTTTCAATTCTTCTGGAGTGAGGGAAGCACATAAATATTAAAGACTGGGGCTCCAGAATAAACCATTATTCAACAAAGCAGATTATATTATTTTCAAAACAGACATACATTCCAAGTGCTTGATCTACTGATTATTACAATTAATTAACTTTGCAATTTTAATGTATGGAAATCATTACAACATTTCCTAGATTCAAAACTTTGAATACATTGAGCTGGAATAACTTATTCAAAGTTTCAACTTGATTGGATTAGAGGTAAGGAAATCAATCTAACTTTTTCTTATCTTGCTTCATAAGGGTTGGAGTTGAATAAATACTTTTTTTAAAAAAAAAAGTAAAATAAAAATCTTGGCCACTTACACTGAGTATGACACAACCATCAAAAAAGTCTTAATTATTGTCTTCTGGATATACAGAAACAGAGAAACTAAAATAATATCTTTTAAATTTAACTAGGGAGGGGCCAACTGAATCCTCAAATCTTGGGCAAGGATTCGAGATTTGCGAATCCGAACCCGTGCCAAAATAGGTAAACCGAATCTTACAAATCCACCAACCAAATAGTTTGTTGGAGACTGGGACATCTGAAAACATGGGAGATCAAAACACACAAGGGGAGATGACAAGTAGGTGAGTTTTTCCCTTGGAATAATAATGGCCTTTGCTGACAATTTCAGAAATCACATCTGGGCTTGTATTCTAAGATATCTAAATTGAACATTTAATATTTAAGTTCAGTACTTGACTGGAAGCTACAGGCTTGAGATTTCAAAGACAGCTGAAAGATTCCTTTACATAGCTCATACCCAATTGTGGGCTTTGTAGTTTTAGAAGGGGTCACAGCCTTCTCTGCCAAAGTGTGCTGGTGCATCATCAAACTACAAACCCCAGCATGCCAGAAGGAACTATGCAAAGAAAATCCAGGTTTGACCTGGATTATCTCTCTTCTGTAGTATGTGGCCCTGTTTACAGAGGCAGGAAAATGTGGGATTAATCCACATTTTCCTGCCTGTGTAGAAAGGGTCTTCATGTCATTTTCAATCTGGGGAGATCCTGAGGCAAAACTAGGACAATTGTCTTTGCCAGATTTCTTCAGAGGGAGGTTTGCCTTTGCCTAGGCTTTTGCTAAGGCTGAGAGAGTGCGTCTTGCCCAAGATTATCCTGCTTTCCCTTGCTTTTTAAACCCTTTTTTTTTAAAAAAAAAAGATTCGAAAGATTCAAGATTCGTGGATTCCCAGAACCTTCCAGGGGTTCAGATCCAGAAAATCCTGGATTTGTCCCATCCCTAAATTTAACCATATGAAGGAATGATACATGATCTACAGAAACTATCAATTTTTAAAAAAAGTTAAAACACATCATAACACAAAACAGTTCCACAGAAATGTAACAGAGCAATAGTTATGAACTAGCCAACATGGTGTGGTGGTTTAAGTGTCTGACGAGGACTCTGTGAGACGAGGGTTTGAATGGCTGCTCAGCCACATTATCAGTCTTGCTAAGAAAATCCTCTAATAGAATCTCCTTTAGTCAGACTAAACTCCTTGAAGGCAGTATAAGAAATAGTTATGAACAATGAGAAAATGACAGAATGTTATCCTAATGGTGGTATTGCTGCTTCAACAGGCAACAACAGACTAGAGTGTTATTCAAACTGATGGTTCTGGGACTGGTGCCAGTAGTAGCTGATGCTCACCAACATGGTACTGCTCTCTGATATATGAAGGGGGGAAAAAGCTGCTAGTCTCCCACATCGATACCCTGGATGACCTTCATGTTCCTCTCCACCTCAGTGATTCATAAACTTAAAGAGTTCTTAACAGGGAAGTTCTGGTAAATTGTCTTGCCATGATGGGGTGACAGAGAAACAGTTTTAATGATTCACAGAAGGAAGGTTCTAATTGCTAAAACCCAAACTAATGAGATTCAGGTTTGCAAATGTTTGGTTAGTCTTACAGTCTTATTGGTCTCTCCTTTACAGTGAAATTTTGTTAGAAAAAAAAAATGGTAAGGTAAACACTGCAGTCTTCAAAAAATTATCAGATGGCCACAAAACAAAAAAAGGTAGAAAACGGAACATTTTCATCCCTCTATGTTCCCCTTCCCATTTGATCCTCCTATCTGGATGAATGTGATACAAAAAATGGACACAAGCTTATGATACTAAAATATTACAAAAATCAATGGAATCCTACATTTTCTTCATAATTCACTATTTCAACTTATATTAAAAAACAGATTTCTTCTACCGACATACTTCTGAATGCTGATCATGTGCTACAGAGCGCACAGAATATTCAGCATTTAAAGACTGGATTGAACAACTACAATGCATTTATAGAAATGTCTGTTACAGTTTAACCCTAAACCCAAGGGTTATTTTGTCTTGAAATATAAATGAACATCTGGATATGCCTAGCAAGATAATATAATTTAATAATTTATTTTTAGTAGTAGACAAAATGTTAATTATTGCCACATGGAAGACATTCCACATTACAACAGCTAAGTAAAACATAGAATGTACCTAGACCAGAGAGAATGTCAACACATATAAAGCAAAAGCAAAAACAAAATAATATGATAATTTTTAATTTTTATTTGGTAATTTTTTGGTAATTTTTGGTAATTTTGGTAATTATTTGGTAATTTTTATTTGGTACTGGATTTTTTGCACAACACCAGCTATAATAATCATACTATTATATAGGTTTGGCCTATTTTCAAATATTTGCTTCTATACTCTATATACTCTATACTCTATACAGATTGTAAATATTAGTAAATAAAAAGTAAAACAAAGAGCTTCCAACACCGATTTCTATTAAGCGTGCACGAATCATAAACATGGTCCATGTTCAACCAATACATAAAATCAATATTGCTAAATGTTATACTGGGGATTGAACTAAGAAGCCAAGATGATGATGAATCAATGATTTGCAGCATTTTATTGCCTTCTCAGGTTGCCCCAGGAAGTCATCCCATGCTCAATCAAATGATCACTCTTACAGCAACCACAAACACATGACAGATGCAATCAGTAAAAACTTTTGAAAAACACTGAACTGTATATATAGCACCTGAAGGCACTGCAGCTTCCAAAGAGCCTGGCTTATTTCAGTTGACTACTTTGCCAAAGAAATGTGTTGTTCACATAGTTCATCAACAGAATCAGACCAAATGAGCAGTTAAAAAGGACTGACCCATCCCAATTCCTGACTATATGCTATTACTTAAAAGGACTATAGCTTGGAAAGTCACATTATTTCAGCTACTGTTGTTGTGTGCCTTCAAGTTGATTTCAACTTAAACCAACCTTAAGGTGAACCTATCACAGGATTTTCTGGGACTAAAAGTGTGTGATTCACCCAGGGACACCCACTGGGTTTCCCTGGCCAAGCAGAGAATCAAACCCCAGTCTCTAGGGTCATGGTCCGATGCTCAACCCACTACACCACACTGGCTCTCTATTTCAGCTATGCAAACTTGATATTGGACTAAATCCCAAATCCACAAATCAGTGTTACATTTACCAGGCCAACTAAAATGCAGAAAATACATAATGCAAGCTTTCAAAGCCTCACTGGATTCTTCATCAGGCAAAGATGCTAAAAATGCACGAGAAGAAAACTGACAATGTCTAGAGGTATATCAATGCAGGTAGGGGCCACTCCTCTTCTTACCCATGAGGAGACTGGGGATAAAGGGCAGTAGAACACAGGCAATAAAATTTCAACTCCATTAGCAGCAGCAAAGTAACTTTCACTGAGATTCAAGCAAACTCAGTCTTGCGTGCAGGTAACTGCCCCTTTGTTAGGCAAACAACACTGAATTTCTCAAGAAATCTTTGTACAATTACATCTTGAAAAACATCTAGGGGCCGTACAGGTAAAATTTGCCCACTATCATCCAAAAAGAAGCGTTTTGTCTTTGTAGGAAGTAGAAACTTCAAAAAGATCAGTCCCTGTCCATTAGCTCCCTTTTGTTAAACATACTCCTGTTGTGGCTAAATCTGGTATCTTCAAATCCAGGAATCGTATTCTGGGGTGGCTGTGTTGGCCACGTAGCAAAATAAGAAAGCCAAAATCCAGAACAAAATCTGGCCCAACTAAAATGCAGAAAATAATCATGCAAGCTTTTGAAGCTTAACTGGCTTCTTCATCAGGCAAAGATATCAATCACACAAAAGAAAAGTGATAATGTTAAAGTTACAGACCTACATTTTGTCTCAAATGTTCCTTCTGTTGTCACTTAAGATAGTATAATTGTTTTTTGTATTTCTTATTTTGGTTGAGGTTACATGTGAGTGCATGTTCTTTTGTATTTCTACTACTCGACAATATCACTTAAAAAAAAGATAACATAGAGGGGATATCAGTGCAAATAGAGGCCGCTCCCCTTCTTAGCCAGGTGGAGACCATGCATTTCAGTTGCATTTTTGTGCCTTGTAGCTGATCCAATGAAGGTACAGTACAACCTCCTTATCCACGGATTCATTATCCGCTGATTCAGTTATCTGCAGTTGGCTCCCTGCTGCTGCCATTGCCATGGCGGTGGGCAGGAATGAGGCGAGGGGCACACGTTCAGCCCCTTGTCACCTTCTGCTCCTTGCTCCTGGCCCAATCGCCGAGGTGGTGGACAGGAATGAGGCGAGGGGCACAATCCTGCCCCTTACTCCGAGCCCAATCACCCTAGCAGTGGGCAGGAAAGAGGCGAGAGCTGCACAATCTCTCCCCTCGCCACCTCCTACCCCCTTGCTCTGGGCCTGATTGCCACCACGGGTAGGAAAGAGGCAAGAGCATGCGATTGCCCCCCTCACCACCTCCTGCCCCTCACCATGGGCCCAACTGCAGCAGTGGGGGGCAGGAAAGGAGCTAGGAGAGCGATTTCGACTCCTCACCACCTTGATTGGCAGGGGGCAGGCGGGAGACAGGGTGTTCTCTCCTATCCGTGGATTTCAGTATCTGCAGGGGTGCCCAGAACCAATCCCGCATGGATACAGGGGTCCTACTGTATCACTGTTTGGTGGAATTTCTGTACAATATTCTGATGAACCCTAAGCAGAAAGCAGAAAGACAAAGGAGTCCCTTGCACTAAACACCAGAGGTGTATCTAGGAAAGGAAAGCATTGTTGGAAGCAGCAGAGGAGGAGGAGGAAGCTGCACCAGAGGTAGGGGAGCAACTTCCATGCTTGCCCTAGGTGCTCTATGTTAGACATGCCTCTGAGTAACACTCAATCCTGGGAGAACCACGTAAGAACAGAGCTACAGAGGAGGACATCAATAACTGGTTAGAAATGTTATGCTCAGTTTGGCTTTGAATTGTCTTGTTGTAAAATCCTGTTATCTCCATACAATCTGTGGTTTCTTTGTCACCAAGTGATGTTTCAAACCTTTTATTTATTCTTGGTTTATGAACTGTATCTTTTCTAAAAATCATTGCTTGCTGTGACACCCAGAAGTGCAGTTTGCCCTGATTTGGTTCTCTAGTAGCCCTCTCTCTGAAAATGAACCATCTGGCAAGAGAAGCAAGAAAACAGAACTAGTCTGGAAGAAGCTGTCCCGCCCAAATCTACTCCTCTGTGCCATCCCAAGAATTTAAAAACTACTGTATTAGAAGGGGTCTCCTATGAATTCGGCACACGTATAAGCAGAGACTTCTTCCTAAGAGCCACTTTACCCCAGCAAACTTTTTTTTAGGAAAAAATGGGTTAAAAATTGGAGATGAATTTTTTATGTTGACCTATTTACTTTGAACAAGACAGCTAGGAGTTTAAATCAAGTGAGATGCTTCTTAAGGGAGCCAAAGGCCTTAATTTGCTTACATACTACTTAAGGACAGATTTAATTAAGATAGGAGAGGTCTAACTATAGAAGTTTGAGAGCACGAGTTTTATTCAAAGTCGTGTAAAGATGGTGGTCATATAATTTAAAAAGTATACAAATGTCCACTGAAACTAGAGACAGAGGATGCGTTTATTAAACAGTATACAATAAGGTGTGGCCAAAATTTTGGGCCCAATGTTCAACTGCATGTATGCGAAAAATATGATCCAGGATATAAAATTCACTCTGTGTAATAATTTAAAAGAAAACCTCTATAAAATGATGTATACATGGTATCTAACACCAAATAACATTCGAAGATGTCCAAGAATGTTTTAAATCAGTGTTGGGGATCTCAACATTAGGGGGACTCCTTTTTTCATATTTGGTGGACCTTTAAGAAGGTGAAAAGTTTTACATGCTAATTCAAAAAAAATTTAAAGGTGATTTTTTTTCTGTGACATCAGAAATGCTTTGTTGAGTATGACGGATAAAGTTTTGGATAGTAAATATGGATTATTTCTTTGTTATATGATAACAGCATTGAGAATATTGTTCGATCAAACTTGGAAATGGACTGAAGATTACAGAAGACAAGATTGTTAAAGTTGCTGCATTAGCTCAAATTGCCAAGCTAATCTGAGTTTTAAAGGATAAGTCAATTGAAGCTTTTTAAAAAAACAAACAAACCTGGAAACATTTGTGGACTTTCTCAGCAAAAAGAAATATAACGATATAGTAATTTGTGGTTTGGTCACTAATAATTCTACTAGGATTACCTAGTTCGATCTGTAATATTAGAATAACATTTTCTCTTTGTCTTAAGGGATCAGAGCCTTTTGTGTTTAAGTAAGCTAGGATGTAGTATTTTAGATAGTGTTTAAAGTTTAGGTAGTACTGTGTTTTAGTTCCACTTTGTTCATGTGAACATTCAAAGACTTTTCGCAAAGTCTCTTGAACAAACCTAGCAGTCAGAGGCTAACATGGCAGCGCTGGGGCTTAAAAATGGGTTACATCCAAGTAATTACAAGATCAAAAGAAAAAGTGTGAGAGAAAAAATATTAGTGTCTAAAAACTGGGGGAACGAGGATTGAAAAAGCAAATGTCATTAAATATATCCAAATATAAACTGAAGAACATGTGGACAAAACAAACAAACCCTAAATTCACTGTGTATGTTGTCTGAGTTAGCAGTTAACTGACCAGGAAAGGGATCTCTGGGTTGCGGCTGACACACTGATTCAGTGTGCAGTTGCTGTAAAAGAACACAAATTCCATGTTGGCAATGAGAGATAAAAAAAGGAAATGGCCAATACTATATCTTTGTATAATCCTATGGCGTGATTAAGCAGGTATGCCTCAGTTAACACAGTAGATGTGTTCCTGAATATTACTACTTTAACAGAAAATTTGGTGCCAGAGGCAGAAATAACATGGAAATAATGACACAGGTTCCTACATCACAAAGAAGAAGAGCACTTTAACGTGTCTAACCACATTTTTTATTCTAAACCAACAATATATGTATGTAAAAAGCAGCGATGTAGACTTAAGTTAACTGATTCAGACTCAAGTCAGACTCAAGTCACTTCAGTGACTCAACTTGGACTTTACTCGACAATAAATATCACACTGGCTCAACTCAATTTCTGATTTGTATATTTTCAGTGGCTGACTTGCTGTTCTTGGTTCATTAACATAACACACACATCCACTTCACAACTTTGGAAAACGCTTCCATCTCTTTTTGCCTATTGGTCACATGACCATCTGTCTCAAGCCCAAAGTCTGGGAGCACTTCTCAGAGGAGAACAGTAAACAGGTTAGGCAACAGGCCTGAGACAGGGTTGAGGTCTGCCCAATTGCCTGTCCCCACTGCATATATGAGGAGCTTTCTAAAACTTTTCCTGAGAGCAGAAGCAAGACTTGCCCCCAGAGATCAGGGCACGCTTCTCAGAGGGGAACAGAAAGTATGTTAGTCAGTGGGCTTAAGGAGAAAGGATCCTTCCTTTTAAAGACTTTGGAGCTTCAGTAATGGGGAGTAAGAAGGATCCCATTCCCCACTTCTGAAGCTGCAGACTCTTTTATGCCTTTTGATACAAAAGACTCCAGCTTAAGGAAGGGAAAATAAGGAGGATCCTATTCTCTACTTAAAAAGCTGCAGATCGCAAAATTGCAAATGTGGAGGGCTATCTGTACTTAAATTGTTAAAACTGGTTTTATTCGACTCTGTCCAAAAGCTCTGGAATATAAGTTGGGGTATAAAGTTGGCTCCCAAACTTGAGACTTGACTTGAAAGTATCTTGCAAGGACCTGAGACTTGACTTGAGACTTGAAATTTGACTTGAGACTTGGAGTATGAGACTTAAACACATCACTGGTGAAAAGAAACAACGAACTGTATCCAGGAATAGTTTCTTCTTTTCCCAGATTCCACTTTCCTTATGACTTCCACTTTGGAGGTCACACTTGCAGATCTATGCTTTTTTAACATGTGGGGATAGTTTAGTAAGTGTTTCTGGTGGCGGCCGCTGTTTACCCTTTCATGTTGTGGGCAGACACACACAGCTACATAGGATCATAGAGTTGGAAGAGACCCCAGGGGCCATCAAGTCCAACCCCCTGCTATGCAGGAACACACATCAAAGCATTCCCAACAGATGGCCATCCAGACTGCATAAAAACCTCCAAAGAAGGAGACTCTACCACACTCTGAAGCAGCATATTCCACTGCCGGACAGCTCTGACCGTCAGGAAGTTCTTCCTGAGGTTCGGGTGGAATCTCCTTTCCTGCAGCTTGAATACATTGCTCCTTGTCCTAGTATCTGGAGCAGTAGAAAACAAGACCGCTCCCTCTTCGACATGACATCCCTTCAAATATTTAAACATGGCTATCATGTCCCCTCTTAACCTTCTCTTCACAGACTAAACATAGATCACAGAATCATAGAGTTGGAAGAGACCCCAGGGGCCATCCAGTCCAAGCCCCTGCTATGCAGGAACACACATCAAAGCATTCCCAACAGATGGCCATCCAGCCTTTGCTTAAAAACCTACAAAGAAGGAGACTCTACCACACTCCGAGGCAGTATATTCCATTGGCGGACAGCTCTGACCGTCAGGAAGTTCTTCCTGAGGTTCAAGTGGAATCTCTTTTCCTGCAGCTTGAATCCATTGCTCCTTGTCCTGGTCTCTTGAGTATGGCTTCCAAGCTCTTCACCATTTTGGTCGCCCTCCTCTGGACACGTTCCAACTTGTCGATATCCTTCTTGAATTGAGGTGCCCAGAACTGGACACAGTATTCCAAATGGGGCCTAACCAATGCAGAATAGAGTGGTACAACTACCTCCCTCAATGGCAGTTAATTAAATTGTACGCTGCAGAAAGTAAATACCCAGAAGTCTGTGTTTTTCCAGCCTTCCATCACCATCCTCTCAATGTTGATGTTTCTAAAAGATCTGCAGCTAGAAAGAGGATAAGGAGGGAAAGCATGGCTGGGCAAACGCAGACTTTGTTAAAAGGAGCTTCTTTGCCAGAGGCTTTTTAAAGTCAGGTATGGCTGTCCTCAGAAATACCGTGGACAAATCTAGTCACTGCACCACAATAAAAGGATATTGTTGAGTTTGACAAGCCACAAAAAGGGGCAATCAGAATCTTCAAGATTTTGAAGCAATTCTAAAGTTTAAAACATCTGGGGTTCCTTGGCTGAGAAAAAAGCATGTAAGGATGGAATAAAAGAGGTGCATGAAATTCTGCAATGTGAGGAAAAAGAAAAGAAGGAGGTTTTCCCCCCTCCCTCTCATCAGAAGCAGAATTCTACAAAGAAGTTAAATGTTTGGAGGTTCAGGATAGACAAAGGGAATCACAACCTGAAACAGGCACAGAGTCAAGCTATGGCATTTGCTGCCAAAGGATATAATGCTAGCTTGCCATTCTGGACTGAAAGAGATTTAGATAAACTTGTGGAGGGTATCAGTGGCTACCAAACATTATATCTGTTACCTTCAAAATCAGATGTACTATCCCTCTGTACACCAGTGGCCAAAAAACATGAATGGGATCTCTGAGGATACTATTACGCTCATGTTTTGCTTGTGACAGGCCTAGCATGACTCTTCCACATGCTTCTGTTCTTGCCAATCCTAGGAAAATCTACCAGCAGGGCTCTTCTTACTCATTAATCTTTATTCAAGAAGTTATTTCCATTACTCAATAATAAATTACTATATTTCTTTTCTTGTCAGCCACATTCAATAATTTTTATTCAGTATTTCTGACACAGTTTGCTGTATGCTTCTAAAATAGAGGATGGTAGGTTTTATTATTCAATCATAAATCACTCTACATGTCTTGGCTCATATTTGGGATTAATGAAAAAATCTGGCAATTTAATTTTTAACCAATGACACAGTGGTTTCAGAACCTGAAACGCACAAAATATTTTCTGCAAATCTAGACAAGACATGTAAGGGTTAACTACGTGGAATGCCTATGAATATGCGGTGAAGATTAACAATACAGGTTGAACCTCCCTCATCTGGAAATCCAAAATCTGAAAACCTCCAAAACCTGAAACTTTCTGTTGCCAGCTGCCCATTTCTCCCTTCAAGGTGGCAGTTGCAGCACTCTTATTTGTCCATCTCTCCAGATCCAGTGTCTCTCTTTTTTCTGCCATACATAGCACTCCTGCTTATTTGTGCCTCAGATCTGAAGAGTGCTACAGCCACTGCCTCAAAGGCAGAAGTGGGAGACTGGTGGCAAAAGAGAGACTGAAGCTCAGCAAAATGACAGGAGGCATGGATTCGCACCAAGCACTACACTTGGATTCCTGCCATTTCACAGATCCTCAGTCTCTGCCCAGCCTCATGTCTCACACATAAAACAAAAAGTAAACAAGTGAGACAAAAAGCTATTCCAAAAAGTTCTGTATTCCAAAATCAGAAAAAATCTGAAATACAAAACACTTATGTTCCTTATTAGTTCACATTAGGGAGGCTCAACCTATATAGCAATCAACTGTTAGAAACTGAAGCAATGGTTGTAAGATCCCGGTCTGATACTCTGGCTTGTTAACAAATTATGATTTCATTAAACTATCCTTTGTCTCACCCAGGAATGACAACTAAACTGTAACAGCGACCATAAGCTGAAGCTTTTTGCCTTCTCTCTCTATGCCATGAAGGAAATGGGGGAGCACAACAGTCCAATATACTATTGTTTTGTTCTTTCCATACTCAGTCCAAGAGTCCACTATGGTATTTGTTCAAATTGTTTATGGTTGGGCAACTGTTCCTCTCCTGAGTTTTTCTGGACTTCAAGTCTCATAATTCTTCAGCATGTGCTTATGCTAGGTGAAGCTGGTGTTAGGTTCTAGACCAGTGGTTCTCAACCTGTGGGTCCCCAGATGATTGTGGACTTCAGCTCCCAGAAGCCCTGAGCATTGACCATAGTGGCTGGGGCTTCTGGGAGCTGAAGTCCACAAACATCTGGGGACCCACAGGTTGAGAACCACTGTTCTAGACAAACACAACACAACACACATCTGGAGGGCCAGGAGTTGCCCCTCCTCCCCAGTCTGTAGGCTACTTCCCTCATATCATGTTCTGGTACAGCCCACCTCTTCCCACTGTTAGGTAGAACTGAAAATGGTAAGGATATAAACTAATCTTCCCTCTTTCAGAATAACTTTTAAATTCTCAAGCTTCCAGAGGTGTGGGCAAAACACTGGTGTGGGCAGAATCAGGAATGATATGTACTAGATAATGGTACCTTTGACCCCCTTATGTAACAAACCGTATTAAGTCACAAGGGAAACATGAAGATTACACAAATATACGTATTACCTTCCCTAGGCATATTTGTAATAAGACTAGTGTGTAGTGCAATATGTCTTGGCTGCTACTTCTAGAAAACTAACATCAAAATATATATCAACTATTCATAACAGATGGGATTCAAATAAACACAAATAAAGACAAAAATGGAGTATAGACCTGCAAAAATGGAAGTAGTCTTATCCTGCATGTTAGAATAATCTGCAGAACAATCAAAACCACTTAAAGAAAACTCCAGTGTAAACATCCCTGGGAAAGTAATGTGCCAAAATTGGAAACTACTATTAGTTTTTCCAGAGAACCTTACCTTCCAAAATCACAAAGTTTTAAGACAGCTGTGTCAGGGTCCAGTAAAAGATTCTGTGGTTTTATATCCCGATGGCATATTCCAAAGGAATGGATATAGGCTAAACTTCGGAACAGCTGATACATGTATAACTGAAATATAAAAAGACATTGGATAATGCATATTTTCTGTAACAAAATTCTAACAATCAGAGACTATGCCCATTGACCATGCCTTTTCTTCATAATATATGCTTGTTTTCTTATTAAAAGAAAGTCCCAATTATTAAAAAAAATCCTTCAATTAGGAAATTCAAATCAGTTAAATCAGAAACAACTTAAACAATACAAAGACATGATAAAGTTGTACAGTACTCAAATAAGCAGTCAGGGCAACAATTTAATTTCTGCTCATGAATTCATTTATCAAGAGTCAGAAGTGACTTTGTAGGTTGTCTAGACTAATTCCCCTGCTTCATGTAGAAAATCCAAAAATAGAGTAGCTCAGACAAATGGCTGATCAGACTTTGCTCAAACAACTTTCAACAAAGGAAAACCCACTACTTTTCTTGACAGAAAAACTGCTTTTACCAACAAAAAGTTTCTTTTTGAGTATCTACCTTCCTGTAACATAAACCTACTAGAACCAATCTGGTCTCTGTGACAAATCTTTCACACTCCACTTTGTAATAGCCCTTCAGGTATTTGAAAAACTGGTATCATCTCGCCCCCCAACTCCCCTAAACTTTAACATGCTTTCCTCCAGGATAAACGTACCTTGTTCCTCTAACCATTTCCTCATAGAACTTATTTTCCATACCACAGATCAACTTCACATTGATATTATTTATTTATTTAATGTACGAGTAACCCCAGAGTCAAGCTCTCAGCTAGATACACTCAGTGAAAACAAACCCAATAACCATATCGCTAAGAACAAAAAGAAGATGTCTGAAAAAGCAACAATTCATTTTTAAATGCAGAAGATAAATGCTAGGACAGAACAAAGAACAGTAATTTTAAAACACTATTTCAAAATAAATAATCTTCAGTAAAATCATTAATAAGCAAATCATTAGTTTAAAGCAGGGGCGTCAAACTCTATTTCATCTTGGGCCGCATCAGCATTATGGTTGCCCTCAAAGGACCAGTTGTATCTGTAACAGTATGTAAATGTATCTACTTTTTTATCATATTAAATAATTCCCTCTGCATTTGACTATTACTGGTTTTAGTAATTATCTGTGCCAGACAGGAGAGTGCTGCAGCTGCAGGAGAGGTACGGGGACCATAAGAAATAGCCTGGCGGGCCAGATTCAGCCCACAGGCCCTGAGTTTGACACATGTGGTTTAAAGGAATATAGCTGGAAAGTCAACTAAGTCAGCACCAATCAGACTTCTCCAGCAAAAAGAACCTACAGTTTGGGTCTCATGATACAAGAAGCCCACTTACATAGTAAACATATGAGGTATAAGAGAAAGGCCTTAGATAACCTTATGGAATGCACTGAAACATGCAAAAGAAGGGCCTACAGTGCATCCTGCATATCCATGTGGGCATATGCTACTACATTTACCTGTGTTGACATGCAATCTGAAAATACTCCTTTTTTAAATTTAATCCTTCTAATCAAAATTTATATCCACATAATACATTATCCGCTCTATATTACGTTTCTTCCTTATTTTATGTTTTTCCCATATTACATACTTTTCTCCCTCAAGATCTTCATTATCTACACCTACTTTACATGAAATTTCCTCTTCTGATCAGTCATCAAAATACTAAGTCTACATAATACATAATATAGATGAATTGATACTTATCATTATGTTTCTCCTCCTCCTTTTTCTTTTCCACTTTTATTAACTCAGTGCCAATCCCTACTTTTAACCCAATCCACAAGCAATCTCCATTCTCTTTCAAACTGTTGAGCTGAGTTCCCTTTTATCAGACTTGATAATTTTTCCATTTCCATCCTGTCCATAATTTTAACTTTCCACTCTTTGATTGATGGTTCTGTTTTATCTTTCCAGTGTTGAACAAAGCAAAGTCTTATCTTCTAATTTTTTTTCTCAGGTTTTTTTTTTTTGGCTCCCAATAATATTGAGTGAATTACAGTTCCAGAATCATTTCAAATTTAAAATTTATTATCTTTGAAAGCGCATCATGATTTTCTTCTCCAATCATTTTTGGCTATTGTGCAGGGCCATCACATAAGGAAATGGGTGCCAAGGGTATTTCTACATTTCCAACAATTTCCATTTCCTTTCTGAGTTATCTTCACCAATTTCTCTGGGGTCATATACCAACCATGAAACATTTTATAAAAATTTTCTCTCAAATTCATCTTTAAAGTAAATTTAATGTTCACATTCCATGCTCTGTTCCACTTCTCCAATTCAATTTCATGTCCATAATTTTGGGCCCATTTTACTGTTGTTTCATTTATGAATTCATGTTCCAATTCTCTTTCCAGAAATAATTTACAGATTCTAGATGTTCTTTTCCTCTGTTTTTTGGTCAAAATTTCATAAATTTTATTTTCTTCTCTCAATTCGAACAAGTTTACTGTCCATCTTAAATCTCTCCTTGGTTTGGTTATATGGGAACCAATACAATATCAGTCCTTGTTCTTTTAACGTTTCCACGGTCTTCAAACTCAGATTATTTTCTCTCCATTTAATTATGTCTTGATATTGGAGAAGTCTGCCAGATGTTGTTTCACTTATATAAAAAGCTTCCTGCAGAGAAGTCCATATAGGTAATTTCATGTAAAATTAATTTCTAATGTTTTCTCAAACAATGTAATGGTTGCTAAAGTCTCTATTAACATTTGTTCCATTGTAGTAAAGGTATCCATGCCAACCAAATCTATTATCGAAACTTTCCAACTCTTTACAATTTGGTATTTCTCTAAGGTGATTCATTCTCTAATTCACTCCAAGCAGCTTGCTTGATAATATAGTTTTAAATGAGAAAGTCCAAATCCTCCTTTTTTTTTAGTATCTTGCGTTATCTTCATTTTTATCCTCCGTTTTCTTTCTTCCCAAATGAATTTTGATATTTCTCTATTCTACAATCGAGTTTTCATTCACTACTATTGGTGAGATTCTGGAACAGGCATAGAAATTTAGGTACCATTGCCATTTTGATCATGTTTATTCTTTCCATTAATGACAAGCTGAATTTATTCCATTTTTGTAAATCACTTTTGACTCGATTCCACATTTTTTGAACATTATTGACAAATAATTCTGATTTTTTAAAATACTAATACTCAGCTGTTTTTTCTATATGAAAACCGGATATTTCTTTCAATTTTTCTTTTTTTTTAACATATTCATTCTCAGTAGTGTTGTGTTATCTTTATTTTAAAGCCCATAACTTGAACCTATTTTTTTAACAATTCTAATTATTTTAACATAGAGTTTTTCATTTTTCCTAGGAGTATGACCAAGTCATTGGCAAAGATTCTGAGTTTTATTTCATTCTTTTTTATTTTCACTCCTCTTATTTGGTCATCTCTTATCTTTTTGTTTAAAATCTCTAATGTTATGATGAAAAGAAGAGGCAAAACAAAGAGCAGCCCTATCTCACTCCTTTTGATACAAGTTTGTTTCTTCTCGATTTATTTTAAAACATTCTTTTCAATTTGATAGCCATTTATTAATCTAAAATTTTTCCCAAATCCAGTTCTTCAATAATCTCTCCCTTCTTCTGGATAAGATTTCTTATTTATCTTCATGGATTATTTCTTGCAAAATAATTTTAAATCTTTTTGCTAATATTGAAGTGAAGATCTCATAATCAATATTCAATAGTGAGATTGGCCTAGAATTTCTAGTATCTTTAGGGTCTCTTTTTAAAAGAAATTAAAATATTTGATTTGCCCCATGTTCTCGGCCTTCCTTGATTTGTTATTTCTCTTATAATTGAATGAAATGGGATTAATAATTCATCTTGGAATTATCTATAGCGCCATAAAACCTTATGGTCTGGAGATTTTTCCTTGTTTCAATTCCTCAACAGACTTTAGCACTTCACTAATTGTTATAGGGGCATTAAGTAAATTATATTTTTATTTTTATTTTAATAAACATTTTTATTAAAATTTCTAAAAAAGATATAAAATGGGAACATTTCTTCTAAATGTTGCCCCCCAACTCCCACAACAAGTTTTCTTCTCCAGTTTTGCCCAGCTGAATCAATAAAAAGGTACAATAGAATACAATAGAATACAAGGAGTCCACTCCACTATACATAGAATCTTTGACATAACAATCGTAATTTGTCTTTTAACCAGTCAATACATTTTTAACTTTTTTAATCAAATTATATTATTATCATCATTGGCTTTACAATTGAAGCCACTCTTTTATTTTGCTCCATTCTCTATCAAATTGTTGAACAGATTTGTTCTTTAATGCATTTGTCAATTTTTCCATCTCCATCATATCCATCATATCCTTTAATTTCCATTCATTTAAATTTATTTTAATATCTTGTTTCCAATGTTGAGCATAAATTAATCTAGCTGCTGTAACTAGATATAACATTTTTATGCTTTTTAATTTCTGTCTTTGATTTTATTATATTCAATAAATATAATTCAGATATCATTTCAAAATTCATTTTGAATATTTTTTGAATTTTATCATGTATTTCTTTCCAAAATTTTTTCGCCTTTTTACAAGTCCACCACATATAATAAAACGTTCCCCCTTTTTCCCCGCACTTCCAACATTTCGAATTTCCGTTCTTTGTGATTTTTTGTAATCTCTTTGGCGTCATATACCATCTATGCAACATTTTATAATAGTTTTCTCTAAAATTCATATTTAATGTAAATCTTAAATCTGTTTTCCATCCCATTCTCCAACTCTCAATATCTATTGAGCATCCTATATTTTGTGACCATCTCACCATCGTTTCTTTAATTTCTTCCTGTTCCATTTCTCTTTGTAATAACAATTTATAAAGTTTGGATATTCTTTTCTTTCAATTTTCTTTCATGAGTACATCCAGTTCGTTTTCCTTCTTCTCAAATCCAAATAATTTAGGTCCATTTTGTATCTTTCTGTCAGATATCTCCACGGAAACCAATTCATTTCATGTCCAGCTTCCTTCATTTTTTCCAGCATTTTCATTCTTGGTTTATTTCCGTCCCAGATAAGCATGTCCTGGTATATCAGCATTTTCCCTTCTTTTGTTGGGGAAATTTTAAAAGCTTCTTGTGGTGATGTCCAAGTCAGGAGGCTGGAATAAAATCCTGAGTATAATTGTTGCCATACTTTTTATAAAGTCTTCTGGATGCAATGGTTATTAAATTCTTTGCTAACCGCTGGAATATTATAACATAAGTAACCATGCCATCCGAATCCATTCTCATGTTCTTCTAAATCTTTTATTGGTGGTTTTTGTAGTGATTTCCAGTTTTGAATCCATTCTAAGCAAAATGCTTGGCAATATATTTTCAAGGATGGTAAATCCAATCCCCCTCTATCTTTAGTGTCCTGTAATGTTTTGAATCTTATTCTTGGTCTTTTACCTAGCCATATAAATTTTGATATTTCCTTTTCCTAGTCTTTAAATATTTTTCCATTTCCATTTATTGGCAAATTTTGAAATAGGAACATCATTTTCGGTAATAATATCATTTTAAAAGCATTTATCCTGCCCAAGAAAGATAGATTCAATTTGCTCCATTTCTTTTTTCAATTCTTTCCAGACCATTTCATAATTATTTTGGAACAATTCTTGATTTCTAAGTATTTTATCTTATTAGAGGATTGGAAACCTGATATTTCCTCTAATTCAATTTGTTCCTTTTTCAACATAGTCAACATGATTGTCTTCTCTTCATTTATTCTATATTCAGCTACCTTTCCAAATTCTAAAAGGCACTCTTGCAATTTCTGCATTGATTCTCTTGGTTCTCCAAAAAAAATAATTATGTCATCTGTGAGAGCTCTCAATTTTATTTCTTTTCTCTTTATCTTCAGGCCTTTTATTTCTTGTTCCTCTTTTATCTTCATAATCAGAACATCCAAAGCCACAATAAATAGTAATGGTGATAACGGACATCCTTGTCTTACTCCTTTTGTTATATCAAATTTTCCTGTTGTGTCTTCGTTAATCACCAATCTTGCCAATTGGTCTTGGGATATCTTTTCAATCCATTTACAAAACACATCTCCCAAACTGCTTTCTCCTAGCATCCGTTGTAGAAATTTCCACGATATATTATCAAATGCTTTCTCTGCATCCAAGAAAATCATTGATTTTTTCCCTGGGCTTTTGTCATAATATTCTATTGCATCTAACAGTATTCTCACATTGTCTTTCATATTTCTGCCTGGTATAAACCCGGCCTGCTCTTACTGAATTTTTTCTTGCAACACCTTTTTTAATCGTCTTGCCAGCACTGTTGGAAAGATTTTATAATCCACATTCAATAAAGAAATTGGTCTATAATTCTTCTTCTCTCTTTTATCTTTTCCTTTTTTGGCTATCACTACTATGTTTTATGCTCCCCATCTCTTCCATTAACTTTGCTATTGTAGCTTGTAATGGTTTTATTAATTCTTTTGAAAGTCCTTTATAATATAATACTGTAAATCCACACAGTCCTGGAGGTTTGTCTACTTCCAAATCTTTGATGACTTCTTCCAATTCCTGACATGTAACAAGTTCAACCAATTGTTTGAGCTTGGTCCGGTATGTTCCATAATTTCATATCCTTTAAATATTTTATTATGTCTCTTTCTTTTTGTTGAGGGGACTTATTTTCTTGAAATAAATTCAAAAAATACTTCTCAAATGTCTGTTTAATTTTCTCCTGCTGAGTAACCAGTTTTTTCTCTTATTTCTGCAATCACATAGAATCATAGAAATGTAGAGTTGGAAGAGACCACAAGGGCCATCCAGTCCAACCCCCTGCTATGCAGGAAAACCCTCAAAGCACTCCCGACAAGTGGCCATCCAGCCTCCGCTTAAAAACCTCCAAAGAAGGAGACTCCACCACACTCTGTGGCAGCACATTCCACTGTCGGACAGCCCTGACTGTCAGGAAATTCCTCCTGAGGTTCAGGCGGAATCTCCCCTCCTGCAGCTTGCATCCATTGCTCCTTGTCCTGGTCTCAAGAGCAGGAGAAAACAAGCCCATTCCCTCCTTGACATGACACCCCTTCAAATATTTAAACATGGTTATCATGTCCCCTCTCAACCTTCTCTTCTGCAGACTAAACATAACCAGCTCTCTAAGTCTGTCCTCATAGGGCATGACTTCCAGGCCCCTCACCATTTTGGTTGCCCTCCTCTGCACCTGCTCAAGCTTATCCATATCCTTCTTGAATTGGGGTGCCCAGAACTGGACGCAGTATTCAAGATGAGGTCTAACCAATGCAGAATAAAGTGGTACCGATACCTCCCTCGATCTAGACACCATACTCCTATTGATGCAACCAAGAATTGCGTTGGCCTTCTTGGCTGCCGCATCACACTGCTGACTCATGTTCAGCTTGTGGTCTATGAAGACCCCTAAATCCCTTTCACACGTACTGTTAGCCAGCCACGTGTCCCCCATCCTATATTTCTGCATACCATTTTTTCTGCCTAAGTGTAGGACCTTACATTTCTCTCTGTTGAAATTCATTTTGTTAGCCTTGGCCCAGCTCTCCAATCTGTCCAGGTCCTTTTGAATTTTGATCCTGTCATCAGGCGTATTAGTAACCCCTCCCAATTTGGTGTCATCTGCAAATTTGATCAGCGTGCCCTCTATTCCTTCATCCAAGTCATCAATGAAGATATTGAACAGCACCGGGTCCAGGACAGAACCCTGTGGCACCCCGCTAGTCACTTCTCTCCAGGATGAGAATCTGCCATTGGAGACCACCCTTTGGGTACGGTCAGTCAACCAGTTACAAATCCACCTGACAGTAGCCCTGTCCAGTCCACATCTTACTAGCTTCTTTGCAAGAATGTCATGGGGAACTTTGTCAAAGGCCTTACTGAAATCAAGATATACTATGTCAACAGCATTCCCTTCATCTATCAAGCAAGTAACTCTATCATAAAAAGAGATAAGATTAGTCTGGCATGACTTATTTTTGAGAAATCCATGTTGCCTTTTCGTAATTACGGCATTGTTTTCTAAGTAATTAGAAACTGACTGTTTGATGATCCGCTCCAGGATCTTTCCAGGTACTGATGTCAGGCTGACTGGGCGATACTTATTTGGGTCCTCTTTTTTCCCTTCTTGAAGATGGGGACAACATTTGCCCTCCTCCAGTCTGCCGGAACTTCTCCTGTCCGCCAAGAGTTTTCAAAGATTATAGCAAGAGGTTCCGCAATGACCTCTGCTAGTTCTTTTAAAATCCTAGGATGCAATTCATCTAGGATGCAATTTCTTTCTTCTCTTTTATCCTGTAAGCCAGCCACTTCCTAATTTTGTTTGCTTGTTCAAATTCTGTTTCATATATTTCATTTTTTTCTCTGTCTCTTTCTGTTGTTAATACTACTATTTCTTTCTGTATTTTTTTAAATATCCAATTGTATAGCTTCTTTGACTGGATTTTCTTAAATTCTTTTTATCTTGAAGTTTTTTCAATAAATTCTGGTATTTTTCATCTCTTTTCTTATTTATAATAGTTGCTGTTGGATAAAAAAATCCTCTCATCAATGCTTGAGACGTGTCCCAAACTGTTTTCATCTGAGTCTCTTATCTCGTATTTTCTTTAAAATATTTATCCAATGTCTCTTTAGCTTTTTTAATAATGTTTTCATCATTCAATAAGCCATCATTAAGTCGCCTGAAACTTAGCCCATTTAAGAAGTGGAATAAAGATTTAATGAAATTTATATGGAGAAAGAAAAAACCAAGAATCAAACAAAAAATATTAATGGATGTAAAAGAAAGGGCAGGCAAACTTAAAATTACATTACGCAACGAACTGCCTAGATTGGTTATCGGAATGGGTCAATTTAAGAAATCAGAGAATACTACAAATAGAGGGAGAAGACATTTACTCTGGTTGGCATGCCTATTTATGGTATGGGAAGGCCAACATAGACAAAAATTTTACAAACCATCTTATAAGAAAAGGGTTGCTAAGGGTCTGGACAAAATATAAAAGGAGATTTTATTTAAAAACTCCGCTTTGGATTTCAGCCCATGAAGCTTTTTATAAAAGGGAAAAACCCAAGATAGACAATTGCCTTACTTACAAAGATCTCATAAAAAATCAGGATGGAGATATACAATTTAAATCTAGAGAGGAATTAAAAGAGAAAGGACTAGATACCCATTTGTTATTGATAAGATAGTTAAAAGAGAGATTTAAAATTGATGGGAAACAAGATGGATTTGAAAAGAGGGAGACTAAATTAGATGAAGTACTTATTAAAGATGTGGAGCATAATGTGGGGAACATTTATAAGATACTGCTAGAGATAGAAATGGAGCAAGAGATAGTCAAAGACAGCATGATAAAATGGGCCAGGAATATAGGTCATACCATTTCATTGGAGACCTGGTCTCGATCTTGGGTAAGGACATGGAAGTTGTTACAATCCACAAGTTTGAAAGAAAATCTCTATAAAATGATATATAGGTGGCACTTAACACCAGTGCAATTAGCAAAGATGCGTAGAGGAGAGAAAGAGAAGTGCTGGAAATGTGCAGCCAGAGGCACGTTCTACCATATATGGTGGACGTGCACAAGAGCTAGGGAGTTCTGGGAAGAAATACATGGGATAATAAAGGATATATTTAAAATTAACTTTTCATTAAACCCAGAATTGTACTTATTAAACATATTGGATCCAGTATCTACGCTGGATAAAGCACAACAAAGGATTTTACTGTATATGATCACAGCTGCAAGACTGAGCAATGCACAAAGGTGGAAACAAAGTGAACCCCCAAAGGTAGAGGATTGGGCAAAGAAGTTATATGATATGGTAGAACATGATAGGATCAGGGTATGGACATCAGAGAGACCTATGAATCAGAATGAAGACAGATTGAATTTGGTTACACCTCTATGGGAACGACTATGGGGAAAAAAGGCTATTAGGGAGGTTGAAATATAAAACAAACAAACAAGATAATTATGAATTTTGTACTTTTTATATTGGTATGTTTAATGTTGGAGGTTACCTATTGGCAGTATGTAATAATATAATGGAAATAGAATGAGTAGGGTAAGTAGGAAATTGGTAATGAGATAGGGTTTTGATATGATTAATAGAAAAGTTAAAGACATTACATGTAATATATAAGGAACTAGAATGTTTATATTGAAGCAGAAAAATATTTAAGAAGTAATATTCATATGAAGATGTTATGTATGTTATATATGTTTACATGTAGATTATACATATTGCATATCTATTGTAAAATAGACCCAAACAGTTATAGAAGAAATTAGGGAAAATAATGGTTTCACAAAATTAATAAGAATAGAAATATAAAGAATGAAATAGATATATGTTAGCACTCACATCTTGAAGTGGGGGGAGGGGAAAAGGGGGGAGTAAAGGAGAAGCTATTAGGAGATTAAGATAATTATGAAAATAAGAAATAAGGGTAAACTTAGGACATTAAGGAAAATATGATAATTTAATTGGGGAAATAAGGAAGATATTATTTATGATATGTTATTGTGTGTTTCCTTTATCTTTCTTTCTGTTTTGTTTTTTCCTTTTTTGGCTCTCCTTTCTCTTTTAATAATGTAATTGAAATACTTAATAAAAAATAATAATAAAAAAAATAAAGTCGCCTGAAACTGTTTAATGATATTACCTTGGGTAAAATTTCCATCTGTTGTACTTCTGCTAATATAGTTTTTGATAATAAGATCATATCAATATGGAACCAAGTTTGATGCGGATCTGAGAAGAATGTGAACTCTTTGGTATTTGGGTGATTATATCTCCAAGCATCCATTACAGCCAAATCTTCACACAGTAAATTATATTTTTCATTTGAAATTTTAGTAATGTTTTGTCTTTTTAAGTATACCCTTATTTTCTGACGTTCTTGAGGAGAATTTCTTGAAATTCTATTTTACTTTGAACAGTGTAGGTTTTTTTGCCATTTAAGATTTTTTCTCACCTTTTCCTTAACTTATATGCAAGCCACTTGTGTGCTTTATTTGCTTGCTCAAAATGATAGTATCTCAAGTATTTCAATTTTTTTTCTATCTTATCTGGTGTTAATTGGGAAATTTCTTTTTGTAACATTTTAATGTCACAGCCAATTTCTTTCTTGTCAGGATTTCTCTTTGATTTTTCTTGTGTCTTGAGCTTCTTCTACTAACTTTTGAAGTTTTTCTTAATTCTGTTGATATTGTTGTTGGAAGGAAAAACCCTCACATAACCATCTTGCTTTTATCCCATATTATATTCATCTTGCTTTCTTTTTTCTTATTTTCTTGGAAGAAAAACTTCTAAAGTCTCTTCAGTTTTTAGTACAACCTCTTCATCTTCAAAAGATTATCATTAAGTCGCCAATTATACTATTTTCTCACTTCTTTAAAAGCCAGTGAAACTAGATTATTGTCTGACATTATTTTGGAAGAATCTCTGCTTTTAAAAATTGTTTTTATATATGTTTTGATACTAGGATAAAATTTACCCCTGTCAATGTGTAATGCATTTCAGAGGGGAATACATACTCCTTTAAGTTTAGATGTTTCTGACTACAAGTGCCAATTAAATGATAAATTATCCAACATATTGAAAAAGGATTTTGGCAATTTTCCTTGTTTAATATTCTTCTCGGCTATTTATTTATGTTAGTATCTACCACTCCATTCCAGTCTCTATCAATTATCACATTTTCATATTTGTAGGTCAATATCAGGTCATTTAACTTCTTGTAAAATTCATCTCTATTTCACTGGGCTCATAAATTCCCACAAATATTTTCAGTCCTTTGAGTTTCAATTCCAATTGTCTTTCCTTCCTCATCCTTATTTATTTTTTTCTTCATGAAAGATGGTGTGAAGCATTCTCCTAGTTTTTGTTACTTAGTTATGTTTCATCATTTAATTTAATGTGGGTTTCTTGAAGACAAATTATTTCAGCTTTCAACTTTTCTAGATAATAAGGCTTGCTGTTTTTTGCATTTGGGAGTTCATTCCATTGATGATCCAAGAGATCTCTGTACTAACATAGGTGAACAGAACCTTTTGAATCCACCAACCTGCTTGCACTTGGGGAATCAGGCAGGTTGGTGGATTTGAAAGGGATCAGGACCACAGAGGCAACCAGGGAAGCAATCTTTGGCTCCCTGCTCTCCACAGGGCCTGAGCGAGCACCCGGGATCGGGCCCACAGCAGCATGTGGGGAAGCAATCTTCGGCTCCCTGCATGCTCTGGGGCCGGACCTTGCACAAACGCCTGAGATCAGGCGCACAGGGGCGTGTAGGGCCAGTGATTGCTGCATCTCTGCACGCCCTGAGTCCTCCACTTGCTGTGGCAGGGGCCTGAAGAGAAGGTGATTGCCCATTCTCTGCATGCCCACCACTGTGGCCCATGTGGGCATGCTGCCACCAGCCGGCAGGGGCATGCAGAAGAGGCAATTGCCCCTTCTCTGCACACCCTTCACCGCCACCAGTGTGGGTGCTTCAGAGCCTCCTACAGGGTCATGCTGGGTGGGCGACTACCCATTCTCTGCATGCCCTCAGTCGCTGCTGGAGCTGTCTGTGCCCACTGAGGCTACCTGTGCCTGCTCCTGCTGCCTGTCCCTGTGGCTGCCTCTCTCTGCAAGGTAAATAATCTATACTAAACCTGTTTTAAAAATAAGATTCAAAATATTTGAGATTCATGAGATTCGTGGATTCCCAGAACTTTCCAGGGATTCAGATCCAGATTCAGAAAATTCTGTATTCGTCCCATCCCTAGAAAAAACATATTGGGCGGTGGGTTTGGGAGAGGGAAGAGAGGGAGAAACCTTTGCTATGTAGATTACAGTACTGCCCTGTGGAGCACAACCATCACAGTGGATTATAAGAAACTATACAGAGTATAATGTTCAGAGTGGATGTACACTGGCCTCCTGAACTTCAGTAACCATTGTCAACTGTGTCTGTCAAAAGAAAAGTACACTGAAAAGGAGTTAAAACCACACAAATAAATGGTAGGCATTATGAAAGAAAGTTTGCTGTGCTTTCACATAGACCTTCCACACCTAAGAAGCAAACTGTTACTGTGGTGTGGCATGCCAGAGAAGAATATCCATAATATAAAAGTCAACATTCATGAGTTTGTCTATTTGTCTGTGTCAGGCAGGTGAAGACTTCATATGATTGGTTGAGTGAGGTGAGAAGAACTCATATGATTGGCTGGCTGTGAAAGTTCTATGTAATCCTGGGGCTGGCAGTTCAGGGAGGTGCCTTGAGAATTCTCAGCCAGAGAGCTCTGAATAGGCCAGTTGCTATGGAGATCATAGAATCATAGAGTTGAAAGAGACCCCAGAGGCCATCCAGTCCAGCCCCCTGCTATGCAGGAACACACATCAAAGCATTCCCAACAGATGGTCATCCAGCCTCTGCTTAAAAACCTCCGAAAAAGGAGACTCTACCACACTCCGAGGCAGTATATTCCACTCGCGGACAGCTCTGACTGTCAGGAAGTTCTTCCTGAGGTTCAGGTGGAATCTCCTTTCCTCCAGCTTGAATCCATTGCTCCTTGTCCTGGTCTCTGGAGTGGCAGAGAACAAACCCGCTCCCACTTCAACATGACATCCCTTCAAATATTTAAACATGGTTATCATGTCCCCTCTTAACCTTCTCTTCTGCAGACTAAAGATACCCAGCTCCCTTAGACGTTCTTCATAGGGTATGGCTTCCAGGCTCTTCACCGTTTTGGTTGTCCTCCTCTGGACATTTCCAGCTTCTCAATATCCTTCCAGAATTGAGGTGCCCAGAACTCGACACAGTATTCCAAATGAGGCCTAACCAATGCAAAATAGAGTGATACCAACCTTGATCTAGACACCATACTCTTACTGATGCAACCAAGAATCACGTTCGCTGCCGCATCACACTGCTAACTCATGTTCAGCTTGTAATCTACCAAGACTCCTAGACCCCTTTCACATGTACTGCTATTCAGCCACGCGTCCCCCATCCTATATTTGTGCATTCCCTTGTTCTGCCTAAGTGTAGGACCTTACATTTCTCTCTGTTGAAATTCATTTTGTTAGCTTTGGCCCAGCTCTCCAATCTGTCAAGGTCATTTTGAAATTTGATCCTGTCCTCTGGGGTATTAGCAACCCCACCCAATTGGATATCATCTGCAAATTTGACCAGCATGCCCTCCGCTCCTTCATCCATGTCACTGATGAAAATGTTGAATAGCACTGGGCCCAGGACAGAACCCTGTGGCACCCCACTAGTCACTTCTCTCTAGGATGAAAAGCAGCCATTCGTGATCATTCTTTGGGTTCAGTTGGTCAACCAATTACAAATCCACCTAACAATAGCCCTGTCCAGCCCGCATTTTACTAGCTTCTTTGCAAGAATGTCATGGGGAACTTTGTCAAAGGCCTTACTGGGGTCAAGATATGTTATGTCTACAGCGTTCCCTTCATCTATCAAGCTTGTAACTCTATCATAAAAAGAGATGAGATTAGTCTGGCATGACTTATTTCTGAGAAATCCATGTTGACTTTCAGTGATTATGGCATTGCTTTCTAAGTAACTACAAACTGACTGTTTAACCAGGATCTTTCCGGGTATTGATGTCAGGCTTTCCCTTTCTGTTTTCTCAGGGGACTTCGTGGATGCTCTCATTAAACTCTCTGAAAAATGCTGACTGGAAGCTTAGCTTCAATGAATTCCTGAAATGAATTCCTAAAATGAACTCCTAGACCGTTCGATTCGGTTCGGTTGGTCAACCAATTACAAATCCACCTAACAGTAGCCCTGTCCAGCCCGCATTTTACTAGCTTCTTTGCAAGAATGCAGGGGAACTTTGTAAAAGGCCTTACTGGGGTCAAGATATGTTATGTCTACAGCGTTCCCTTCATCTATCAAGCTTGTTACCCTCTCATAAAAAGAGGTGAGATTATCTGGCATTACTTATTTTTAGAAATCTATGCTGTTTTTTAGTGATTATGGTTTTGCTTTCTAAGTAATTACAAACTGACTGTTTAATATCTGTCTAGGATATTTCCTGGAATTGATGTCAGGCTGACGGGGCAAAATTTTTTGGGGTTCCTCTTTTTTCCCTTTTTCTAAATGGCAATTTTTGCCCCCCCCAGCCCGGGGTACTTTTCCTGTTCTCCAAGAGTTCTCAAAGATTAATGCAAGAAATAAATGACTTCTGCTAATTCTTTTAATATCCTTGGATGAATTTCATCTGGCCTTGGAGACATGAATTTATCTAGTTTAGCCAGATATTCCTGTACTACTTCTTTACTTATTCTGTGCTCCTTTTCCCTTTTTTTTCCATCTGCTCCCCACACTATAGGTTGAGATTTCTATCCTTACGGGAGAAAACTGAGGAAAAGAAGGTATTGAATTTCTTTTTCTCACTTCCCCCCGTTACTAATGGTCTTTTCCCCACACAGTGACCCTATCACTGCCTTGTTTTTCCTTTTGCTGCGGACATATCTCAAAAGCCCTTTTTATTATTTTTGACGTCTCTGGCAAGCCTGAGTTATTCTGTGCTTTAGCTTTTCTGCCTTCTCCACATCTCCTGGCTATTTGCTTGAATTCCTTTTTGGTGGTTTCACTATTCCTTCATTTCCTGTACGTGTTCTTTAACACTTAGCTCAGCTGAGAGTTCTTTAGTCAACCATTTCGGTTTCTTTAGAGACCTGCCATTTTCCCTCCTTATTGGCACAGTTTTCAATTGTGCCTTGTACCTTACTTTTAAGAAACTCCCATCGATCATGAACTTCTTCCTCTTTTAGTATTCTTCCCATGGGATTTCAGCAAGTAACTCCCTGTTTAAGAAATCTGCTTTCTTAAAGTTTAGGATGCGTGTCTGGCTATACTTGGCTTCTCCTTCCCACTGAATGACAAACTCCAAAAGAGCATGGTCACTTCCTGCTAAGGATCCCACCACCTCCACCTCATCAACTAGGTCATCCCTGTCGGTCAGGATCAGATCTAAAATAGCCATCCCCTTGTTCCCTTCCACCTTCTGGACCATGAAATTGTCTGCAAGGCAAGTGAGAAACTTGTTGGACCTTGTGGTCTTTGCAGAATTTGACTGTCAACAAATATCGGGATAAAGCAGGTTGCTTACCTGAATGTGGTTTTCGAGTGGTCATCTGTGCCCTAAATTAGGAAGCTTCGCGCCTGCGCGGTACGTTGGGAAGATTCAGAGCTCGTTAGCTTTGGGCGGGAACCCCCCCCCCCACCCAGTACTGCGCATGCTCCTCCCCCCGACTAACGGTCTCTCCTCATTTCTGGCCGCCGAAGCAGATGGGACCAAAAAAGAGGGGAAGGCAGGGGGGGGAAAAGGGCCAGAACCACCAAAAAACCACATTTAAAGGTAAGAAACCCTTTCTTTTTCGTGGTCTCTGTGCCTATACATTAGGAGACTGTGTAGTTTACCATAGGATGGTGGGTGGCCCCCAGACCCTACAGCAGAAGACAGCACAGTACGACCAACCGGGCATCTCCCGGGAAGGCAGTCGAGCCTGTAGTGGCGCACAAAGGTCGACGGCTGGGACCAGGTCCCACAGGGTGACCCGACAGGTCGACGCCTAGCAGGGGGGAGCAGATGTCGCCACGGCCCTGGTGGAGTGGGCCCGGCAGGTCTGGCGGAGGCTTCCTGGAAAGCTCATACACCAGTAAAACAGTTACCCCCCACTAGAAAGCGGGGGGTGGAACTTTGTGGCCTCTCCGACGCCTGCCATAACAGAAAAAAGGTGGGGGTCTGTCTGTAGGCTGCAGTCCTGTCCTTATAGAAGGCCAGCGCCCGACGTACATCAAGGGAGTGGAGGGAACACTCCAGAGGTGTCGTCGGGTCCGGGTAAAAGGGCCCGGGCAGGATTATGTCCTGGCTGAGGTGGAAGTTAGACACCACCTTCGGCGGGAAGGAAATGTCGGGCCCGGGAGGACCACCTTGTCGCGATGAAAAACTAAGTATGGCTCATCGCACCGACGCCGTCGACTCTCCCGCCCGCCTGGCAGAGGTGATGGCCACTAGGAACGCGGTCTTCATCGCGAGCAGCCTGTCGTCCGACGTGGCCATGGGCTCGAAGGGCGGTTTCGTCAGCTGGGACAGCACCAATGACAGGACCACGGCGGTAGTGGCAGCGATCCGGCGGGTAAAGGTTGCCCCTTTCAGGAACTGCTTGACGGTCCGTCCCTGAAAGAGCGGCCGACGAAGATCGTGGCGGCTGGTATGCCACGATCGCGGCGAGGGTTTACGACTGAAACCCACCCCGGGCCGGAGATGGAGGAGGAAGTGGAGACGGTACGAGGGTGACAGGTGATACCGGCTCTCACTTTCCTGGGCAAGGGCCCACGAGCGCTGCCATTTATAGTGGATTTCCTTCGCGTGGACTCCTTCCTGGCCGCGGTCAGGAGTTCCCGATGGCTGGATCGTCTGGGCGAATCCTCCAGGCATGGAGGGCCAACACGGCAGGTCCGGGTGCAACACCAGTCCGTGGGAGTGAGACAGCAGGTCCAGTACCGTTGGAAACCTGAGAGTCCTGCCCCGGGCGGCCTCGATCAGGGGTCCGAACCAGTGCTGCCTCGGCCAGTACGGCGCTACGAGGATCGCACCCGTGGTCCGAATGATCTTCGCGATCACGTGGCCCAGGAGCGGGAAGGGAGGGAAGGCGTAGATAGCCCTTCGTCCCACGGGAACAATTCGCCGATGGAGCGGCGATCGTGACCGGCCCTCGAACAAAACAGGGGACTTCGTGTTTGGCTGGTTGCGAAGAGGTCGATGGTGGGCCCCCCCATCGGTCCTGAAGCACCCGGGAAGGCCCGTCAGCAGGGACCACCGTGAGGGGAGGTGGTGTCCCCGCTGGGGCGTCCGCCGTGGTGTTCTCCTGCCCCGCCAGGTGAACCGCCACAGGGTGTATCCGGAGCGGGACGCACCAGTTCCAAAGATCGAGTGCGATGGCCAGCAGCGTGGTGGAGTGCGTCCCCCCTTTGCCTGTTCACATAGCAGACCGCCGTCGTGTTGTCCGTGATGATCAGCACCGTGCGGCCCGTGACCAGGTGTCGGAACGCTTTAGGGCCTTGTGGATCCCCAAACATTTTGAGGGAGTTATGTGGGGGAAACAACTCTCGCCATCCACCGGCCTCGGCCCCGGGAAATTCCGGGGGCACTCCCCAGCCGAAAGGCGAGGCATCCGCGTTATCGTGACCCAGCCTGGGTTCGCGGAACGGCATGCCCAACAGAAAGTTCCGGTACGACAGCCACCACAGGAGCAATCGACGTACCTGTTGGGGCAGAGGGTACCGGGGCGCTGGTTCCCGAGTGGATCGAAGGCCCTGACTAACCAGTGCTGGAGCGGCTGTGCGGAACCTGGAGAGGTAGGTTATGGTGGTGGTCGAGGCCATGTAGCCGAGGAGCTGGGATCCCTTCGCTACAGCGTCGAGGTCTCAAAGGCAGCGGACGCCGCCCGCAAAGCGTCTGTGCCCTCCATCTGGGAGGAAGGCCCTCGCCAACCGGGGTCAAGGGGCGCCCCATGAAGTCGAGAACCCGGGTGGGTTCGAGATGGGACTTCTTGGGGGTTTACCCTAGTCCCAGCCCAGTGAAAGGGCAAAGTCCGATGGATGTCCGATGGAAACTGTACAGTTTTTGTTTGAACGCCACCCAAAACCAATCGTCCAGGTAAGGGTAGACGGAGAAAGCCTCGCCACAGGAAGGACACGACCAGAGCCATGCACTTGGTGAATACCCCGGTGCGGTGGAAAGCCCGAACGGAACCCGGACCCGGAGTGGTGCCGTCGATCACGAACCGAAGGATTGCCGGTGCTGCGGGCGGATCGAGATGTGGAAAAGTGTCTTTGAGGTCTATGGACGAAACCAGTCCCCCCGGCGGAGGAAGGGGGGGGGTCACGGAGCGTACCATCTTGAACCTCTGGGGGGGAGAACGTTACCCCTGGAGGTCTAGGATGGGCCGCAGGGGCCCCCCCTTCGGACCAAAACCTCGAGTAGAAGCCGGTGGTCTTGGCTGAAGGCGGGAGCCTCTCGATCGCCCCCCCCGAGGAGGGACTGGACCTCTTCCAGTAGAGCCGAGCTGGCCGGGGTGGAATGTGACACCCCATGGCGGAATAGCCTGGAACTCGATGGGTCCCCAGGCGGACGACGGTAAGTACCCAGGAGTCCGCAGTGATCTCCCGCGAGCGGTCGAGGTGCCGGCCAGGCTCGGGTGGTGGAAAAGCTTACTGGGAGGGCGAAGGATGGCATGGGTGGAGTCCTGCGAAGGCCGTCAAAACTGGGACTTCGCTCCCGAGGAACCAAAGAGGAGGGGGCCGTTGGGAAGCCTCCTGGAAGCCGAGGGTGACGGCCTCGACGTGGTCGACCGCGGGGACCGCGGCGGACACTGATGAAGAGGAGGACCTTCTCCACATAGGCCTCGGTGGAAGGAGCGGCGAGCTGGCAGGCCCGGTTTATGCCCATTTTCTTTGTTGTCAGCCGGGGCCCTTTACGAGGTGATCCATGGCCTCGTCAGTGGAGGAATGGAACAGCCCTTCGCCGTCGAAGGGAAGGCTTCAATCCTTCGAAGGCTGTCCTCCTGGAGCCCACAGGACCGGAGCCATGCGTGGCGTCGGAGGGCTACGGCACCGACCATCACCCTCGAGGTAGCCTCGAGGCGTGCCTCGAGGTGGTGAGCTGCGGAGCCACCGCAACGGCCTCGCCAAAAATTGTATGGCTGAGGCGTGTGACTCCTCCGGCAAGTCAGGAGGAGCGGGCCGAGTCGGTCGAACAGGTTGCGATGGTATGCCGCGAGGCATGCCATCGGTTACCGTCCTGACCACCAGGGACGATGCCGAGTAGAACCTTTGGCCGAAAGGATCGACTTCCGTCCTTCACGGTCCGGAGAGGTGGTATGTGCTCGATTCCTCCCTTTATCTGTGCCGACTTACCACGATGGAATTAGGTACAGGGTGTTGAAAAGGAAATCCCCGTTCTCCTTCTGTTCCTTTCAAATGCCCAGCCTATGAGGAATAGGCTGTGCTGACGCCGGCTTCGCCCACGGCTGCTTCATCGCCTCCACCAAGGTAGGCAGGAATGGAAGCGGTGCGGTCGACGGTGGGCGGGCTTCCAAGTACTGGAAGACCGGGTCCCGGGCTTGGGGAGAGGTTCGGTACCCTCAGGCCAAGGGGGGTGGCCATCCGGAGGAGAATCGCCGAGAACTGGCGGACGTTTCCCGGGGAGAACCAGTGGCCTTCGAATCCCAGTGGTGGGGACTCATGGGAAGAAGGGGTGGACTGGCAGAATCGGAGTCCGAGTTGTAGGAGCCGCCAGATGGTGATGGCGACCTCTCTGCCCCTTTTTCCCCCCGGGCCCCGGGGCCGGAGTTGCCAGGACTGCCGGAGCTGCAGGCTGCGTCGGTACCGATACGGCCGATGTCGTGACCGGTTCGGGTCCCGGGGCAAACGCGGGCCTGGGACGGTGTGCCCCCTGCGTGGTGGTAGTCGCCCCACCGCCGGCTGGGCCACGGTGGGCTGTGGCGTCGAGCGGGTAGCGTAGCCGTCGTCCCCGGCGGTGGAGAAAACCCCTGTAGCGAGGTGAGGGCTCAGGGGACCGACGGCGACTCGGCGAGCGACGCAGGGGGGACCTCTCATAGCGGGGGGGTGGCCCCCCGCGGTGGCGAACGAGACCAGCAACGAGGCGACCAATACCGAGGGTTGGGTGGTACCGGTCCCTGTAGGATGGCGAGTACGAGTAGTCGAGCCAGCCGGTTCGTGCCACACCTGCTCCTGGGCGCCTTTTCCAGGTAGGCCGGGAATACGCCCCTCTCCCGAGCGATGCCTCTCCAGGCGCATCTCCCGAACGGGGGATGGAGGCCTGGCCCGCTTCTCCGGCGAGCGGGACTCGTCGCGTCGGGGGTGGGGGTCGCCACAGCCTCCTCTCGGCGTTCTGCCGAGGGTGGACGGCGACTCGGCGGAGTGATCTCCGCGATCAGTTCGGGTGGTTGAGGAGGTGAGGCCGAACGACCTGCTCCTCGTCCGACACCTCGAGGATTACGTCCTCCTCCGGAGGCTCCTCCTCCACGGGGAGCCCATCAACGGAGGTTCCTCGGTGGGCTGGGTGGGTGGCGGGGTGGGGGTGCACCACCGTCAGTGGGAAAATGTCGTTTCTCCTTAGGCTTCTTCTTTTTCCCTTTTTTCCCCCCGGTCTCAGGGGGGGCCCCCAGGGGTCAGCGGCCTGGGGGGGAGGTTGAGGCCGCGAGCCCCCAGGTGCCTCATGTGCCCGAGTTGCCGAGATCTTCGGAATCCTCGGCAATTCATTATCGTTACCGAGCCCAGTACCAATGTTGACGAGGTCGAGGGCACGGGGCCGCCCCTGCTGCCGAAGAAGAAGAAGATGAGGACAGGCGTTTCTCGGCCATCGTCACTGGTCCCTTTGCACGAAAAAGACTCCTCCCAAAAAGGGGCTTGAGCCTTGCCGACCTGTTGCGGAGAGTCTGGTGGGTAAACCCTCTGCAAATAGAACAGGCCTAACATTGTGCCCCCCGCCCAAACAAATCAGGCACTTAAGTGTCGGTCGGAGACAGCAACCTTCCTTCCACAGGAGGCGCAGCGTTTTAAAAAAACCGAATAAACGGAGGGCAAGGCAAGAAAGAACAACGTCCGAGAACGCCAAAACCCCCAAGAGAAATTTTAAACCAGAGAAAAAGGGCAAAACCGATCGAGAAATTCCAAAGACAAGTCCGAAATCCGAGAGGGGGGTAAAAGCCAAAACCAAGTAAAAAAACCAAAAAATAGCAATCGAGAAGCAAGAACAAACAGAACCTTCTGTACGCTGAGGCGGACAAGAAAAAATGAGGAGAGACCGTTAGTCGGCGGGGGGGCATGCGCAGTACCGGCGTGGGGGGAGGGGGTTCCCGCCAAACTAACGAGCTTGAACTTTCCCAACGCTACCGCGCAGGCTCCTAATGTATGAGGCACAGAGACCACGAAAAAAATTAAATCTCCCATTAACACGTCATCTTCTTTTTTAAGTGTGGTTTACTCCAGGAAGGCCCCTCCAAAAATTTAGCCTAGCCCAGAGACCTGTAGCAAACCCCCACAATCACATCCCCATTGTTTCTCCCCAATTCCCACCCAGATGCTTAAATTGCTTTCCCAGATTTAAGTCCTGGATCTCCTCACAGTTGAAAACATCCTTGACAAAAAAGGCCCCTCCTTTTTGTTTGGTCATTTCTGGAAAAGTTATCCCCCCATCTACCTTCCAATCATGAAATTCATCCCAGCAGGTTTCAGTGATGCCTATTTAAAAATATTTTTTGTACTAAGAGTTGGAGTTCATCTTGCTTATTCCCCATGCTGTGTGCATTGTGTAGAGACACTTAGAATGTGTTACTTTCCCTCCCCCCGTTGGTTTAGTTCTACTTGGCCTGCCCTGTCTACATCATTTGGGCTATTTTTTGCAGCACTCACTGAATCCTTACACAGAATAATACTGTCCTCCTCCCCAGTCAAACTCAGTTTAAAGACCTCCTGATCCATTTTGAGAGACCGTTAGCTGTTAGATGAGGCCTACCAGCTCTGAATACAGATTAAATTGGGAATATGGGAAAAGTTACACATACTGGACACGCAGGAGCTGAAATCTGTGTATTTCAACTGCATCTAATTGCTAAGGTAAGGTAATTCCTAAGGTATTTCTAATACGTGTTATCTTTGAGAAAATAAAATCCTGGGCAATGCTGGGTAAACATGCTAGTTTTCAATAACGTGACAAACTGCTATTCCTTAAAGCTCAGATGTGCTATAAACATTAACATGCATTTGCTGAAACTCTTTGAGGCAAAAGAAAGGCCAAAATAAAACTGGAAGAGTATATGACATATGGTGAAGTACAGGAACTACCTACATACTGAGCTGATACTGAAGTAAAAACAGACATCTCAAAGGTTTTACTCAACAAAGCTGTTTCTTTTGATCATACATCTATTCAGCATCTTGATTAAAACACACTGTCCCAAAGTACATACCACAGTTTCATGTAGATAAAACAACCAAGAAAAGTCTCATGGAATCAACTATCTGCTGGTAAACCATAGCAACATCCTTTTTCTCCACAAGGGCTCACCTCCTTGAGTCTTCCAGTTAAGTAGTAACTCATTTCCATCAAAAGATTATCCAAGGCATCCCCAAAATAATTCCATTCATCTTAGAACCTGAAACAGCTTTTGAACAGATTTGTAACCTTCAGCTCCAGTTTAAGGGGAATGAGCATGAAGACATGAAAAAGATGAATCAAAGAAGCACAGCTGGCCCTCCCATTTGCAGATTTAACTTTTATGGATTTGATTATTTGTGAGTTTCTCCAACCCCCACCCATCCCCACCTCAGGTACTTGTTTTCTGGAGGAACTTTCTCTTTCAAATGTCCTCTAAAAATCTGTGTCTGATCCTCCTCCTCCTCCATCAGCCTCTGCCTGGTCAGCTAAAGGCAGCATGAACCCTGACTTCTCAGCATCACAAACCCTCTCCCCAATGCCCCCCCCCGACCAAACAAAGGAGATGGGAGAAGGAAGAAATATTGTCCCACAATGCTGATCCATCCCTTTGCCTCTTTTTTCCTTTATCTGGTTTGGATCCTAGGTGCCCATTCTTTCCACCTTGCCCATTCCTAGAAACAATCAAACACATTTTGATATTTGCAATTTTTCCATTTTTGCAAGAATCCTGCACCCCTAACCCTAGCAAACATGGGAGAGCAGACAGTGTACAAATTAGGTGCAAGATAATTTACCTAAATAAGAATCCACAGGGATTCCATTAAAAAAATTAATGGATATTCTCTTGCAAAGAAAAGAATGCAGTAATAGTCTTAGCACAACCTCTCTTCCTTGAATGAATATACCATGGCTTCATCCAGGACTGCATTAATTATTCACAATCTGGCAACTGAAACAATCAATAATTAACAATTGGAATATCTGCTTAACGATACTGAATATTAAAATTCAAATTGTCTAGATTGCACTCATTAGAAGTGCCCACTATAACTGGAAACAGTCTTAATGACACTGCCTAAGTTTTCAAGGTTATTTCCCTGTATGGCATTTCCTGGAAAACTCTGATAGACTGAAAGTTTCCTTCCTTTCCTGCGAATCAACCTTTGCCTGATTCAAACTTCTTCTACATGCAGACTGTTACCATGTTTTAAAAACCTGGAAAGTTAAGAAATCTATCATTCAACAATCAAGTCCCTTTCAGCAAAAATATGATACAACTGTAAATGTTCCTTAAAGTTATGGTGTCCCATCTTGTCCCCCCGCACAGCATTTTTCCAAGATAGAGTTTTTATACCTTTCATTAGTTGTTGCTATCTGTTACTGTTTGTTAAACTTCTATTCCATCTCCACTGGAGCAAATCTATTACTGTTTACAGTCTGTTACCCTGCCATACACATCCATAATCTGATATGGTTTAACTGGCAAATATTAACGGGCACAAATATAAATTATACAGTGCTATGGCTGCATTCCCACGCTGGTTAAGAGGAAACACTGGCTGAACACGTGTAAAAACTAGGTCAGGCAGGACCTCAAGGCATGGCCAGATCATAGAAAGGAAATCTGCAGGGAACTTCAGTGAGAAGGGCCTTGAAATATCCGTCAATGACTCAACCTCTAGAGATAACGGAACCCAAAACTAAATTAATGATCTTCAACCTTTATCCCAATCCCCAATCCCCAGCAAAGTCTTCATTTATTCCTTTCCCTGCTATCATGATTCCCATCAGTCCTGTGTCATCTAATACTAACACCATTAGCGCGTTCTGGACCCCACTGTCCACTTTCTGGACTCCATTGTTCACTCGGCCAGAGAGTCATTAACATTAAGATATTTAATCCCCAACTCTAGGCTAGGGAACCTGCAGTATACCAGTTGCTGGTCATCCACTCTGCTGCTCCGATTTCCCTCTGTGTACTGTCCTTGGACTCCCAGTATAAGCCACAGTGCTTCATTTCTTCTCTGCTGGATTGGTAAATATCACCCATTTCACTCTAAACTCTTTCCTCCCTTCTCCTTCAGTTAGCCTTCTATGATTGTGAGACTGCTTGCATTTTGTGAGTCTGCAATTGTTCATTCCCCTGAGCCCAATAAAACAAACAAGCTTACTTTTCAATCTCCGGCTGGTTCTTTTCTTGCACTAGTATGGTACACATAGGTGTAAAAGATCTCTTAAGGTTATCACTCCCTTTCAAGGCCTCTTCTTTGAGCTAATATTCTCCACTGTATCATGGGGACACTGGCACCATAGGTGGACCCGAGTCACCCACATTTTGGGGTAACAAGTCCACTACAGAAACTTCTGTTACACAAGAGGTTCTCAATTTTGCCAAGTTTAGTAAGCTTCATTAGCTATTCCTCATAGAGAACCACTTCCTCCTTTGTACGTGCTTCATAAAATCTCTAAAATTGAAGATCTGAGCCAAGACAGAAAAGTCACTAATTCAGGAATTATTAGAGTAAGTCAATTAACAATTCTATCATCTTTGACTACGTGAGTAGAGCTTTTTATAATAATGGTGCCAAGGGATCATTCTCATTTTGCAAGACATATTCCCAAATACTTGTAACATGCTTTTCTCTTCTCCAGATATCAAGATTTTGCACTTTCATCAGATCTTCAGGTCTTTTGCTCTCTGATCAACTCAAAGCAAGGCAAAGCTCCAACTACAATTTAATTTTATCAATTAATAAAACAAGGCACAATCAGCCCCAAATAAAATCCTAATGTTGCAAAGGTATATAGAGGCCAATCAATTAACTACAGTGAGCAGAATTATATTGAATAAAGCAGTTATCTGGAACATCCTTGGGATAACTACTTAATGTCTCAAATCCAAAATCAACTGCATGCCACTGTCTCTCTTTGGGACCATGAGGTATATCGAGTAAAAATCAATGCTTCTATTTTCTCGCTTCCATTAGGTACCAGATCTCTGGCTGCAACAAGCAAGAAAGCACTGTAACCTGACCGTAATGTGTACAACTGAGATATATAAATTTAATTGTATCTCTCTGTTGCTGCCTTGAATCCTGTGCTGCAAGAAAAGCATCATACAAAATTAATTAATTAATTAATTCTACGCTATGATTACAGCCAAGCCCTCTGATACAATTGCATCTACCTAGACACACAAAACAAGGAGGCCAAACTTATGTAATTACAACAAGTATTTCTCAAAGCTACAGTATTCACCATATGATGTTTTTTCAAAAATCAACAAGGCAAGACACTAATCTATTTCAGAACAGGGTAAAGGCAGGAAATGGCAATACCCCAATAGTGATCACATACAGGATCCCAACTGAGACTGCTCAGACATCTCATTAATGAAAGATAACCTTTTTCTGAACAACAACGCTTCCTTCACAAGGGCTCTTGCTGACAGACTTTTACTTGCCTACAGACAATCTCCTGATCTCAAACAGTTACTTATCTACAAGAGGACAGACAACATGGATAGGCAGATGGGTACACAACCTTGCCACAAACCCAGATGCCAACTCTGTCCACACATCTACTCAGGGATTGTCATCACAGCATCTAAGCAATCACCCACAATATTAGAGGTTGCTCATAAAATACAAGCTGTCATTCTCTGTCATCCTCTTCAGCACTCCGCACTGGACAAAACAGACTGTCTCTGTGCCAGAGGATACATGGACACAGATTAGGAAGGGAATACACAAAAACAAGTTGCAATACACTTCCATCTTCCTGTGTATTCCAGCTTAGACCTCAGTACAGCAGCCCTTGAACAAAAACAAAACAAAAACAAAAGCCCATTACTCTATGAAGAAGACTAGAAAACAACAGAATTGGAGTACAGTCCATGCACCACTTTTCCAGGTTAAACATTCACGGATTTCATTATTCACAGATTATTCAGAGGAAGGGATCAGATGGGAGGAGGGCTCACACATTTGCTCATTTGCTTGGACAGGAGGAGACAAGGATAGTATGGAGATGCACACGTTCACTTGCTCACTTGCATGGATGGGAGGGGGAAGTGGATGGGACAGGACGCCCCATACGTGTTCACTCACATGCATGTTTTGCATTTCTACTGTTATTCACACATACAATCTGCTCACTCATGGTTATAAAGGTCTGCTTCCAGGCACTTCAGTGCATGCATCTGATGAAGTAGACTTAAGTGTATGAAAGATTACGCTACCAACTTCTGTCAGTTAGTCTCGAAGACACTACTGATCCAGACAAACAGAGCAGTGTATGTATTTGAATTCTACCACTGATAAGATTAATTTGGTATGCTGTTTTGAGAAAATCCTGTTGGCTCTTATTAATCACAGCACTCCTTTCTAAATGTGCGCAGATTGATTGTTTAATGATTCATTCTAGAACCTTTCTTGGTATCAGTGTCAAGCTGATCTGCTGTTAGTAGCTCAGGTCCTCTTTTCTGATCTTTTTTTGAAAATGAGGATAATCTCCTCAAATCTGCTGAGACTTCCCATGGAAACCCACCAGGTGGCCTTAGGCGAGTCACACTCTCTCCACCTCAGAGGAAGGCAATGGTAAACTCCTTCTGAATAAATCTTGCCAAGCCCTGACACAGGGTCATCTTACGGTCACCATAATGACTTGAAGCAACACCAACAACAAGAAGAAGCAGAACTGTACCAGGTAACTCCTGGACTTTGTTCCTTTTTCTCAGTTCATCTCCTAGAAACCAGCACATTGTGTCTGCCTGACTCTGTGGAGAACTAATGGAAGTTAAGGACCTTGTAGCGCCATTTATAGCCTAAATAAATAAATAAAAAAATATTTTTTTTAAAAAAATCAATTTTTATTATGTTCTGAATGAACCATACTTTTAATATAGCTAACACAATAATTTTGTGCCACATTTATATATACTGAATTATATGTTCCTAAAGTAACAAGATGATTTTCAAACTGTAAATGGGGGGGGCGGAGTAATGTATTTTCCCATTTGTTAAAAAAATTCTGGTTTCCTTCTCATTTTCATTTTCTGCAAATTTTACATCATTACAATTGTATGACTAGTACACACTCAAACTCATCTGTTTGGCAGTGAATGTTACGCTTTGCATTCAGTCCATCACATGTCACTCTCAAAGTGCATATCTTCTCACAGAGAAATGAGATACATAAAAAATCTTCCATGCAAAGTTTAGGCAATACATTCATTTTGATTGCTGCTATTCTGCCCGAGAAGGAGAAGCGTTGTTTTGACTATGATTCTAGTTCTTTCTTTACCTCATTCTATTTTTTCTCGTAGTTGTTTTCGAACAGTTCATTATTTCGCCTTGAAATCCAAATTCCCAAGTACTTTACTTTCTTAACTGTTTTAAATCCTGAAATGTTAATAAGTTTCTCTTCCTCTTCTTTTCTTATATTTTTCATCAGCATTACAGTCTTTTCTTTGTTTATTTTGAATCCTGAATGTTGTCCAAACTCACTTATTGCTTGCGTAAGCTGTTTAACACCATCTGATGGGTTGTCCAAAAAGAAAACTAAATCATCCGCAAATGCTTTATGTTTGTATTGATGATTTTTTATTTGGATCCCCTTAATAACCTTATCAATACAGACAGTATTATTTAATATTTCCAATATTGTTATAAACAGTAGTGGAGACAGCAGACAACCCTGTCGTGTTCCTTTTTTTATAGAGATAGATCTTGTTTTTTTTTCCATTCACCACCAACCGAGCTCTTTGTCATAGATCGCATCAATCCAAGATACAAATTTTGTCCCAGCATTCATTTTCTTCAATACAGTTTTTAGAAAAAGCCAATTAACCATATCAAAAGCCTTTTCCACATCGAGAAATATCATTCCTAACTTTTTTTCATTATGTTTTTCATAGTGTTCAATTATATTTAAGACCGTTCTTATGTTGTCTTCTTGCCCTTCTTGGCCATGCTGGTCTTCATGTATTATTGTTGACAGATCTTTTCTCAGCCTATCAGCTAATATTGCCACAAAAATGTTGTAGTCTATGTTTAATAAGGAAATGGGATGATAGTTTCTGACATCGGTGAGGTCTTTTCCTTCTTTCAGAATTAGAGTTACGTTAGCTTCACTCCAGGTTTCTGGTTTCCCTGTTGTCAAAATGTCGTCCATCGTTTTCTGAAGAGGTAGAGAAATTTCTTCCTGGAACAGCTTATAATATCTTGTCAAAAAAAAGTCTGGTCCTGCTGCTTTGCTCACTTTCAACTTTCTGATTGCCTCTGAAATTTCCACAATCGATATTGATCAGTTTATAGGGGTTTTTTTGCTCTTCTGTGCATTTAGGTATGTCAGATTTCTCTAGATAAGACAACATATTTTGGACCTTTTGCTGTGAAGGCGGAGTTGCTTCGAATAGTTCCTTGTAGTATTCAAGAAAGGCTTGTCTAATGTCTTCCTGGTACATCAGTTTGTTATTGCCCTTTTTTAACTCTGAAATCGTTTTCTTCTCTCTCCTTTTTTTCAATCTATAAGATAACAATTTTCCTGGTTTATTCGCGTGTTCGAAAAAGTTCTGTTGTCCTTGTCTGATTTTTTTTTCTTGATCTCCTCCGAATTTTCTTCGCTTACTTGGAGTTGTAATTTTTTAAATTCTTTGATAATATTAACATTTGTAGGGTCTTTTCTTAATTTTCTTAATTGTTTCTCCTGATCTTTCACAGTATCTAATATCTTTTGCATTTTTTTCTTCCCTTTTCTTCTTTACTTCCGCTGTCCATTTAATAAAGTGGCCAGTAAGAACTGCTTTTCCAGCATCCCAAATTGTTTTCATTGGTATATTTGGTGTAGAGTTTTCTTGAAAGTAGTTATTCTCAAATCTACAAATCTATCAAAAACCCTTCACTCAATGGGAAAGGGAATTATCCAAATTCATTTGGGAAGGTAAAAGACCACGGGTTAAATGGAAAACCCTTACTGACTTAGAAACTAGAGGAGGTGGATGAGATCACAGAATGGATAACACTACGAAATGATAGACTATTAACACTAGAAGGAGCAGATCTAAGGATGGGATGGCACACCTGTATTTAGTATGATAAAGCTGAAGTGGATAAAGATTTCCTACACCATTACATTTGCAAAGCACTACTGAAAATTTGGACCGAATTTAAGGAAGCAACTTTTAGGCAGATTCCAGTGTGGCTCTCTCCACAAGAAGCTTTCTTTGGAAGATGGAAAGATACATCTAAATGGTTAAGATACGAAGATTTAATCAAGACATCTCCCACCAATAAACCATCAATAAAGACCAGGCAAGAATTAGACGAAGAAAGTAAAGCAATAAACTTGTTCCCCGATCATCAATTGACAGAAAGATTCCAAATAGAGGCGAGATTACAAGGCTTTGAAATTATATCAGAAATGAATGAGGTGATGAAACTTTTATTCAAAAATCCATCACATTTGATGGCAAGAACATATAAGATTTTGCTACTTAAGGACAGAGAGGAAGATACGATTAAAGATGTGATGATAAGATGGGCACAAAATGTCAACCATCCCATACAATTACTCTACTGGGAACTAGACTGGAAGACAACTATTAAATTTACTGCAGCACAAAATCTCAAAGAAAATTATTTTAAGGTATTCCACAGATGGTATATGACTCCCAACAAACTAAAAATAATCTGCAAGTCAGGCACGGGTAAATGTTGGAAGTGCCACACTGAGACAGGTATACTTTATCATTTATGGTGGACTTGTCAGAAGGCTAAAGATTACTGGTTTAGAGTACATAAACTAATTTCAGAAATTTCCCAAATTGACTTTCCAAGATCCTCCCAAATATATTTGCTGAATATTCTGCAAGGAATCGACATTAATGTTACAAAGAAATATTGGAGGGTTCTCTTATATGTGGTAACAGCTGCACAGATTGAATATGCCAAACTGTGGAAAAATGAAGAGACCCCCTAAGACAGAACAATGGCTTGACAACTTATTAGAAACAAAAATGGCAGATATCTTGATGTAAAGATTAAAAAGGGGGACAGATGACAAAGTTCATAAGGAATGGGAGCCTCTAAACAACTATCTCAAAAAATTTAAGAGCCAATAGCAAATAGTTAATTGATAAAGTAATCAAAGAGACTGAAAACTGAATTAAGATATAGAAGGTAACAATTAACAAAGACTGGTAAAAGTTTATAAGCAGTATTATACAAAGACGGATTCAAATGATATAATACATAAATATAAACATTTAAATGTATACATCAGGAACAAAGAGATGAATTAATGCTAGAAGTACGAATAAGTTACGCTTGTAAACAAAAACAAGTCCTAGGTAGGATCAGAAAAAGAAAAAGAAGATACATAACAATGTACAGTTTTTGCTTTTTCATGAATAATATTATGTCTTAGTGATTTTATATACTGTAAAAATTCCAATAAAAATTTTTTAAAAAATCTTCCACTCATAACGATACTGAGGGTTACTATTCTGAAAAGCACATTCTCCATCAAAGACAAGAATGCAAAATTTTCTTTGGATATGAAAATCAAAGCTGTTTGAACTGCAGGAAAGTAATATTAATTTCTAAAGCTCAAATTTTCAGTTTTCTGGTTATATTTTAATTGGTTCAAAGACAGTAAAAACTGATATGAATTGATTTCAAGTAATTAATATGGAAACACACAGGTGCCTAGGGTACTACAAATACTGATGGGTGAGCAACATGTTTGTAAATTAATAGGGAAGAAGGGGAACGGTTTGTTGATAGTAACTGTCATCAAGTTGATATGGTGACACTGTGAACGAGAGGATTTTGAACAAAAGCCCTGTTCAGTCTTGCAGACTCAGGACTGTGGCTTCCCTGATTGAGTCTATCCATCTCTAATGAGGACTTCCTTTGCTGACTCCCACCATTCCAACCATTATACTGTCTTTTTTAGTGAGTCGGGTCTTCCCATGATATGGCCAAACTATAATATTCTCAGTTTAGTCACTTCGTTTTCTAAGGAGAGTTCAAGCTTGATTTTTTTTTAGGACCCATTTATTTGTCTTTTTAGCAGTCCATGCTATCTGTAGAACTCTTCCCCAACACCATATTTCAAAGGAGGAAAAAAATCAGCTATCAGCTTTCTTCGCTATCCAGCTTTCACAACCACACAGAAAAACTGGAAAATGATTTCATGGACCATCCTAACTTTAGTATTCAATGATATATTTTTACATTACAGGATCTTGTCTAGTTCCACTTAGTTCTTCTTCCAAATCCTAGACTTCTGATTTCTTGTCTGCAATCTCCATTCTGATTAATGACTGAAGTATGGAAAATCTTGAACTGTCTAATATCTTCAGCATCTATTTCAAAGCTATGTAAATAATCTGTGGTTATTATTTTGGTTTTCTTAATGTTCAACTGTAAGCCTGGTCTTTGCACTTTCTGCCTTGACCTTTTTCAGTAATCATTCCAAGTCTTTGCTATTTTCTGCTAGTAGTATGGTGTCATCTACATATCTTAAATTGTTGTTTCTTCCTCCAATTTTCACTCCTCCTTCCTCTGAGTCAAATCTTGCTTTACATATGGTATGTTCAGCATACAAGTTAGACAGAATGATAAAATGCAGTTTTGTCTGACCCTCTTGGCAAATGGAAAACATTTCACTTCTCCATATTCTGCCCTGATGGTAGCTTCTTGTCCCGATTACAGGTTACACACCAGGAAAATCAAATGCTGCAGCACACTCATTTCTTAAAAAGAGATCCATGGTCTTTCATGATTTTACACAATCAAAGGCTTTGCTGTAATCTGTAACATACAGATTTCAGATTTTCTTCTCAAATTCTTTGGTGTGCTCCAACAAAAATGGATAAATCTCTAGGTAGACAAAATGTGTGAAAGTGCCCTCATTTAGAAAAGCACAGAATTTATTTTCAAGTTTTATCACCAGTATCCAAAACAATGTGCACATTGATACTTTTCAAAGAGGTACTTTCCCCTCCTCCAGGAGGAGTGCACTACCAACCCAAGGGAGTGTCATGGCCATGGACTCCAGAATAAAAAGAGGCATGTGATACTGCCATTAGAAGGAAATCTCCAGGCCCCTTCTGTAGTGCATAATTAGAAAACATATGTGCTCACATAGAGGATTGGTCATCCTGTCCTACCTCTGAAGTAGCAAGCAACCAACCAAGTAAATCATCTCAGTTCATTTCACCTACCTTCACAAATATCATGGGGAGTGTTTGCTTGGCCCGACTATAATGTCTGGCAACTCTGTATACTGTTTCAGGAACATAATCCAGAACCAAATTAAGGTATACCTCATCTTTCTAGAAAAAAGAGAAAGCAAAGAAATAGAAATTAAAAAGGAATTACATATCATGTATTTAGGAAAGTTGATGTTTTTTAGTAAGATCACGATATGCATAAAGTTTCAATGCAGCTTTATCTACCCTTAAGAAAGCAACACACTGAGACACAAACTGATTTTTTAAACACTATACCACACTAGACATATTTTTTCCAATGGAAAGGAAGCTAGACAAGAAAGTATAATCATTTTGAACTATGATACTAAAACTTGTGAAAAAAGGTAAGGATTTTTTTGTTTTAAGAACATCCTATTTGAAAATGTATACAGTTACATCCTGTTCTAAATTACTAAATTAAAGGGTGAGCAAAGCCTTCCAAGAAAGGGATAGGGTCAGGACATCATGCTCACAGAAAAACTTAGGTTCTCTGAAGCACTGGTATGATTTCATTAGAAATTGCAAAGATTAACAAAGACTGCATGAAGTTGTACGAGTTCTTAATCAAGTGCTATTTCTGTTATACTCCACATTCTAAGGTTTAACTGTGAAGAGTAAAATTATTATTCTTATAGCCATATACACTCCTCCATATGCATGCTTCTTCTCAGTTTGTTGGCCGGGGGGTGCGCGCATGCCACATCATACAACACTTTGACATTATTCAGCTTCTTTATTCTCTAGAAACACGAGAATTAATATAGTATCCCTGCCTAGAGGAAGGATGTGTGGTACCATTAGCTACTGCTCAAATGGTCACCACCTCCTCAATATGGTCCACAGTTTCTTTTTTTTGTAAATTTCTCCTGCAAAACATTCCAGCTCCTTGCCACAGCTTGTTCACTAAATGGTGGCAGTACAAGCAGGAACCACATCAGAAACAATCCAATCAACTCAAACTCCGACATGCCTTTCTAAACTCACCTTCTCTCCACTGGAGTAAAAGAAATAACGCAATCTGACAATGTTACAGTGGTCGAGCTTTCTCATAATTTGAAGCTCTCGATTCTGGAAGAGAAGAGTATTTGAAAGGTTAGTTTCCAAAGGGTACAGGCTCTTGTACGACTGAGGGCTGAAAATATCTAATCATTTATCATTTATTGTGTTAGTTCATTAAACAACTATTAAGACTCAATTTCCATCATGCTGTGCCTTTTACTCAAACTACAAACAATGTATATTAGGACAAAAAGCAGCTTTCTTTGAACTTAAGTGGGTTAAGAGCATATATTTAAAATAACATAAAATGGACTGGATTCATTTAAATAAACAGGTATAAATTAAAGTGATCATGATTTAAATTAAAGAAAAGAGGGCAATAAGAATATGAAGTAAACATTTCTTGTTTTCTAATTTCATTACATATATGCATAGTAACCAATTGTTACAATGACTGAACTACATGAGGAGATGGAAGATGATGCTTTTGGTTGGTAAGCTCCAGCATACAACACATCTCCATTTAAACCTATTCTTGATTGGTCAAGTGTAAACTCATTCCAGCAGAGTTTATTCTTTTATTAGCTCTGTCTCACCCTCTCTTTAGCCTTTTGGACACACACCCACACTCAGACAACAAAAGAACTCTTGATTTATTATCTATGACCAACTACTTCCTTATTACTTTTATTGTGTGGAGAGAATAACAAATGTTGGGATCTCCCCTGTGGTATAACAGGTTGTCTCATTGCAAGCATGTTCTCTCTCACTTGTCTTTCAACGTATGAGAGAAGGCAGCCCAATTTAAAGGAAGCCCAAAGCGAGATGAATGCAAAGCAAACATGTGCTAATATGCACAAGGCAAATTTTATACATAGCAAATAACCTTAAACCAGGTTAATTTTTCCTCCCTTTGGCATCTGTGTTGTTGTTGTGTGCCTTCAAGTCATTTCCAACTTATGATGACACTAAGCTGAACCCATCACAGGGTTTTCTGGGGCTGAGTGTATGTGCTGCATCCAAGGTCACCCAGTGGGTTTTTGTGGCCAAGTGGAGAACTGAACCCTGGTCTCCAGGGTTGCAGTCTGATACTCAAGCATTCTTGCCAAGAAAATCCTCCTGACAGGTTCACCTTACAGTCACCATAAGTCAGTTTCAAAGCGAGAGACATGATGGCTAAACAGAACCTCCCCTGTCAGCGGCACTTTGTTGCTGTGTGCCTTCAAGTCACTTCTGACTTATGGCAACTCTAAGGTGAACGTATCATGGTTTTTTTGGCAAGATTTGTTGCCTTTGCCTTTCTCTGAGGCTAAGAGAATGTGACTTGCCTGAAGTCATCCAGTGGGTTTCTATGGCCAAGTGGGGATTCAAACTCTGGTCTCCAGAGTCATAGTCTGAAAGAATGTAGCTCTGAGGCTGAGAGAATGTGGTCTGCCCAAGAACAACCAGCATATGAGCAGGGATTAGAATCCTAATCACCAGAAGCCTTTAATAAATAAATATTTGAATATTTAAATCTAAATTTAAATATTTAAATCTTGAGTTAAGTCTTTAGCTTCTCTGGCAACAAATCATATTTACAAGACATCCTGATAAAAAAAAAGATTAAGAACCATTGCTCTAACAAGTTAAGGGCAATTAAATACAGGCATACCTCAGATAACAAAACCTCTGGCAAATAAGCTCCTTCTACAAAGTCTTTTTGCACCTGCCCAGGTCACTCTTTTCCTCTTTGTCATCAGTCTAGCTAGCAGTTTTTCAGCAGCACTGGCAGTGGGAAGAAGCTGGATATGATACGGATCTCCAAAACTTGGACCAACAGGATTTATAAAGTTGAAATACTCCCAAAGACAATTTCTGATCATAACCCAGTTATAAAGCACATTAAAACAACAAAGAATTTAGATGAATGTTAAATGAATCCTTGCTGAATAAACCAGAAATATTGTTAAAAACTAAGAATGAGATTTAAAAAAAAATTCAAAGAAATTTAAACAAAGGGACAAATATTAGATTTGTCTGAAAGGCAAGAAAACAAATGGAGAACACACAGAAAATGAGGGAAAACTCCTGGATCAGATGGATTGGGAGCTCTTTATTACAAAACTTTAAAGGAAGAATTACTATTTCCACTTCAGATAGTAATGAATGATGTCTTAGAAACTGGATTAATTCTGGATTCCTGGAAAAAAGCTAACATTAATTTAATTCCTAAAGAAGGACAAGACTTGACTTCACTAAAGAGTTATAGACTAATCTCATTGCTGAATAATGATTACAAGATATTCACCATTGTCTTAGCTGAAAGAATGAAGAGTTTATTGAATAAGTACATAAATGAAAAGTGGATTTTTACTTGGATGACAAATGAAAGATAATAATCAGAATAGTCTTACATGTGATTGAATGCTTTGAAAGATATAAGGATAAACAAGGAGAATTATTTTTTTTGGACCCAGGAAAGGCATGTGATAACCTCAATTGGCAGTTTCTTTTTAAGGTCCCTTAAAATGATGAACTTCGGTTTTAACATGTTGACTTGGTTTAAAGCCATTTATTCAAATCAATTAGCAAAAACAATGGTTAATGGAAATTGAACTAAGTCATTTTCTATTCAGAAAGGGACAAGATAAGGATGTCCTCCATCTCCTCTTATGTTTATATTGGCAATGGAAATTCTGAACTGAGCTATCAGACTAAATACTGAAATAGGAGGAGTTAGAATTAGAAAAGAGGAATTTACACTAAGAGCCTTTGCTGACAATGTGGTAATTATGCTTCAAAACCCACAAAAATTGATATTGAATTTACAAGAAGAATTAAAAGAATTTTGAAAACTAGCTGGCTTGAAGATAAGAAAAAGACTAAAATTTTGACTAAGAATATGAGTACTAGAGTTAAGAATGAATTGTGATTAAAAACTGGTTTTAAAATTGAAAAGAAAGTCAAATATTTAGGTGTTCATTTAACTGGAAATACCAGCCAAATATATGAAAATACTTATGTGAAGACCTGGAGAGAAATTAAGAATGATACAGAAAAATGGCAAAAATTGAATTTGTCTTTATTAGAAAGAATTCCAGCAATAAAAATGAATGTCCTTCCAAAGATGCTATTTCTTTTCCAAATGATTCCTACAGTGACTAAAAACAAAAACAAAACCACACATTTATTCAGTGGCAAAAAGACCTGTTGAAATTTGGTTGGAAAAGCAAATAACCCAGAGTAAGATTTAAGGTTTTACAAGATTCAAAAGAACAAGGAGGTCTTGGACTATGAAATTTAAAAATTTGTTTTGCAGCAACATCCATGATGTGAATTTAAAAATCGAATATGCTAACAGACAATAAACTTGTTAACTTAGAAGGACATGACTTGAGGTTCTGAAGGCACACGTACTTAAGGCATGATCAATGCAGCCTTTAATAATCATGATATTAGACGTCCCTTACTGAAACTTTGGAAGAAATACAAATGGAGAGTATGTCCAAAAAGACTTCTTTGGATATTCCCACAAGAAATTTTTTACAGAACAGAAATGAGATCAGACCAATGTTGGATAACATTTTAATCTGTTGAAGAAGACTGACCAAGATTATATATCAAAATCTTTAGAGCAATTCAAGAGGAAGGTTTTAATATCCAATGGCTCACACACAGACAATTTCACTAAGATTCAATGAAGGCAAGAAGAATAAAGAGTTTGAAAGGAATAAATCAGACTCCGAATTATTATGTACTAACAAAGAGCATTTGAAAGCAAAATTATATAAATTTTTGTTAAAAACAGAGATGGAAGATGAACAGGTTAAAGAATATACTATTAGCTAGGCAAAGAATTTTGGATACAATACACATATGAATCAATGGAAAGAACTATCGACAAAGAAATTAAAAATGTACTTTGCTGTGATCTCAAAGAAAATTACTACAAAATGCTATTTCGTTGGTATCTCACCCAGAAAGATTTGCAAAGATATATAAAGATATGACAAATACTTGTTGGAAATGTCTAGACCAGACTGGTTCTTTATACTACACGTGGTGGACATGTGAGAAAGTGAAAAAATACAAAATATGATGCAACAAATTCTGAAATGTCCAACTACTAAGAAACCTAAGCTATTTCTCCTAGAAATCTGGGAAGAAGACATCACGTTGACAAATAACATCAGAAATGAGTATAGAGTGAGGCTCATCCATTGCACTCCGGGTGTGCTGAGCCCTGTGATTTCCCCAAATGCTGCAAGATTACATAAATTAATCTTGCAGTGAGTAAAGTACTGGAAAAAACTGGAAATCCCTTTGAAAGGGTTAAATTGTAGAAGTTGTTGCTTAAGTAGAAAAATAGAGAAAAATAAGGTGAGCAGATGCGTCTTTTATCTTATCAGAAGGCTTAGGTATGCACTTAGCTATGCAGGGAACCTGGGGAGTTTAGAGGTCGGTGTAACCCAGGGAGACTACTCCCTTGGTACCGAAATACATCATTTTGAAACTGTAAAGAGGGCTTCTGTAACTTGTAAACTTTTCATATATGGTCATATGGTAATCACTTCCTGTACCTGGCTTTTGAAAATGTATAAATGTATGCTGATATCTGAATCGGGGCTCTCAGTCTTTTGGAAATTCATTCCACTGAGATCCCCGCGCAGTAAAATAAACTTTTGCTTTCTAATCTGATGGTCTCAGTCCCCTGATGAGCTACTACACCTTCAATGTCTAAATGGTTTAACAGATTGATGGAAATTATGGAAATGGATAAACAAACAACCAGATTAAAGGGTCAAACAGAAGATAAATTCCTATCTGTATGGAAATGTTTAATTCATTATTTACAAAAAACTGAGGGTTTTTAGCATGTAAGCATGTAAGCTTTTTGTTTTTTTTTATTGTAGCATGAGGAAAGTATTATGAGAATATTAGATTACTTCATATTGTTGCTTTTTTAGAATATTCATTTATTCTTACTGTTTAGTTAAATTAATGCTACTTAAAATTTTTAATAACTTTTAAGAATCAGTTTTCTTTAATGAGGATTGTGTAATACTGTTTGATTAGAATAATTCTGTTTTAGATTATATAGCAGATAAGTTGTATAACTTACTCATAATAATACTTCATAACAGTAGATTTATTTTATTAGATTTTTAGATATTAACTTTATTATTTTAATATTACTAGGAATAGTGATTAGTTTTTGTTGTTATTATTTTCACTGTGGTTACACAGAACATTTTTATTCTTCAAGGTATAAATAATATGAGCCACAATAATTTGGATCTTAGTTATTGAATTTAAAAGAACGTCAAGTACAATTACTTTAGTAGGAGCATTTTGCAGTTAAGGGTGGGATCCACCCTTTTTAATGTTGCTAGTTCAGTGGTAGTTTAATTATAGGTAGTTGTAGTGTTATTTTTGTTGTTGCTGCTGTTTTAGATGTTTGTATGATTTTGGTATTGTGTGACAGTGTGTTTGTTCTGTTTTAACATTATATACAAATGTATGGAAAAAAAACCTTCTCCTGCACTGATTATATTCTCATTATATGCTGCCTCCTAGGGGCAAAGATCTATGATGTAACAGAGACACTAAGAAGACTCATTAAGCTCACCAACTATTATCTCTTTGTTTTGATCCACACTGGAACAAATGGTACTGGAAGATATAGCTTTCAATACATTGCAAGACACTATAGGGTCCCAGTGAGGAAGTTAAATGACCCTGGGGCACAGGTTATTTTATTGCTCATTCCTATTGAAATAAATGGCCCCGGAAGCAGAACAATACTAGAAGTTAAAAACTGACTTTGCAGATGATGACATCAAGAAAGATTTGGCTTCTTCAAGCATGGTCTGCACTTTCATGAAGAAGGACTTTTGGCAAGAGACAGATCATACCTCACAACAGCTGAAACGGAGTGTTTTAAAATATGTTCAGGAGGCTTTAAACTGAGATACATGGGGGGAGACTATATTCCTGAGGGCAGGGAGGGACACCAAGTACATTGAACCCTTCACATGCACTAGAGTTATTGGTTAGGACCCTCACAAAAGTGAAGAAAAATCTTAAATTTCAAAATATATGTGTGTGTGCGCATGCGCAGGTGTTTGGGATGGGACTGAGACATGGTGAGGAGAATGGGCACCCAGGGTCCAAGCCAGATCAGGGAAAGGAGAGAGAAACAGATTGGATCAACATGGTAGCCCTATACTTCCTCTCTCACACACCCATCTCCCTTCTTGGGTATAGGGGGCACAGGGAGAGGAGTTTGTGGTGCTGAGAAACTGGGCTGTCCTTAACTGATCAGACAGTGACTGGAGGAGGAGGAGGAGGAGGAGCAGCAGCAGCAGCAGCAGCAACGGCGGTGGTGGTTTTTTAAAGGGCTGAGTGGCCTGATCAGAGTCACCAAGAGGGAAAGTTCCCCCAGAAAAGAAGTGCCTGAGGTTGGGTGGTGGGCAGGGATTGAATAAACTCACAAATAATCAAATTCATGAAAGACAAACACACAAATGTGGAGAGCTAACTATAAGAAATGTAGGATTTTAAACTGAGAACGATTTTGATAAACAACTTTGTGCAGATGAGCAACATTTAATTGGGAAAATGTACAAATTTCTGTAAAAATTAGAGATGGGACAAGAAGTGGTGAAAGACTGTACGGTAAAATGGGCTCAAAATGTCGGACATAAATATCATGTAGGAGCAACGGAGGAAAATGTGGTCAGATGGATTAAAATTCACGTTGTGTTATTATCTTAAAAGAGCATTTCTGTAAGATGATGTATAGATGGTATCTGACCCTAGAAAATTAGCCAAGATGCACAAAGCTATCTCAATTAAGTGTTGGAAATGTGGACATCACATGGAATTAGTCTAATGATTGGAACATAATAATGGAAAGGAACAGCCTTTTCCAAACAAACAGATCAAACAGGGGTAGCATAATACGTCAAAAATGTATACACCTGTGAGGAGATCAATAACTTTGAGAACAGAGATCTGCAGGTTATGTGTGTATAATTTAAGTGGGGTTCCTGCCTGCACAACAGCCTTCAAGGAAGCCCCAAAGCATGCCCCACACTTTGGGGCAGAGCAGTGCCCCAAGGAAAGGACTCTCTGGGGTTGCGCCCTGGAGGGAGGACATGAGTGTGCTTGTTTGTACTTGCTGGAACTGATTGACCAAGTGTGAGGGGGTTGGAAAATCTTCTCCCTGACCTTCACTCCTGCTGTTGGCCTCTGTGTGATGGACAAGTGTGCCAGAGCAGCCTGCTGCTGACCTGCACGCAGAGTAGGTGCTACTGCTCTCCACCCTATACCACCCCTCCCCCCATGGCTCCAGAAAGAGCTCCCTCTCCAAGGCAAGGAGAGCTTTTGTGTGGGGACAGGAGTAGGGAGAAAAGCAGGATAGACGTTCCTCCCAGAAGGAGTCAGTGCCAACCCCAGTCCCCTCTCTGGCTGAGAAAGCCACAATCAAGCCTCTGGCCCCTGCCTCAACCTCCTGTTGCACCCAGAGCCAGGCCAGCAGCAGGGTTAAAAGCCACAGTGGAGTAGTGGCCACAGAGGAAGGAGGTTAAGCAGGAAGCATCCACTGGGAGAGAAGCAAGGGTTGGAGCGGGCCAGCAAACTCATGAAGTCTGGATGGCAACCCAGTTCAAAAGGCCTTTGGGAGGGCAGGGACATGTGGGGCTTGTGCTGGCTGGAGGGCCCAGGCAGCTGTAAGCCAGGCAAGAAGGATGGGTGGTGCATTCCCAAGGCCCAAGTGCAAACCCAAGAAGGACTCCAGAAGCTGCTCTTCTGCCTCCAAAGAATCTTGGTGGCCCATGGCAATATTAGATATTTAAAAGGGGATCCGTGGCAAAGAAAAGGTAAAGAACCACTGACGTAGAAGATGAAGCGAGCTAATTTTTTGTTGCTCCAGAGACTAATGCAAACCAATAGATTCAAATTACTAGAAAAGAAATTTCACCTAAACATTAGGAAAAACTTTATTTGCTACAAGTGTATGAACAGTGAAATAGATTTGCCACAAAGTGTGGTGAACTTTACAGAGGTTAGATGGACATCTTTCAGGAATGTATTATTTCTGCATTTCTGCATGGAAGGGGGTTGGATTAGATGGCTCATAGAATTCCTTCCAATTCTATGATTCCAACTCTTCCTGGAAGCCAGAGTAACTGAAGTAAAGCTAACATTCATTGGGTATATCACAAAGCAATGTAACTCAGTGGAAATGTCAATACCTGTCTGTAAAGCCAAAGACAGTAAGAGAAAAACTACGTTAACAGGTGCACTGATTCAATCAAGGAAGCCATCACCTTGAGTTTGCCTGAAGACCTGCACATTGCTATGATTGAAGTCTCTCATTCTTAGCATCATCATAAGTTAAAGTCAACTTAATGACACATAACAAGAACAGGGAGAAAAGAAAGAGATCATCTTAAGAGAAGCCCATTCATCCTTTGGACTTCTGCATGAGCCTGTAACAAGAATTCCGCATAACTGGAAGGAGTCACTTCCAGATCATTGATTCATGCCAACGCAGTGGATAGCTTCCTTTGTGTTTTGAATGCCCATGGGCACAAGAGCCTCTTGTACTACAAGTTCCGTCATGGTACAGTAGCATGTCTCAGTACATTGTTGAGAGCAGCAAACTCAGTACGATTAGTTATGTTTGAACGAAATACAACAGAATACAGAAAACTGATGGAGAAAATTCAAGAATAGTCTGATTCTTAACCTATATGTCATTTTTTAGAAAGTTTATAAAATCATACAAAGTGTGACATGTACAATCAGTATACGTCAGCAACACATTTCTATAAACTACTCAAATATGGAAAAAAAATCTTTGACAGCTTAATATTGCATGCTACCTTTATTTCTTTACTACACTAATATGTGTTTTGGGGACAGTGAAATGACATAAGTAGATAAAAGTCAACTAAGGGGGGGAACTGGCTGTTTGATCGCCCTGTGGGTCTCTGATGCACAACCACATTTACTTGAGTCTACATGAAAACAGGACATCAGGAGAAACATTTTATAAAACTCAGTTCCTTGTAAGACAAATGGAATTTGCAGTAAAATTGTGCAGTGTGGAGCATTTGTGCCCATGGTTAGTTAAACAACCATGGCTCTTTCCATGAAACTGAACTCCATTTCCCCTCCCATCTGGTTACTGAACCCCATTGTTCCAACAATCAACATTTCATGGCCACTTAGCACTCTGAGTATTTACTGATCTGTTGGGGGCAAAGAGGAGATTCTTCCTTAGACCAGAAGCTATCGGTGTAGCACTGGACAAACCATTCTCTCTGATTAACCTATTTTCAGAAGCCTGTCATGAGAATAAAATGGGAAATTCCTACTCCACACTTCTGGATTTACATACAAAATATTGTCTTTTGATAAATTGTTAAAACTCCTTAATGAAGCCAAATATTTATGCTGAAGGGACTATGGTTGTTCCAAAAAATAATCCACTTTATATGAATGCTTTATATCTGTTATATCTGGTGAAAGGGTGAAACACAATGTGCTAATGCACCAATAATACTCAAAGAGCAACACTTGGTCTTCTCTCTTGGAACAGAACCTCATGTTGGCAAATCCCTCCTTACGACTTTAGCAGAATGCTACAAATCCAATTAAGAAAAGGGGTAAAAATCAACACATAAGGAAGGAAGCATGTTAACCCTGCACCTGGGAAAATCAGACCGTCCAACTACATGGAGAAGCCTGATGTGTACAAGATGTTAATATTTTGTATACTATCAGTCTCTACGGAAAGGGCAGCACTAATTCACCTTCTTTCCATGTGTTTTTTAACTCTTTTGCTTAATGCCTAAATAGGACCACAGAGTACCAGACAGTTACAATATTGTGATTGGTCTGAAGGGGATGGAGATAGCCTCAGCTTGGAAGAATTCACACTGCCAACTAGAAAACCTTGAACACCTTCACACTGCTCTACAGAATTGCCTTTTAGCAACGCAGAAAGGACTGAGCAAAAGACAGTTGTGTCGTACTGCTTTTTCCAGGCATTCCACTGCCCCTGGGCAGTTTCCAACATCATGAGACTCAGGGCTAAAGAAAGCAATGGAATATAACTCTTTTGTGCTTAGTTCTGTTCCTTTCCTCTCAAGAAATACGTACATAAGCAATCACTAGCACATTTTCCTCTTGGAATTTCCTGTTAGCTTATTTATATTTTAAACATACTATTTTTATTACATGAAAATTCAGTGAGATACCAAACAATTCAATAAAACATTAAAATTAAAAGACATGAAGCATTAAATACAGGAGAAATAGTTACACAGACCATAATAACACCATCAGGAGCACAGGCCTACAAACATTTGGCTGTGACACACTCATTAGATACTACAGTCACACTTTCCAGATATATCGTAGTTAATGATGGTGGCATCTATGATTCTTCCTGCAGGCCTTGAGATATCTAACCTGAGTCACTGGCCTTCTTAACCAATGAATTAACAGAAGCATATCCAACATATAACATTTCTTTAACTTTTCTCTGTTTTATGTATTTACTTACATTATTTATATCCCACTTTTTTGCCCAACATTGCCCAACCTATATGTTAAGGTTTATTATATATGAAATCCTTCAGTGAAAACTTTAATAAAAAAGAACTAAAGAAAAGTCTGAGAAAACTGCTCAAGCAATTCTTACAGTTCAATTTAATTTGTGACAGATAACAAAACTGTGTCCTCAATGAGTCTCATCAAACAGGTTACATCATGCATCATCACAGGAGAGAATGCTTAAAAGCAATCACATCAACCGCGTACAGCATTTCTCTGTTCCACCAAAGCATCAGGCCTTTGACAGGATTGCCAACCACTGCAGTTGGAAAAACCCTGAGGACCAACCAGAAATCTGTTAGCCTCTGGGGGTGGACCACAGTAATAGGATTTTCACCCTATAGAGAGGAACAAGTACAAAAAGTCTAGATCTTTTATCTCATCAGTACAAGGTAAGACATCTAAAATCCTCTCCTTCAAGACTGTAATCTTCTGTTAGAGCAAACTAGAATGTGATACAAAGAGGCAATATGGTGCAGCAGTTTGAACACTGGACTACAGCCCTGAAGACCAGGGTTTGATTTCCCCATGTGGCCATGGAAACACACTAGCTGACCTTAGATGAATCACACACTTCCAGCCCCCCACCAAAAAACCTCTGGTAGGTTTGCCTTAGGATTGCCATAAGTCAGAAATGACTTGAAGGCACAAAACAAGAATGTGATACATACTCTAGAAGTGATCCTTGACTACTAGTCAGATGCTTTTGGACATGAACTACCAGAAGCCTCAGACATCACAGCTGATAGCCATGGATTATGGGGAGTGAAGCACAAAACATCTGAAGACCAGAAGTTGAAAACCACTGCTGTGGAGTCCACTGGGATGAGGCTGCAATATGAGAGACCTATGGTTGTCACAGTGGCTATGAAGTGCTATGCTGCTTGAAATCCAGCAAGTCTATTATAGGTACTCAAGTCCCTCAGAACTATCAATCTGAGAGACCTCAGCACTAAACAAAAGGTAGGGCAATGGGGTGGGACGAGATGCACGCTTTCCTTGTACTCTCCAGAGTTCTCCCACCTATTCCCTTGCCTCTGCCCCAGCACTGAGAACTCGCACCAGCGAAAGCTAAGGCAATGGGAGGGCACACATGCTGCTTCCTTCTTCTCTCTGGAACTCCCCCTCTCACTGTCTTGCCTCTGACCCAGGCACAGAGAAGAAAGGTTCCTGCGCCAGAGACCTGGAAGAGAATGGAAGAAGGATCGCGGAATGGAAGAAGGAAGAATGGAAGAAGGTATTTGTGATTTTCCCACTTTTGTGAAGGTTCTGCACCCCGAACCATTACAAACGTGGAGGGGTCACTATATACATGAATGTATAGTATAAGGACTCTTATCTCTTAATCTGATCTCTTTTTGTGATAGAGTTACGAGCTTGATAGAAAAAGGGAATGCTGTGGATGTAGCATTTCTTGACTTCAGTAAGGCCTCTGACAAAGTTCCTCATGACATTCCTGTAAAGAAGCTAGTAACGTGTGGGCTAGACAGTGCTACTGTTAGGTGGATTTGTAATTGGTCAACTGATGGAACCCCAAGGGTGCTCACCAATGGCTTCCCTTCATCCTGGAGACAAGTAACTAGTGGGGTGCCACAGGGTTCTGTCCTGGGCCTAGTGCTATTCAACATCTTGAATGAGGGAATAGAAGTCATCTTTATCAAATCTGCAGATGATGCCAAATTGGGAGGGGTTGCTCATACGCCAGAGGACAGGATAAAAATTCAAAATGACCTTGACAGATTGGAGAGCAGGGCCAAAGCTAACAAAATGAATTTTAACAGAGAGAAATGTAACATCCAACACCTGGGCAGAAAAAATAAAATGCACAAATATAGGACGGGAGACACTTAGCTGGACAACAATACACATGGAAGGAATCTAGGAATCTTAGTAGACCACAAGCTGAACATGGTGTCCAGATCGAGGAAAGTAACAGTATCACTGTATTCTGCTTTGGTCAGACCTCATCTGGAACATTGTGTCCAGTTCTGAGCACCCCATTTCAAGAAGGATACTGACAAGCTGGAACATGTCCAGAGGAGGAAAACAAAATGGTGAAGGGTTTCAAAGGAGTGACTTAAGGAATAGGTACGATTAGTCTGCAGAAGAGAAGGTTAAGAGAGGGCATGAAAGCCATGTTTAAATATTTGAAAAGATGTCCCATCAAAGAGGGAACAGGCTTGTTTTCCGCTGCTTCAGAGACTAAGAGAAGGACAAAGGATTTAAACTACAGGAAAAGAGACTCCACTTAAACCTCAGGAAGAATCTTCTGATGCTCAGAGCTGTTCAGCAGTGGAATATGCTGTCTCAGGCTGTGGTAGAGTCTCCTTCTTTAGAAGTTTTTAAACAGAGGCTGGATGGGCATCTGTTGGGAATGCTTTAATGTATGTTCCTGCATGGCAGGGGATTGGACAAGATGACCCCTGTGGTCTCTCCCAACTCTATTATTTTATGGTTCTATGACTCCACCTACCTGTAAATAAACACGTTTTAATTACTATGCAGTTTTGTTCAGGAAATCTCTTGAGTAAAAATTAGAAGCATGATTTAATATTAATCTACTTTTCTATATATCTACATAAATCACTGATGCACCTGACATCAGCTTTACTTGACAAAAATGAAATTATTAAATTAATCAAAGTTATCATAACAGAAAAAGGTCACTTGAACAGAATTACATGTTAAAGTCAGAACTTTAACTTTCTCCCTCTCTGACATAAAATTACAATCATAGAACTGGAATATCAATACAAGAGAAATTCTTCTACATAAAAATGAATGAGAAGAAGTTAAGAACATCCTTGTTTTTCTCACCTTAAATCTCTTGTCTTGTAGAACTTTCTTAATGGCAACCAACTCTCCTGAATCACAGAGTTTGGCTTGATACACAACACCAAAAGATCCATTCCCAATCACTTTGGTGTCTGTGTAACTAACTTCTTGAGGCCTATCTGGGCCCTGGCCAGGAGTGGCTACCACTGTGGTCACTTTGCTTCCATCTTTGTCTCCTGAAACATCAAAAACAAAGTGGTTAGCAAGGGTAAATTCAGGAGAAAAGACTATTCAAGACATAATTCAATATCCTGTCCATACAGAAAATAATATTATGTGGAATAGCTTTTTAGTCACTTGATCCTCATAAGAAGATAAATAACAATTCCAACTGCTTATCTGTTCATATGTTAAATAAAATTACTTGTACACATCACTACTAATTTAGTTCAACTGAGGCTTGATCTACTTCTAAGTAAAAATACTGAACTAGATCCTTACAATCTGATCCCTACCCCAAGGTAAGCAAAGTATCATCCAGATGAGTCATTCTTGGCAGTGAATATCCTGATATACAAATGCTGTCACTATCCAATATGGAGAGAAAGAGTCACACCGTACATCTTCTTTTAAGCCAGTGGTTCTCAACCTGTGGGTCCCCAGATGTTCATGGACTTCAGCTCCCAGAAGCCCTGAGCATTGACCATAGTGGCTGGGGCTTCTGGGAGCTGAAGTCCACGAACATCTGGGGACCCACAGGTTGAGAACCACTGTTTTAAGCCAACTTAACAAATTCATTTGTACCTGGCTCTCAATTTATCATCTCTGAATACAATAAAAATTTAGGATTTCACTCCCAAATGTTGTTTTTCAAGATCAGTTAGAAGATATTTTACTAGACAACTATGAAACTATTTGGAAAAACTCAACTGAAATTGATAACAATACTGATAGATGCACATTATAGAAACTGTATACTGGAAGGCTTTGATTCTTAAGAGAGGATGCAAAGACTCATTCACATATTATTTAGTTATTGCAACATTTGCAACCGCGAGGATTTTTTGGTTCACACAGTTCTTTCCTTCCTGTAAGAACAGGTTGCTTACCTGTAACTGTGGTTCTTCGAGTGTTCATCTGTGAACTCACACAAATGGGTTTCGCGCCTGCACAGAAGGAGCCTTTGGTACATTCTGGAGCCTACCACTGGCGTTTTGGCAGTTGATCCATCTCTCATCCCCTCAGGGTATATAAGCCTCCGCCCCCTGTAACGGTCAGTTCTGTTGCCACACGTGTAGCGGCAACAGAGTTACCATACAGCAGGACAAAAAAGGGGAGGAGGGAGGGGTTGCATGAGTTCACAGACGACCACTCGAAGAACCACAGTTACAGGTAAGCAACCTCTTCTTCTTCTTCTTCGTGGTCTCTGTGACTCACACTAATTGGAGACTAGCAAGCTGATGAGAAAGGAGGTGGGTATGTCATGCTGCTGGAAAAAGCACTTATGTTAACCTCCAGTTTTCCCATTTCTTTCCCTTTATCCCCTTTTTTTCTTTTGCTCAGTCATGACCAATATGTAAGATAATAAATAACACTTATTAATAACAAAATTGCCTTCTCATCCAACAGCGGAAAACAATACGGCTCTCTCAAAACATGCATCATTCCTAGAACGGCTGTCAACTCTATAATGACTATTAAATGTAAGAGGCTGAGACCAGGTAGCTGATTTGCAAACCTCATGAAGAGA
>CAOKZL010002410.1:0-201127 GCA_948472985.1 Iguana delicatissima | reverse complement strand
TTCTCTTTGAAATGTCCAGCTCTTCACAGTTCTCCCTGCAATGGCTGCAAAAATGAGTTAAAAGTACAAAAATAGATTTCACTCAGTTAGCAGAGAGCAGAGGAGAAGAGAATCTTGTGGCTTGATTGAACCAGCCTGTTGTCTCAGGGTCTTTCCACATTGCACTGTTATAGTGCTATTATTCCACTTTCAACGTCCTATGGAATCCTGGGGTTTGCGGTGTAGGAAAGGGCATTTAGAATTCTCAGTGAGAGAGCTCTTTGGCCTCAGTAAACTACAAACCCCAGAATTCCACAGGGCATTGAAAGTGGAATCATAGTACGATGACCGTGTAATACAGAAATGGCCATGGAAACAATTACTTTCACACCTTCTCTGCAATAATGCTATGGTGCTGCTTTGGTGATGCATGCTCTGCAACTGGTCTACCATATTGCCTCAGTGACTCCACCTTCCCATCCATGTTCATGCTACATAGCACATGCATGGTGTTTATTTTCTTCTTCTTCTTTCTGCTCCGATTGTGCAATTTCAGTTTCTGAGTACATATTGCTTTTTTTTTTACTTTTTTTGCCTTAATTGCACAATTATGACATGCTGGTGATCAACACAGCAGTGGAATTGCACAATTATGGCAAAATTAATAGATGATGGTGATGAAGAAGAGGAAGAGGAAGAAGAAGAGAAGGAAGAAGAAGAGGAAGAGAAAGAAGAAGAAATATGAAATATGTTCTGGGAACAGAGTAGAAACAACATTGTTGCTGTTTATTTTTGGTCACAATTGTACAATTTAAATTCATGAGTACGTTTTTAAAATTAATTTGCTGGAACTGGATAATTCTGGCATGCTGGCAACTACCACAGCAGCACAATAGCACAGTTACAGTAAAACAAATTTAAAAAAGGAATATGTACCAGGGAACGGAGCAAAAACAGCGTAATTTCTGTACACCATGATGTCATCTTCGTCGGGACACTGGAAGTGGAGTGACTTCACCCTGCTTAGATATAGGAAGGAAGAGAAGAGGAGAACCATCCCCTCTCACAGCACATGACTGCTGGGAATATTGGAACTGCAGTGGAATGAAATGATCACACCAAGAAGCAATAGTTGAACAGCAGCAGTACTGGAGCCATTAATGGGGTCTCCCTGTCAATGGAAAGATGTGATCCAATAATGGAAATGCAATGGAATACTGGGAGAGTCACGACATTGTGTGATAAGGAAAGACCAACCACAGAACTAAGCCAGTGCAATTGTACAATAAGTCTACAGTGTGATAAAGTCCTACCTCTTCTTGGTAGGCTCAGGGAAAAGTTCAAACTGCTGTAACTTCTTCTACGTTGTGTGTTCTGCCTCATCAATAACACTTGCTGTCTTGACCACACTCCAATGCTGCTTGGTCACATGCATCTTGCTTTTCATCTGTGAAATGTTGGAGGGTATGATGTTAACAAGGAGAGAACAATTTCATCTGAAGCCTCTGTAAAATTCAGAGGTGATGTGATGGCATGGCATGATAAATACCATGGCAGAGATTGCTATACTATGCTATCCCAGCATAACACCACAGGACTGTGGAGGGATAGAGTAGTGTCCATTAGTCTCTCCGTCAGTGTTACTGTAACCCAGAAGACTTATGTAAGCTGTTTAAAGATCTGATTCCTTGTACACTTGGCCAGTTACACAAGTGAAAAGTCGAATCGGATTCCATTCTTTATCTGAAACTGCATTCATTATTCATGCTTAGTTTGCCTGTACTTACTTTGTGCCATGTCAATGTTGTAAGTTTTCAATCAGTATTTTGTGAATGGGTTTATATCATGATGTAGACTAGAGTCAACTGACTTGGACTCAAGTCAGACTTAAGTCGCTTCAGTGACTCAACTTGAACTTCACTTGGCAAAAATTACATACTGACTCAACTCAACTTGAGACTGGCATAGTTTTAGTGACTGACTTCCTGCACTTGATTCAGTAACATAACACATTCATCCAGAAATGTTATAATTTGCTAGCCCGAAGTGTGGACACATTTTTCAGAGGGAACAGCAAATGGGCTTGAGGTCTGCTCAGCAGCCTGTCCCCACTACATAGAGGAAGAACTTTCTAAAACTTTTCCTAAAAGCAGAAGGTAAGACTCATGTCCAGAGTGCAGGGTTCATATTTCAGAGGGGAACAGAAAATGTATTAGGCAATGGGCCTGAGGAAGAAAAGATTCTTCCTTTTAAAGCTCCTGAAGCTTCAGTAGTGGAGAAGAAGAACGATTTTATTCCCCACTTCCGAAGCTGCAGATGGCAAAATCACAAAAGTAGAGGTCTGACTGTTACCCTGTGAATGAGGGTTCCGGGAGGGGCGCCCAAATAACCAAATAAAACACAAGATGAGGAAATGAACTCGAGCACTCTCTTAAGCTAAACAAGAGGCAGGGTAACTTAGTAGGGATCTTTTAACCCTATGTCTACAGCGTCAGGTCAGGAGAGCAGCCAGACAAGTTTTAAAATAGCAAAAATGATGGTTTTATTAAAGACAGGCAAACACTTAAGGCAATGGTTCTCAACCTGTGGGTCCCTAGATGTTTGTGGACTTCAGCTCCCAGAAGCCCCAGCCACTATGGTCAATGCTCAGGGCTTCTGGGAGCTGAAGTCCACAAACATCTGAGAACCCACAGGTTGAGAACCACTGACTTAAGGCAACAGAACCACACAGCTAACTAAGAAATGAGAGTTTTCGGGGAAATGGGTGATACGACACCTTTCTCGTAGTCCTGAAGAAGCTGAAGATGGTAGTGAAGAAACTCAGCTTGGTGGCCTAGGAGAGTTCGCTTGACAGAGCGGCAGCAGGGCTCTCGGAGCTTGGGGTTTATACAGGGAAAGTATGACCGTGGGCTAGTCTGTATTTGGGAAAGAACAATGAGGTTTGGGCGAGAGACAATATCTCCGAAAGGTCAGAATTTAACATGATTAAGTTCGAATTGACAATGGGATGGCCAGTATGCAGATGCAGCTTGCCTGGGCGGTGGAGTGTCCAGCTCACCAGGGTGCCTGCTTGGGGCAGGGAGCTCTTTGTGTTAGCGTGCATACTTAATGAAGTGTTTGTTTCGGGAGGTCTCCTAAAGCGAGATCTGGCTGTGTCTGGCTTGCTTAGGTGTAAACAGAAATGATTCAGCATTTAATAGCCATGCCTAGCTTCGTGCTTATTCGGGGGCCTCACAAACACTTGGCTGAGGGTGGCAAAACAAGACTGAATTGTGATATCAAAATGATATCTAATGTCTACCGAAGCCAGGCCAGTTCACGGTGATAACATGACTATACTTAAATTGTTCAAACTGACTTTATTTGATTCTGTCCAGAAATTCTGGAATATGGATTGGAGTATAAAGTTGGTTCCCAGATTTGAAACTTGACTTGAAAGTATCTTGCAAGGACTTGAAACTTGACTTGAGACTTGAAGGTAGAGACTTGAGACTTGGAGCAAAAGACTTAAATACATCACTGGTTTATATTACTGTGGCTGCCTGACACATGCTCAGCGAGAACCATGTTAATATTGTCCAGGACACATTCTCAGGGCCTTTCTGTACTAAACTGTTATAGTGCTATTCTACTTTCAACCTCCTGTGGAATCCTGGCGTTTGTAGTTTACTGAGGCCAAAGAGCTCTCTGGCTGAGAATTCTGAATGCCCTTCCCTAAATTGCAAACACCAGGATTCCATAGGATGTTGAAAGTGGAATAATATCACTATAACTGTGCAGCGTGGAATGGCCCTTAGCCTCTCTCTCTTAAAGATAATAAATAATAAATATTTATAATAATAAAAACTAATAACATCAAGGAATATTATGGTACCTTAAAGACTAGAAAATCGTGTAGCATAATCTGTCTTTATCAGAAGCATCTGAATGCTGCAGCAGATAGACATAACCAACCAGGCTATCCCTCTAGAATTTGTCAACAGGATTAGCTTTAGCTGAAACTAAAGACATAGAGAAGGAAGCAGAGATTCCTTATAAAATGTTTTTCTTCCTCTGTCTTCTCTATTCTCGGGAGTCTTCAAGCTGTGCGTCTGAAAAGAAGCTGGCAGTTTTGGAGAAAGGCTCAGTATTTCTAAACAGATAGCTCCTTTCACTTTTCAGTTACTGGACTTGCATCCTGAAGGCTGCTGGCCTTTCTGCTTTCAAAATGTTATTTGCAAAGCAATCCTTGACTCTTATTTCTTCTCACTCCGTTCATACAACAATAAGAATAAACAAGATACCAGATGGTCTCTGGACAATGCTGTGTAGTAATTTAGGAGCACCTAGGAATTCCACATGTTAATTCTTGTTCTAAATTCATTGATTTTTTTAAAAATAATATCTATGCCAAACCAGCACCTAGGGAGTGCCCAAGACATTTTCCTGATGGAGACAGAGCAAATGCCACTGTCTGTTCACACAAGTCAAAGTTCCTAGCTAGCCTAGTTATTTTGGCACCTAGAGTTGAAGATCCCACAAGCACTTCTCTTAGTTCCTTGCAATAAGAATATGGCAAAAACACAATAAATAGTATGATTTGCTATCCTTCTGTAATTCCCTACGTGTGTCATGAGAGGTAACCAAGTAGTCTGCCTCATGTTAGTGCCAGTGCTGACAAAAGTCTGGAAGCAAATTTTTCTTCAAAATGGTTAGAAAAGCAGATTTAAAAGTAGATTGTAAAATGTCTTTTACAAATATATATTTTCTACTGTGTGTTCTGACATGTGTTGTCTGTTATGTACAAAAAGTATGGCAAGACACAAGTCAACAGTGCCATCTTGCGGAGCTTCCTTTGAAAAACAGCCATAAGTATTCTCAGTGGGTGACATGAAAAACTAAGTTGCAAATCATTAATGTTAGCTGTGTGGTATAGTGGTTTAAGTTCTGCCCTATGACACAGAAGCCCATTGGGTGACCTTGGGGGGCATCACATACTTCCAGCCCCAGAAAACTCCAAGATAGGTTTGCCTTAGACTTGCCATATGTCGGAAACGACTTGAAGGCACACAACAACAACATATTAAAAATGTCAGCAATTGATATAAATTCATGTCTCTCATGGAATTTTGGAGATGGAAGGTAAAGGATAATTTAGAATTATCATTGTGTTTTTAGTTTATAATGTGCTTGTTGAATGTTCAAAGTGCTTCATGTAACTTAATCACCACAAATTCTGTGACTTTGGTGTCAAAATGCAGCAGCAATGTAAATTGTATATATAGAGTATGAAGGGGCCCTATGGTCTAGCTCCCTGCTCAGTGCAGGATCTCCAGCTAAAGCATCCCCAGCAGACTCTACCATCTCTCTAGGCAATTTGTTCCATTTCTAAACTGCTCTCACTGTCAAAAACTTCCTTCCAATGTTCAGTCTAAATCTATCCTCCTGTAACTTATAACCATTAAACCTTGTTCTACCTTCTGAGGCAGCAAAGAACAAGCCTACATCCTCCTTTTTGTGGCAGCCCTTGAGATATTTAAAGAGTGTGATCACGTTGTTACGAGGCCATGCACCTCCACACTTCAATATGGTTTAATTGGTGAAATATGATTTAATTGGCAAATATATTAATTGGCATAAATATAAGACACACCCTTCTATGGCTGTATGGCCAAGCTGGATAAGAAGAAAAGGCTGGCCAACACGTGCATTGCGAATCAGGTCAGAAGAAGTCTCCAGGCATAGTCATGTCAAGGTCAGAAAATTACCAGGAAACTCCAGAGCTAATGGGCTTGCAGTTAGTCTTAATGACCCAATCTTTTAGATAATAGCATCTGGAGGAATCCCACAGGACAGCTAATTGCCCTAATTCCTTTCCCTCTGACCAAGCAAGCTTCTCACTTTGTCCTTACATCTGTCCAACAAGTACTGAGCTAGCAGGACAGACATTAGCCCTTTGTTACCTAACACTAAGACTATTAACTAATTTGGACCTCATTGTCCACTCTGCAAACTCCATTGTTTATTTGGCTGGAGACTTTAGCCCTCCAGGCAGAAACAGGGTATTTAAACCCCAGTTTTTGGCCAGTCAGCTCACAGTACTCTGGTTGCCACTCTGATTACTGATTGTGTACTGTCCCTAGACTTGCATCTAAGCCACATCACCTCTTTGTTGTTCTTCTGGATTGTTAAATATTGCCTACTTCACTCTGAAATCTTGCTGTCCAAAATGTTTCTCCCTTTTCCTTCAGTTAGCCTTGTGTGATTGTGTGACTGCTTGAGTCTTGTGCATGTGATTGCAATTCCCCCAATAAAACACAATAAGCTTACTTTTGGGATCTCTGCTGGTTCTTCTCTGCAGAAACACTGGTAAACATAGGTGCAAAGGATCTCTTTAGGTACACTTCTCTCACAGGTCTGCTATTTTGAGCAAATATTCTCTACAGTTTCATGGAAGTACTGACATTGCAAGTGGACCCCTGAATCACCCACATTTTGGGGTAACAATGTCACCTCTCAGCCTTCTCTCCATCAAATTGAATGTGCCCTGCTTTTAAAAATTGTTCATATATTTTATTCTCCATACCTCTTATCATTCTCATTGCCCTTCTTTGAACTCACTCTAACTTGTTGATATCTTAAAATGAGGTAGCCTGAACTGAATGCAGTACTCCAGATAATGCCTGACCAGTGCAGAATATAGGGAGTGCTACCATACCCTACACACCCATTCTGCAGGATGTGCTATTTTCATAATTGAACATATTTATGGTTGGAAAACATGATTGAGGGCATGCTGACTGGAAAACGTATTGCTAAATCAAGCTGACCTGAGACATGGCCAGGTCATAAATTCAGAGAGAATTTGGCAGGAAACCAAGACACTAATGAGTTTATGCTAATCCTTTCAACACCTCAGGCTCTGTGCGCACCCAAAAACAATGCAAAGCAAAACTGCCCAGGTGAAGCAACCAGGACCATCCCTTGATCTCACACTACAGAAATCTTTACTATACCTCCTGCCCAACCAGACATTAAGAGATTTTCATTAATCCCATCAATATCATCACAGCTTTGCTTAATTACTCACCAATGTCAAAAAGGCATAAAGTGGCTTGAGATCATTTCTGAAAAGCTGGTGTTGAAAGAACTGACCAGCAGAGAACTTGCGAAACTTATTCTTCTGGCTTACAATTCCCATATTTTTCCACTCAATGATGATATTGGATGGGGGATTTGGAGGTTGTAGTCCAAAAGATAACTTTTCCAGGCTTTGCACTGTACAAAATGCACTGTACAAACAATGTTAGTGCAGGAATAATTTCCTTGCATAAGCATTCTTGTAGCAGATGTAGTCAGAAAGTGTGTTTATTGTTCCTGAATGCAGATTCTCCTTTTGAGCCCAAGTCACTTTCTTAAAATTGATCTATAGTACCTAAAAGGTGGACTCCTCCTCCTCCCTCCTCCTCCTCCTCTTCTTCCTCCTCTTCTTCCTCTTCTTTAAATTATCTTGCTAAGAATGAGTGTGCAGCTGAGTGGGTAACAACGTGCTTGAAGCAGGCAAGGCAAGAGATATGCTGCTACCGTGACTAGCAGCCAGTGAGCTACATCTTGTCCAGATGTCAGACTTGGGTGAAGGGAAACTTTTTAAACCAGCAGCCTCGGGCACTGGGATGGTCAGGGTGTAGATGTGTACCCTTTTAAAAAACATTTTTGAACTTTTTCTTCTTTTCTCTGAGCTTTTTGAAGCTGGCTTTCCCAAAGTCCACAAAGTCCAAAGTACACATCCAGCAAATAGTTTTCACAGCCCACTGTATCATGAAATCCACAAAAACACAGTCAGATTCCCCTAAGGTGCCTGCCACTTTCACTTCATCTGTTATTTCTTCCTTGCTGGGGAGGTTACGCTTAAGACAGCAGATTCCCTTGTTTCTTTTTTCACTTTCTGAGGAATGAAGTTATCAGCAAGACAAGTCAAAAACATATTGGACATTCTGTTTTTAGCAGAGGTGGATTTCCAGTAGATGTCAGAATATTTGACATCTCCCATTACTGGTATTGTTTGTCTCAGTGAAAGTTTTGCCATTTGTTCCAGGAAAGTGTCATCCATGTCTTCTGGCTGGCTGGGCAGTTTTAGTGTATTGTCACAATAATATCACTCTCTCCTCCCCGCCCCCTTGTCTTTACTCAGATGCTTTCAACAAGCGTTCTGTTCTCAGAATTATGAATTTCTATAAATTTATACATTCTTTACATATAAAGCTACTCCTTTCCTTGTTTGCTCTAATTCTTTTGAAAAAAGCCTTCTCTGAAGTTATCATATTTCAGTATGGAATATTGGAATACTAAACATGGAATGTCTAATATGGAATATTTCAGTCAGTCATATCATCCCATGTTTCAGTGATACCTATCAGATCGTATTAAGATTTTAAAGGATCCAGTGTGGTGTAATGGTTGAGTGTTGGAACATGACTATGGAAACCCACTAGTTGACTTTGGGCACATCACAGCCTAAGAAAACCTCATGAAAGGTTTGTCTTATGGTCTCTATAAGTGCCTCTTTCTTCTTGTTGTCACATATCCACTCTTCTGTGAAGTATAGTTACATTTCACCCACTTGGGAGTATTTTGTAAAATAAAGGCTGTTATCCCATCTTCAGTATCATCTTTCATGAGAAGATGCCTTTGTTCTATAGTCAGTAATTAAATTCCCACCCCCAATGGTCTGAGTACTTTTCTGCGAGTTCTGTGGTGTGCCTGGAAATAGGCTGTTTTCAAATGATCTAAGATCACCATCTATAAGAAGAGCTTGGAATTGGCTGTGTAGCTCTAGTGAAACAGATTGCCCCTTAATTCTGCTGGTATTATGTGAGACATTCATCTGTTCTTCTGTCTCTTCCTCTTTGTCTTCTTGTTCTGCATAGGAAACCTCTTTTTTCTGTTGCTGTTTCAGGAGGGCCTATCATCTAAAAACCTTTCATTCATCCCAGTCCTGAAATGTACAGAGACTCCTTAATTACTACAGTGTGGTACCACCGACTTCCACCCCAGACAGCCTGTTCAGTATGATGTCTTGGTTCATGGTGTTGAAAGCCACCAAAAGAGTAGAGAATTTTGGGAGATCATATTCATAGCCTGTCATTCCATTAAAGTGAGAAACTGGAGTGATCAATCATGCAACATGCCTACTTGGAAAGAGTCCTAGTATCCTCAGGTATTAAGGAATGCCATCCTCCTTTCCTTCAATTGTGCTGCCTCTGAGTGAGCCATATTGCTGCAGGCTTTCTACAGAGATACTGCCAGTTATGAGATGTATCAAGTGGACCAGCTGTGCCTTCTTGCCTGGAATGTTCGTTTGAAGTTAGCCCAATTTGGCTGCTGGTTTAGCAGCTGTTCAAGGGTATTTTATGAGTGGAACTGGCCATTGCACTCAATGGCTTTATATCACACAGTTGGAACTGACCTTTCAGTTATGGGAAAAGCAGAGGCATATTATGTGTAGATTCAGCTCAAAGGTCTTAAGAGGTTTACCTTTAACCAGTAGATCTGAAAAAACATAGATGAAGCAGCTTGTCTGCAAAAGCACACATCACTACCTCTGGTCTCAAAGATAAGTAAGTATACTCATTCCAGAGAGACACTTTAACAGGTGTTATAAAGAAGAAACAAGCAAACAGCACTTAGCGGCAACTCTTTCATTATTTCTATTCCTTTGCCACCGTCTGTCTTCATAAGACAATATAGCATCCCTTTGAAGCTGTGCAGTGATATGAAGATTCAGACTTGCTCAGCATCTGAGCCTTTTGACCTCATACTCTGCATGAAGGAGAAAAGCTATTGCCAGTGTTAGTGCTAAATGAAAATGATCTCAGATTCTCTAACCTATTTGTTAACAAGGAAATTGGGGTTAACATGTTGGCAAATATACTCTGTAGAATAGAAGTTATTCGACATGTGTTCTTCCATCATGTATTTGGCCTAGATATCTTAAAGACATCAGAACTCATCTGATTTTGGAAGCCATACAGGGTCAGCCCTGGTTAGTACTTGGATGACAGACCATCAATGACGATCAGGTGCTGTGGGCTCTATTTTGGAGGAAGAAACTGGCAAAACCACCTTTGAGTATTCCTTGCCTAAGAAAACCCTATGATATTCCTGGGATCTCCATAAGTCAACAGGTGACTTGAAGGAATTCATGCACATGTGTGTACACACACACACACACACACACAAGCAGCAGCAAAAATCATGCGGAGGGAGAGCTGGTAGACAGTATTTAGAGAATATTCTGCCAAACAGCTTTCTTTTGTGTGTGAGAGAGGTCAGGTTGTTTTTTTTTAAACAATCTCTTCCGAAAAATTTTGGCTCAAGTCTTGCTGATACTGACTCCTGGGGTATGTTATTTACTACCTACTTCTGAAACACTGTATTTAGAGTTGATTTGAGGAGCACAACAACAACAACAACAACAACAACAACAACAACAACAACAACAACCACCACCACCACCACCATATGGGTGGAAAATGTCAGCTTAGTTATGTCAACATTATACAAGCTTATTTAATGTTTCACCTTAATGTATCTAGTGAAAGATGCTGCCATTGCCTTGAATGTGTAAATTGTATTGTATGCATGTGACCTATCTGAGGCTAATGTGAAATGCCTGAAGAAATTAACTGAATATTGCTATAAAAAAAAGTTTAAGGCTTTATAGAAAAAAACTAGTCAAAATATTGATTTTTTTTTGTGGAAGGCATGCAGTAGCACCTTCTTTACTTGCTATCAGAACCAAATATAATCCTGGAATGGCATGTTCTTGATAAGTAATTGTTGAATATGACCAAAAAGGTAATTTAAAAAGAAAAGGCAATCTAGCTGAAACCACTGTAAGCATATATTTGCAATTTGACTTGAAACTGGGCAGTGAACCTTTTTATCTAGCTTTCTATCAGCTAGTATCCTATAGTTGTTTGACGTTTTAACTTCTGCCAGCCCAAACCAGCATAGCCAATGGCTAGGAAATGTGGGGATCATAGTCCAAAACATCAGAGAGCACCAAGCTGGGAAAACATATCACAGCCAAATCTGTATTGTGACATTTCACAGTGCAGAGATTCTTTCCACCACATGATGGTGCTAAGTGAACAGGGAAAGAATGCTTAGTCTCAGCCCTGTGGTAACTATTAAGAGTGTTCATAGTTTTTTTTGGCGGGGGGGGGGAGGATTAACTCCCACAAGTGCCCAATCCATCGAATTCTGAAACATATAATCTTGGCACATAAAGTGGAATTAATTTCAAAATAATCCTGTTTGTACAGGATTGCATTATCAGGACTGAACTTGTGTATCTGTAGAAAATATTTGGCAGGTGCAGTTTTTGTTCAGTTCTTCACTTAAAAAAAAAATCCTTTAAAAATGTGGAGAGGGGAATAGGATGACATGTCTCCTTTGGGAACTGATTATGATATACATGGAGCCTGTTTATAAATACTTTCACAGCACCCAAGCTTGTCAGAATTCTAGAAAGACTCAGAATCAGGTCCTAATTTGCAGTGCCAGGGTTGAAAGTCCTGATATGTGTGATATAATAAGGCACATGATGCGAATTGTGACCTTGTTCATATGCATTTTCCTCACCATTGAAATAACTATAAGGAGATCTTAAATATCTGGATGATTTTGCTTATTTTCTGTATGATTTATTGTAATTTTTATTCTTTTGCTTCTATTCTTAAAAATATGTTTGCTTTATAAAAACGGCAGTCTTTTGGCTATTTTCTGCTTGCCATTAGATTACGTTACTCTTTCGTACCATTTCCTTTAATGACTTCCTCCACCCCTCCCATCATCACTTTAAGCTTCTTGTACATCTGTTCTTTCTGGATCTTCCCTGTATTTCTACATATATTCCTCCTGGGACTCTTTACTGGTTCCAGTCTCATGATTACAAATGAAACTACCACACTTTCCCCTGCCTACATCATTTTCTTCTTTCAAAAATGTCCTTGTGACATCTGGTTTCCTCTTCTGTTACCACAGTCAGGCACAATCTTGCCGGTGAGGAAAGCCTAAGGATGTGAAATCTCTCCATCTGATTGAATTTCCTAAATCTCACTTTCATTTTCCATTTCCATTCCTTTATTTTGTATCAGGTTGTGAGACTTAGGCCATTTCCTCATGAGCCAGCAATAGCACTCTGGTTCCACTTTCAACATCCTATGGAATTCTGGGGTTTGCAGTTCCGGGAGGGGCCACTTGGCCCCTCTCAAAACTGCAAACCCCAGGATCCCATAGGATGTTGAAAGTGGAATCAGAGTGCTATAGCAAGCTCGTGAGGAAATGGTCTTTGTTCTTCCTGTTCAGAAAGATGAATATTTTGAAATCTGCACATTCTGAAATGTTTTCTTTCTAACTTGCCCATTTATTTGCAAAGCCTACCAGATTTATAGAACTGTTCTTCACTGGCTACACCATGGGTCTTTTCATTCAATTACTGCACTAAGATTGCACATTAATAGCCATGGCAATGTCATATGAAATCTTGGGATTTGCAGTCTAGGGAAGGGGTGTTTAGAATTCTCAGTATGAGAGCTCTAGTGCCTTAGTCAACCATAGGATGCAGCTATGATAGTTAAAGTGGAACCATAGTGCTATAACTGTGTAGTGTGAAAGGTTTCCCATGTCTCTGTATTCAGCTCTGATTATGCACATTTAGCCATTGGGATTTTAAAAAATGTGCAGATTTTATTTCTCTGAAATGTCATATACCCTTTTCAGATGTGCATGTGATCAAGACAAAGAGATAATTTCCTCACAATTAATCTTAGGAAGTATGAAAATATTATTGTCATTGAAATTGTTAAATCCTGCAAAATTTCTCTCCCTAGACAAGGCTCATATGTTATTTATTTATTTATATGTTTTTATTTAATGACTCAAAATGGCTTAACAACAAATTGAAACGAGGTACAGGTAAGGCTTACTAGATACAAAAGTTAAAAACCATTAAACAATTATATTGAAAAAAAGTAAATTAAAACAGTTTTAAAAGGCATTAAAGCATAAAATATTGCATAAAGCATAAAAACTATAAAAGCATAACAGACCCCATTAAAAAACCCTTCTTTCACAAGAGATGAATGCCTTCTTAAACAAAAGGTCTTTGCTTGCTGGTGGAAAGAAAGCAAATGGGGTCCAATTGAACCTCCATAAGAAAGAATTCCACAATTCCAAAAAGGCTGTCTCCCATGTTCTCACCAAACACAATTATAATGGTCTTACAGTGATGGCAGATTATAGTAGATGTATAAAAGAATTACCAGTGTCCTTTCTTTTTTAAAAACAAAATAATTTTCTCCGTGTTCTCTTCAAATTGCATATTCTGTAACTTTCATTTTGAAAGATCCAAAAGTAAGAGAAAGGTTGAAGACAAGCTTGAAAGTCAAAATGAAACCAAGCCAAATAACAACAACAACAACAAAAAGTTGGACATAGTTTGTAGTGCAGAACCTGTAGGCAAGGAGAGGACCCTAAATCTCAATACCACATGTCCAGTCCAAATTGTCTCTGGTTAGCAGTTATAACCAAGTGTATGAACAGGCATATGTGTACAATGTTAGTAGGGATGTTCAGGTTGTGTTGAGAGCCAGCGTAAGTGTAGTAGTTTGAGTGCTGGACTGCAGCTCTGGAGACCAGGGTTCTACTCCCCCTTCAGCCATGGAAACCCACTGGGTGGTCTTGGGTTTATCATATACTCGCAGTCCCAGAAAACTCTATGATAGCTTCACCTTAGGGCACCATAAGTCAGAAACGACTTGAAGGCACAGGTTACTCACATACTTGTCAATCCTTGATGAAAAAGAGTATCTTGGTGCATCAAAATGCCTCATTGACAGAATGGAGGTTTTTCACATTTTGAGACCTCCCCCCCCCAAAGACACTGGTCAGAATTCATTAAGGCTATTACAGATGTGTAGCCTAGAGGTATTAACTGATGACCATTTTGCACTCACAATCCTTTTGTATTCACTAGTTTAGGGAATATGTAGGGACCATGAGAATCTTCCAGTCATTATTTACCAGGAAGCAGCCACTGTGAGCAAAAGAAATCTCTTCTGACATTGACAGGAAACAATTTACTGATATTTCCATCCGCTGTCCTATTTCTCCAATGCAATAGGGAACTGAAACAAGGATCCTGCTTCAGCCTGCCTTACTCCAAATCTCTCAAGGGAAAGTGGGGGGGGGAATGTCAGTCAGCTGCTTCCTGATCCACAGGGGAACAGATCCCTGTTGATCACAGCGCCTGCTGTCTGGAAAGTAAGAATGGGGGTGGTCAGGCAGGGAGATACTATGTTGTTACTTAACTGAGGTGGTTAAATATGTAAGCGGGTGATATTGTTTTCTGAATAAACATGAACTTTTTTTAAACACAACTTTTTTTCAAAAAATAAAAAATAAAACAATTTCCTGAATTTTTTTTTAAAATGTGAAGGTAAAGAGAGTAACGGCCACCAGAGCAGTTGCCACCATGTGTCATGTCCTCTAGATGTGCTTGGCGTACAATTCCAATTATCATGATATGCTGGATGATTGCAGTTGTAGGACAACATGTTATGGTGAGTTGCTTCAAGAAAGGAATCATGGATATGTTTGAAAGAAAAGGTATTGGGTGGATGGGTAAAACAGGGAATAGATAAATACTTCATTAATTCATAATTCCTTGATCCTAAGATTGTGACTCAAACTATAATGTGTGGCTGTTGACTTACTTTCCTTTTTAATTTATGTTAGTTTTGAGCCTTCTCTGTAGTTTTACGTGATAAAAAGCCTAGAGCTTTATTTGCTTGCTTTAGGTATCTAACCCCTTCTCTCAACTCCTTTATGTATTTACCCATTGTCATTTAGACTTTTTCTCACACTCGTTAACATAAACAGGTTTGATTTTTGTATTTACTAGTGGTTAACAAAATATCTTAAACTTTTTGTTGTTGTTGTTAATGCTCAGTTTCTGGCTGGAAGATGCAGTCCAATAACATCTGGAGAGCTGCACATTCCATTCCCTGGCTCCAACTATCATCCTAATTTGACAGTCCAGTTTTCTATATCATGTAAATACCCCAATAGCCGGGGTTAGAAAACCACTGGTAAGCACTTTGCAACATTTGAAATATATCAGTGACCTCCTGGTCTCCCACAGGAAGATGTTGTTTTGATAAGCAGTATAACTCTGGTGTGTGAAAAACATACACCAAACCAAACCAGGTGTCAGCTGGAGTTGGGACATCTCAACTGTGGATGACTGTAAGCAGCTTGTGGTTAACAACCATACAGGGAGTTGGGAGGGGGGACAGCCATATAATAAAATAAACAACACCTCAAGGAGCTTTATAAACACAAAGCGGGAAAGGGGAAGGATGCACATCTGTGTGCGTGTAACAAAGATCTTGGTGCCAATTGAGAAGATTTAACAAACGACAATACAAAATTGGGAGTGGGAGCAAGGTAGGCTGACAGAATTTACTACAATGTAATGGGAACATTCATATTGGATTAAATTATTTTCTTCTTCCAAAGCTTATATTGGCTTTATTTCTCTTATAATCTAGCCCTCACAGAATGAAGACCTATCGTCTAGAACAGAGTCCATCTGATGGAGAAAGTTAATGAGCTTAATAAGGGTTCTGGCTGCAGTCCACTTAAGAGTATAATTCTCAAGTAGAAGTAACAGAAAAATAGCAGCATCCTCTATCCTGACATTGGATCTGATATTTTGGTATGAAACCAATCTCCCATTAAAAAATATCAGATTTTGTCTTTCTATCTAAATTTTATAGAGTGAAAGGAAAATCTTTCATGCTACTTTGCAGGTAAAGTAGGAATGTAAAATAGCTTTAGCATTATTTTTGGTCTTTTGAGGGCTAAAGAAGCTGTCAGACTACGTTTGCTTCCAGATGTGGCTTTTATTTTCCAATTGTCCAGCCTCATTCATGAAATTTTATCAGGGATTCAAGTGGCATCATCTGTCATTTAAACCCTCCTGTGTTTTCTCATTGCTGCTTCCATAGTATTTGTATTCTTGTTGGAGGAAATTTATTAAGGATAGAAAGGTGGAAGAGCTCCATCTTTTGATTAGTAACACTAGAAAGCATCCATCTGGAAGCATCCCAAGTCACGTGGAGGTTATGTGAAGATAGCTGTAGCAATATGTGATTGTGTGACAGAATAGAATACCAGGACCAAAATACATTGGGTAGGTCTGTGTGTGGGCCTTGCGTAGGAGATCTTACTAGTGGCTTATGCCCTTGGGTGAGGTTATCTCATCTCCTAATTAGAACCATCAAAGCACGAATACATGCAGATGTAACATGTGAGGAAAAATCCCTAAAGGGGAGACCTTTTGCATAATCTCCTGAGCTAGTAGATAGGAGCTACATTGAGACCAGATAAAGTATCTAATGATGAGGCCATAGGGATTAGGAAATGTTCCACTGGCATTTTAGTTTTGAACTTTCCTTAGTAAGGGGATGAAATCAATTTCATGTTAACTCCTGAGCTGCATAACCACAGCAAGAATTAGGCCTGGGTGGGTGATATTTGATGACTCACTGTGGAAAGGTGAGACAAGGTGAGATGACGTTATGAACTGCTTTGATTTAATGATATCTACTGCAAAGTGATTCACCACGAGGAGTAAGAATGAGCCTGTTTGACTAATAAGCCATTTTTCTGCATGTAAGGTATATCTTTGTATGGATGGCTGTCAGCACAGCAATCTTCAAGAAGCCTGCTGTTCAGTAAATCCCATTTAATTCAATGGGACTTTGACTTTGCTTAGGGGTTTGCTCTTAATCAGCTGGGCTCATGCCTGCAATTTGAAGTGGTATGATTTAGTCATAGGTTTGCTCATTTATCTGTTATTTATGAGAAACAAATCCTAGTAACTAGTGAGTATTGGAGAGGATGGATGAACATTTAGCTAGATTCATCATAGCACAAATGTGTTCGCTATGAAACACTTCATTTTACAGCCAAAAAACTATACCTTGTTGACTCAAAACACAGAGGGTGCAGATTACTGTTTCTTGCTGTTTTCAACCAACATGTGTAGAATTGGGGTATAAGTTCTTAGTCTGATGAGTTTGTCAGTTCATATTTCATAGTATAATGAACAAATGAGAAACTTTCATTTAAACTGTTTGCAAATGATAAATTTTCATTTAAGTTGCATTAACCTGTTGAAAAAGGTGAGACTTAGAAGTACCACATGCAAAATAAGTTGGTTTGAATGATTTGTGGAATGCAACTGACAGGTATATTAAGTGGAGGTGTGGATCATCACCTAAAGGCACAAAAGTATAGCGATTTATTATGAAATAACTAAAAATCCAGTGCATAGTTCCCTAGGGCTGTAAGCCCCTCTGAACTGATGCTGCATTTGCTTTTGGGTTTTGCATAGGTTTAGGCAGCATTTATTCTTTATTCATTGTATTACCAGTTTATGTATTACATTCAGTATCAGTGACCTAGTTCAGAGATACTTTACAAGTATGTATTGTGATCCACAATGTCCTTAGGTTTAGAACATTCTCTGAGAAAGACTCAGTGGATGGCTATCCTGGTGTTTAATATTTATTGCATTTTTATCTTCTGTAATAACACAGATTTTGTTCTTCAGCCACAAAGATCATCTCTTTTCCTTCTCACACAGTGCCTAAGGTTGCCTTAGCTGGTGTCCTTTTAATAGCAATATGGTATCTAGAAACCAGAAGGTGGAGCTTTTCAGAGCACAGTGACAAACCTGTACAGATAGGCCTATGTAGGTGTGTGAAACGAACTATTACATGTGGACAGGGGATTATGATATGGGCGCAAAACTGTACAGGTGAGAATCATGTGGCTTTCCAAGTGTTGTTAGGTTGCAGTTCTCAGAATTTCTTATCATTGTTTACACTGGATAGGGTTGCTTGGAGTTACACTGAAACAACAGGGATTCCCACCCCTGGTTTAGGATTCATTAACTCCAAATCTCATCAACCTCAGCCAACAGAGAAATACAGTAGGAGCTGTAGAACAATGATATCTGTAGTTATAAGTTTTTACCCTGAATTGATGACATCTTCTTCTGCCCTTCAAAAACTATATGTTGCAAATTCCTTGTGCTGCCATACTTGCAAGTTACAAATTGTGTGGAGACAGTATTTACATTGAGAGGCTCTGTGACCAAGAAATTAACTATGTGTGGAGTTGGAGTCGGGATGTTTGATGTGATTCTGATCCATCTGCCGCATGTCTGTTTACCTTGAGCATCTGCATAGACTGATAAGAGCTAATATTACCTGCTAATTCTACGGATTAAAAGGTAATCAAATGGAGTAGTTCAAAAGCTTCTAGGATAGCACTCTGTGAGGCATGATATGATTGGGAAAATATCAATTTATATTACAGCTTAGGGGCACAGATAGCAATGATAGACTAGATTCCTGGCCCATTAACATTTGGGTAGAATTGTGAATTTCAGCTTTTCTCCCTTTAAATGGCAATTTCTACCTGCCAAATGTTAGGTCCTGCTATTTAGTCACTGAGATTTCTTTCATATACATAATGAGCATCTTACTCTATTGGCTATCTGATTGTGCAGGAGCTCCCAAAACTTAGGCTTCTAGATTTTGCTGTACTGAAACTCCCAGAATCCCTGGCCACTGACCATGCTGGCTGGACTTCCAGAAGTTAAAGCCCAACCACATCTGGAAAACCAAGCTTGGGAACCAATGCTCTTGTGTATCATAACCCTAGGAAGTAGTATGTACCTTGATGAAGTATCCGATGGAAGTTCAAGCAGTTTGTAGAATAGTTCAGTCCCTGAAACAGTCTTCTTCAAGTTAGTGTCCTTCAGACATTTGAGACTGTGACTCTAGACGTCCAATCCCAGCTAAGATGATCAATGTCAGGAATACTGGGAGTTGTAGATTAGGTGTTCAGATTAGAAGAGGATGTTTTGAAGTGCCACCAGGTCTTTCTCTCAGTCCAGTAACTCTGTGTAGACACTGAATCCCACATCCAGGATTCAGCTGCCTGTGATTTCTGTGTTCCTGGAGGGCAAAGAGGGTACTGCACAAAAGAAATGTTGGTGAACTTCCCTACATGTAAGATGAATCTCATATCTGAAGCAGCTTTCCCCGAAATCCAAGAGATTCCAGAATCATGCATGTTCTTCAGGAGAGCCTTACTAGTCTAGAGTCTTGCTTGCTTGTGTTTCTTAACTCTTTTGCAAACAAAAATGGGACTTGTCAGTCTTAAAGTACTGGCCATTTGTTTAGTACTTGCATGGGGCAGAGCCTCTCACACATCAGTGTATGTGCAGCCCTATTGCTACATGAGGAGGTCTTTATTTTAGAACTACATTCTGAAATATTAAGGCTCCAATCTGAGACACAAGTTACTTAAGAGTAAACACAGTGCAGATTTGCTTCCAAGGAAATGTTCATAGGAGTGTGCTGCTTGGCCTTCTGTCCTATATTCTCTCTTCCTAACAGTAACTGTTCTTTTACACAGCAGGACTTACCTCTGTGTAAATATTGAAGATTTGGTAAGTGAACCACATTGCTGTGCAGAATTAGGCTGTATAAACTGCAGAGTCCAGCATGTAAGAACTAGAATCTAAGATATTTTAAAATAGTTGCACATTGGTAAAGCTCAACAGTAGCAAACATAACCAATTTTCAAAGAACAATAAAATAACAACTCCTCTTTTGTGCTTGATAGTCTAATTTAGCTGTACAGAGAAGCTCTGTTCTGAGGATGTATAGAGCTCTACTTTCAAATGAAATACTCACATTCTTTCTCCTGAATAATCCAAAATCCACATAGCAGTGATACCTCTATTTAGCCAATTTCAAGACATGAAATACCTTATGCAAGTTTTCAAAACTTCATCAGGCAAAGGTGCTAAAAATCATACAGGTGAAAAAAAGGTGATACCTAATATCCTCACCTTTTTTTCCTCCTGCATGATTTTTAAAAACTTTGCCTGATGAGGAAGCCAATGAAACGTCAAAAGCTTGCATAATATATTTTATGCTTTTGATCTAGATGAATAAAGGTATCGCTGCTTTGTGGATTTTGTATTTTGTTGTATTTTGCTGCATGGCCAGCACAGCTACTTCTGAATATGTTTCCTTTTCTGCACAGTAATCTTGGTTCCCTCCACCTTTGATAACATTATGGGCAGCAGAGCTCAGAACAGTTACTTTGGAACTGAAGATCCCATAACCCTGCAGGCCATGATGAGTGGGGGATGCTGGGGGTTGTGGTCCAACAAGCAGTGTTTCCAAACAATGATTGATAGAACATTTACCTAGTACATTCCATTACTGCTTTTCTGGTCTTGCCTTCCCCTTTTTCCATTGTGTAAGAAACTAACTACCTTTAAACATTTCAAAGCTGATTTTATATATATAGAAAAGCAAAATTCAATGGAATTGTGGTGGTTCTTGTTGTTATACCTTGATTTTTCAATTGTTCCAGGGTGAGGTTGTGATGTCAAAATGTCAGACAAATTAGCACTGTGCACCACTGGTTATTTCAGAAAAGCTTCAGAACTGGTTTTCCCAAGCTCAGTTAGAAAGCAAGGGTGGGTAACTGCCCCAGACCCCTGCAGGCCTCTAGATGGAAGTCTGACCCATCTTTCTACCTTTATGAAGAACTCACCTCTTCCCTTCCCACCTCCCAGTCATTTATTGGCTAGAGGATAGCAGGGGATAGTCACCCAGCATCTGACTGCATTCCTAGCTGGGTGCACAATAGTGAGATCATACTCTGAGTCTTCTAGAGAATGTTTACAAGGTCCAAGATGATGAAGTCCTGAATCTGTTTCCAGCTATAGGAATATATCTGGATTCTGCAGCCAGTGGAGTATGGGGCAGAAGGTAAAATTAGTGGATGCATATCCTTGCATAAGGTAGTTTCCTATTAAAAAACAACAACATAAAAAGACATGCATGGGTGTAAGTTGGACTTCTGCCTGTATATGACACCAAGATGATGCAGCCATAAGATGTAGGCCATCCTATCTATCAGTGAGAGATATTTCATGTTAGCATTTGTATCCATTCATTGTTCATCATATCATTTATTTTGGTTCATTAAAGTTCCTTACCAACTTCTTCTTTTCCCTTCATTTATAGGCAACTAAACATTTGCCAGCATGGAGATGCTTCCACCTCCAAACATGAATTTGTGCTTTGTGTCTGAGCAAACTCAACAGCCATATAAGAAATTTTCTGAATGGAAATTCAAGCTCTTCAAAGTGCGATCACTTGAGAAGCTACTTCCTGATGACAGCCATCTGGCTAACAACAATAAAGGAAAAGTGGCTTCTTCTCTGGACAAAGTCATTGAAGAAAAGACTGAGGTGGTGGCTCTAATGTCACACCCACCCTTTGAAACTGACACTGAGTTGAACAAAGGTGTTCAGACAATAGATAAGAGTGCCTTTCATATGAGCCAAAGAGAGGCTGAAACACACCAGGCAAACCTGCAGCATCTCTGCCGCATCTGTGGAGGCTCATTTAAAACTGGACCTTGTAACAGAAGCCATCCAGTTCATGGACCAGTAGATGATGAGACTCAGGCCCTTCTCAGAAAGAAAGAGAAAAAAGCAACATCTTGGCCAGATCTCCTTGCCAGAGTTTTTAAGATTGATGTGAAAGCAGACCTTGACACAATCCACCCTACAAAGTTCTGTCACCAGTGTTGGACTGTAGTTCAAAAGAAATTAAGCAATTCCCCATGTGAAGCATTTTTTCCAAGGAGAGCCTCAGTGGAATGGCATCCCCATGCCTCAAGCTGCGATGTTTGTGGTACTTCTTCCCGTGGAATGAAGAGAAAGAAGCAAGTCCTTAATCCACAGTTGAGCAAAAAACTGAGGCTGGTGGCTGGACGTGCTAGAAAAATAAGGCAGGTAAAGATTCCAAAACAAGTCAACCAAAAGAGTTTAATGAAAAAAATTGCCAACTGCAAGAAGATCCACCTCAGTACCAAGATCCTTGCAGTAGACTATCCTGCAGACTTTGTAAAGTCAATCTCTTGCCAGATCTGTGAGCATATCCTGGCTGATCCAGTAGAAACAACATGCAAGCACCTATTTTGCAGAGCCTGCATCCTTAAATGTCTCAAAGTAATGGGAAGCTATTGCCCAGCTTGTTGCTATCCTTGCTTTCCTACTGATTTGGTGAGCCCTGTGAAATCCTTCCTGAACATCCTGAACAGTCTGCCTGTGATATGTCCAGTAAATGATTGTCAGGAGGAGATTTGTTTGGTAAAATACTGTCACCATCTTTCCAGACACAAAGAGGTAGAAAACAAAGAGGGCTATGTGTACGTAAACAAAGGTGGCCGACCGAGACAACACTTACTTTCTTTGACAAGGAGAGCACAAAAGCACCGCCTAAGAGAACTCAAGCTACAAGTAAAAGCTTTTGCTGAGAAAGAAGAAGGGGGAGATGTCAAGTCTGTGTGTCTAACTTTGTTTCTACTGGCCCTGAGAGCCAGAAATGAACACAGACAGGCCGATGAGTTGGAAGCTATAATGCAAGGGAAGGGATCAGGCCTTCATCCAGCTGTTTGCTTGGCAATCAGAGTCAATACTTTTCTCAGCTGTAGCCAGTACCATAAAATGTATAGGACTGTGAAAGCTGTAACTGGGCGACAGATATTCCAGCCACTCCATGCGCTTCGAACTGCTGAAAAGTCCCTTTTGCCGGGTTACCATTCATTTGAGTGGAAACCACCTTTGAAAAATGTTTCCAGTAACACAGAAGTAGGTATTATTGATGGACTTTCAGGCATACAATATTCTGTTGATGATTACCCAGTGGACACAATTGCGAAGAGATTTCGATATGATGCAGCTTTGGTTTCTGCTTTGATGGATATGGAAGAAGACATCCTAGAAGGCCTGAAAAGTCAGGATCTGGATGACTACTTCAAAGGTCCATTCACTGTGGTGATTAAAGAGTCCTGTGATGGAATGGGAGATGTTAGTGAGAAACATGGCTGTGGCCCAGCTGTCCCTGAGAAAGCAGTTCGATTCTCTTTCACATTCATGAGCATCTCTGTCACTCATGACAATGCAAGCATAAGGATTTTTGAGGAAAACAAGCCCAATTCAGAACTGTGTTGTAAACCTTTGTGCCTTATGCTTGCTGATGAATCAGACCATGAGACACTGACAGCCATCCTGAGTCCTCTAGTGGCAGAAAGAGAGGCCATGAAAGACAGTGTACTGATACTTGATATGGCTGGAATCCCAAGAACATTCAAATTCATCTTTAGGGGCACTGGATATGATGAAAAGCTTGTCCGTGAAGTAGAGGGCCTTGAAGCCTCAGGCTCTACTTATATTTGCACTCTGTGTGATGCAACACGCCAGGAAGCTTCGCAGAACTTGATCCTTCACTCCATCACAAGGAGTCATGCGGAAAACCTAGAACGGTATGAGGTGTGGCGGTCCAATCCCTATCATGAGACTATAGATGAACTACGTGACAGAGTGAAGGGGGTTTCTGCAAAACCTTTTATTGAGACTGTTCCTTCGATAGATGCCTTGCACTGTGACATTGGCAATGCAGCTGAATTTTACAAGATATTCCAGTTTGAGATTGGTGAAGTCTACAAAAACCCTGATGCATCAAGGGAAGAGAGAAAGAGATGGCAATCAACTCTTGACAAACACCTCAGAAAGAAGATGAACTTGAAGCCTGTAACAAGGATGAATGGGAATTTTGCCAGAAAGCTCATGAGTAAGGACACTGTGGAAGCAGTTTGTGAATTAATAAAGAGTGAGGAGAGACAGGAAGCCCTTAGAGAACTCATGGACCTTTACCTTAAGATGAAACCAGTGTGGCGATCTTCATGTCCCACAAAAGAATGCCCAGAACTTGTATGTCAGTATAGTTTCAATTCTCAACGTTTTGCAGAGCTACTGGCTACCAAATTCTGTTATAGATATGGGGGTAAGATTACCAATTACTTTCACAAAACCCTTGCTCATGTTCCAGAAATTATTGAGAGAGATGGATCTATTGGTGCTTGGGCAAGTGAGGGAAATGAGTCTGGGAACAAACTTTTCAGACGTTTTCGAAAAATGAATGCCAGACAATCAAAATGCTATGAAATGGAAGATGTCTTAAAGCACCATTGGCTGTATACCTCAAAACATTTGCAGAAGTTCATGAATGCTCATAATATGTTGAAAAGCCAGGGGTTGACAATTAGTCCAGAACGAAATGAAGGAGATTTCATGACTTTGGATGAGTCTTTGGAAATTCCTGATTCTATGGAATTTTAAATGGAGGAATAATCTACCTTTGTCTTGCAGTGGAATTGCCTTTAATGGGGTGCAGGCAGAGCTGAGTATAGCATTTGTTTTTAACACATAATGCTAGAGTACTGTGCTTGATCAAAGGCATTTGGTGGGCTGTTCTGGACAAGAGATTTCAGAAAGTGGTTAGCGTATCTTAGACTGATATGTCCAGCTTGTAAGTGGAGCATGGAAAGAGTAATTTTATCCTGATTTCACTATATTATGAAGGGTTTTTTATTTTGTTTTTTGATGTGGGGGCAAATCTGAGAAAGCCGATAAAAGTTTATAAAAGTGCTAGTTATAGATCTTATTCAATTATGATAACTGAAATTTTTTTTTTCTGAAAAGTTGGCTGCCCTGGGAATCTGTTTGAAGGATGGGATGTTAATTCCTGTAATAAATAAATACATAAATTTCTTTTAAGCTATTTCCATATTAATAGCCACTACCCTTTAGTTTCTAATAAATCCATGATCTTAAGGCATTTATATACAGAATTAGTAGCATATAAAACATTTGAGGATGAAAATGTTTATTAAATGTTTTTAACTGGGAAGCAGTTTTAGACTTTAAATGGGTCCTAACATTTTAGATATAGAATGCATATAAAAGTAGGTTTGAAGTGATAATCTCTGTAATTCATTTTAAACTATTCTATGTGTTGTTAAATTAGAATTTTAAAAATACCTCTTTGGTTTCTGTTTAAAGTGTTCCTTACATTTTGATAATAATCAGTAGCTGTATGAGTCTAAAATGTAGAAAATGTAAATACATAAGAATATCAGTAGTTAAAGCACGTAAGGCTGGACTCCATCATATTTAGAGTAAGCTCATGGATAGCAATCAAACTTTGAACTCTGTTAAGTTCCATTGATTGCTTCATATAGTGAAACTTGGATCCCATTCGTGGTCTTCCATTCAGAGAAAGCCACTGCTGCTTAAATATAATTATAATTAATGAGACAAACTAGTTGTCATAAAGCCCATTGGTTTGAATGGAATTCAGATAAAGCTAATGTATTTGGACTGGAGATGAGTAGGTGAACATCTGGCCCACAATACTTTTGTGAAGGTTGTTGTAAAGGAAGTGCACATCAATTATTTTTGACATATCAGAGTTAACAAATCAGCAAGACTTTTTACAGTTCTCTGTCCAAGGTGCTAAAACTGTAACACTGTAATCGTAATTCCACCATGGCCATTTCCTCACTAGACTGTTAAGAGTGCTATTCTTCCACTTTCAACATCCTATGGAATCCTGGGGTTTGCAATTTAGGGAGGGGCCTGAGGATTCCCCAGGATTCCATAGGATGTTGAAAGTGGAAGAATAGCATTCTAACAGTCTAGTGCGGAAATGGCCTGATTTAACTTTTCTGTTTCCCGAATTCAGTAGAAGGAAAGCTTATCTTCACACCTCAAAAAATGTTTCAAGAACCCTTTTAATCTTGGTCAAGCACTTTGAAACAGCAACTACTATTCTCCTGGTTGTTGTGTGCCTTCAAGTTGACTGGACTTATAGTGACCCCATCATAGAATTTTCTTTGCAAGAGTTATTGAGAGGACAGGGTTTTCTCAACCAGATTTATTGACCTTGCCTTCCTTATAAGTTGAGAGTTTGTGACTTGCCCAAGGTCACCCAGTGAGTTTCTGTGGTTGAGTGGTGATTCAAACCCTTGTCTCCAGTTTCAACATTCAAACCGTTAAACGACACTGTATGGGCAATTAAACAAACAAACAAACAGCAAATCTTCCGTATTCTGGCTAGTATACATTAGGTAAATAATTTTGAAGCAGTTAGTAGGCTTTAAAAAAAAATACAGCAGTGATACAGGAGAACTTGATGCCACAGTGTCTGCTTATATTTGACCTATATAGAGAGAAAGAGGTGAATGGTGCTATTTTGCTAGAAGACTTCTGATGCCTAACCTTTTTCTTACTGCCATCAACACTAGCAATCTCTTACAGGTTTGCAAAAACTCCCAGTGAATTCATTGTAACTAGTGCAGCTTGCTTCATTGTAAGCATATTGCTTTGACTGCATTTTTGGACTTTGATTAATGTAATTTACATATCTGCAATGCTGCTTATCTATTAGCCCTCATTACCGTATTTATTAAATTGTTCATACACTAGGATGATGCCTATCTAGGCTGTTCAAACAACTACAGCATATGCTTTTTATTATAGTCTGTCTTATATTTTGTGGCCAAGTTCTGAACAAAAAATTCTAATTGATGCAGCAGCAATCTTATCTTTTAATATGTTTTTAGCCATTTTTTGTTGTTCTAAAAAGTGTTTTCTTACGTTGTGTTTTTATATACCAAGTTTGCTGCAGCTGGTTATATTCTGAGACGTGTTTCAGCGCTTTAGATAATACCCTCATATGCACTGTTATTTTCTACTCTTAGTTTTTTTAAATATACATTAATAAATTCCATCTGGTTTTAAGCACACTCCAAGGAAGTTAAGACCATGCTATGTTAAGCTGATTTTCATTTTACATGCAGTTGACCGTGTGCTACTATTGATATGCTAGCCACCCTTCAGACAAAGGGTTCATGCTTTCATGTCCTTTGATAGGATGTCCTCTGACAGCCCTTCAAAAAACAGGACTGTCCTCTGTAAAAAGGACTAATCAGCCTGTGAATTATTGATCCATCATATCAAATTTCCATCCTGTGCAGATCTGACACAGATGTCAGTGTACAGAACTTACATTTTGTGACTCTTACAAGCCTCTGCTTTATTGAGTAGACATGTGGTAAATTCATTTTAATAGAAACAACCTTTTTGTTATTGCTTTTTGCCTTCAAGTCAGCTTTGATTTATAGTGACCCTATCATGGTATTTTCTTGGCAAGAGTTATATGGCTTGCCATTGGCTTCTCCTCTGGCTGACAGAGTATGACTTGTTCAGGGTCACCCAGTGAGTTTCTGTGACTGAGTGAGCATTGAATACTGGTCTCCCACAATTCTAGCCAAACACTCAAAACCACTAAACCACACTCACTTTCATACATAAACTTGGTGAATGCATAAAGGCATATTGTGGCCCAATTGTGCAAGACCAGATAATTTATAGACATGATGGGAAGGCTCAATAAACTCCATATTTTCTTTTCTCACAGAAATTGGTTCAACAAATATTTCCTAAACTACCCACACTTCATCTGTTTTGCCTGCTCATTGATCTGGGATCTATAGCACAATTGTTGTCAGTTTGGCATCACATGCCAAATCTGTTTCCAAAATATATTCAGATGCAAAGCCTCCATGGTTGAGAGTCACAAATGTGTATGCCTGGTATACAGCAATCTGTATGTGTATGCCTGGTATACAGCAATACAAATGTGTATGCCTGGTATACAGCAATCTGTCCCAGAGCACTGTCCCCCCCACAACATGCATTGTTCTGGTAGCTTGTTCTAAATAAAAATATATATATATTTAGATGTCCTAAAAACAATCATAATGTTAGGCTCTGAGCTGGAGCTTACTTAGCTTGTGGATAAATCCAGTGTTGAGACTTCTCCTTCTTCAAATATTCATGCAGCCAGGAATTTTACTTATTAGAGCAGAAAAAATATAAATCTGGGTAAGGATTCTGTTCCTCCTTCTGAAGAAGGATCTTTGTATGTCCTTGAGAAATTTGGGCACTCTGAGTCACACAGCTTCTTTGTGATATGTGCGCTCAAGGAGTGCAAGTTATGGCCAATATTTTCATTTGAGGTATTAGTTTGGAAGTTACACTATTAGGCCCTCAAGACATTTGGCAGGGATAATATCAGGTTTTCTTTGCACACACAAGCTAGTGAGGAAAGCAGAGGATGCTTTTATTGTTTTTGTTGGATTGGGGTGGGGGTGGGGAGGTCTTTGTTCTATATCAACTTGATTTTCACTTTGTGATGGCTTTACCTCTGTTGTTGTATTATGTCCATAGTGGAGTCTGTTTATTTGATTAAAAAAAAAGAATATACCTGAAATGATTATTTTTGGGAAAAGGTGTTAAAAAAACAACAGGACACACACAGTCATGCATCTGAATGAATTCCTTCCTGCCTTTTATTGTCAAGAGATGCACCACTGTTGACTCATGGTTTGGCGAATGTTTTTTTTTTGTGGTGCTTTGGGGGGGCTTTGAAGTAGCTTTAAATAAGTGGAAGCACTTAACATTCTCTCTGTTCAGAATCACACTTCCTTTTTATTTGAAATAGGTATAAATACCTCAGATGCTCACAATGTGAGTTGAGAAGTTTGTTGTTGTTAAATTGTATTGAAATCTGGCTTTTGGCAATCATTTTCTCTAGTTTTATTGTCTTAAAGATTTATGTGTGGTGTTTCAACTGGCACCCTGACTGGTAGCCAAGAAACCTGAATTTAAGCTAATTTGATTAATTCAATGCATTAATTTAGCTGATTGAACTCCTACCAAAGTCACTTTGATTAAACTAGATGGTACATTTGGAGGCAGGTAGATGTCAGGTGCCATGATGGACATCTTACCAAGTAACATTGCTTTCTCATGTCCCACTCTACTCTTTGTTTACTTTATTGCATTCTAGTTGAGGGAAATGGATTTGGGCCAATAATAAATGTCCTAAACTCAAGAGGCAGTCCTCCCTTTTCCAAATGTTGAGATTAAGCACTGCTCCAAAATGAAAAACAAATATGGAGGCTCACTTTGTTTGGTGTCTAAGGCTCTGGAGCGAGGGTGGACAATTGCATAGGGGTGAGAAGCTGGTTTCCCACCGTCTCCATTCCAATGAGTTACACATATCCAGCAAACCTAAATATGCCATTTTTCTCTGTAGTTCTTCAAAAGATGGTGAGAGGAAATAATGTGTTATTGGCTATCACCATTTTTAGAGGGATTTCAAAGAAAAATGGAGGCATTTTTTGGGGGGGCTTTAAGCAGTTCTGGGTGCTTGAGGAGGTATTTTTTTCAGGCATTTGAGAGGCTTTCTGTGTGATTTTAGACAAAATTACACCGTTTATTAAAATTGGACTCCATGGGGACTGGTGGGGTCTAGGGGCTACATGCATCCTGTGATACATGTAGTCCCTAGACTCTACCAGTGCAAACCTCTGTTCTAAAGTATGTTGAAATTCCATATTAAAACATTGTCTGTAAAATTTAGAATTCTTGAAACACAGAATTGTCTCCTGCATGTCAGGAACAGCTCATGCCATTGTGGGATAAAGCTCGTTTTACTCCTTGTTTTATTAGGGCATACCTTTAATTTAAAACAACAGTGGGAATGGTTCTTATGATTTTATCCAATAATTTTTATTGTGTTAATCCTGCAATTGTGTGATCTAAACTGTTAGTTGTATTTTAACGTTGTTAATGTCTAGGAACTTCTTTGAGATGATAACACCATGATAGCTAGCAGCTCCTTGTTTTGTAATGGAACCAGAGTGTTCAGAGTTCAGTCATTTGATCCATATTCTCTTTTCTAACCCAGAGGTTTTCAAATATTAAATATATTGTCATGAATTTTTTCCCCTTTGCATGCTGTGTTATTGTTAAATTTTAAATTTTAATAAACTTACTGAGTAACAAATTCTTGGGTTTTCTCCCATTTCATTGCTTGACAGATCTCACTAACAAAAACCCTGAAATTATATGAATGGGATGAAAAGATTATTGGGGAAAGAGTGAATTAATGGTCTCTTTCCTTTTCCTCCTTCCTCACAACCATCTTATCCTGCAGCTTCTCTGTTCAGAACTCCAGCGTTCCATCCCTGTGGATTTTGCTTAATGCTGGAGTAGAGAATGAGAAACACTCCATTAAGGATGCACAAAGTACATATCACACACAAGACCATCTTGAGAAGTGTGATCGCGGGTTTGCCTAGGGCATCCTTTTTCAATCTGCTGCTTTCCAGATGTGTTGGACTATAGCTGCCATCTGCCCTTAACCATATGGCTGGTGGTCAGGGATTATGGGAGTTGTAATCAAAAGGCACCTGGAATGTGTGTGATTGGGTAAGACTGTTTAAGGAAAAAAGCTATATGGAGTGAAGAAGCCAGGGGATGGAATAAGGTGCTTAACCCTTTCACAACTGATTGTTTCTCATTTTATTTTAAACCTGATATTCTTCTTATATGGGCTTCCAAATATGTATTTGTCTATAAGGGCATACATATAGTGTTCTCAGATTATTAATACTAAACTGATTGGTACTTAGATGAGGTGCCCTGTTCATTTCACATAGGTATTAGGCAGGTTAGCACTAGTGCATAGGTTCCTCTTGTGTTGTTTTTGGCTGGAACAGTGCATTGTTCCCCACATAGATCCCCACAGGAAGAGGCCAAGTGTATGATAAAGCCACATATGACTTCCAGTTTCTCAAACACCATTCTTATGCAAAAAAAGGGAGTATGCCCCAGAGTCCTCTTCAAGTGGCCTATCTCTTATCACACTGGCTCTTGTGTCTTCTGTTGGCATGACATGTTTATTCTTCCTCAGCTCACACAGTAATAAAGAAGGAAAAGTCATTGTCAAATTAGTATCTCAGAGAGTGTGAAGCACCCTGCAACATGTAGAGTCTTATCTGCTCCACAGCCTGTTGCCTTGAGGAGATGGAGCTATTTCAGATGTGGAGTTAAACAGTGCCCATCCCACCATACTGGGCAACAATGAAGATCAAGATACATTTATCCAGGGGCATTGCTGAATTCTGTGACAAATGCATGTAATAAAAAAAAAACCTGATGGTCATGGAATCATAGAATCTTTTAGCTGGAAGATACCACAAAGGTCTTCTAATCCAACCTCCTGTTTGGATAAATGCACAATTAAAGCACTTCTGTTTAAGGACTTCCAAAGATGGAGTGTCCACCACTTTCTGAGACACCCTGTTGAAGGGAGAATCTCTTTTCTTGTAATTTGAACCCTTTTGTTTGTCTACTAGTCTCTTGTGTTCTAGTTTCTGGTCACAAATTACAGGCTTGCCATCAGGCTAAATGAGTCAACTGTGCCATGTGACAGATGCTGACAGGTGCAGAATAGAAAGTGCTGTGCAGGCTTCCCCCACTTATCTGATAGGTTAGGGACCAGAGGACCATCAGAAAAGGAAATTGGTTGAAAAGTAGAACCCATGTACTATACCACATGTAGCATGAATGATTATAAATAATTCTCACTTGGCTCACTTGGGACTGACTGTATGCATGCTGCTTGCAAAGTTTCTCAGCGAGCTTAGCACCTTCCCCCCTCCACAGCTCAGCTCACTTTGCAAGCACTGTGTATGTGTGAGTGGTTCCAAGTGAGCTCTCATATGCAAGAAGAACTGATGAAAGAGCAGAACCCCTGTTAAATTAATGGAACATGTCCTTAATTTGGAAGCTTCAAAATAATGAGTTGTCAAATAATGGGATGTCAAAAGGTGGGTGCTTCTTGTATGTTCACTTGCCCTATCCGTCCTCCCTTAATCTATCCTCCTCTCCTTGAAGAACACTGTCTTTGTCTCAGGCAAAAATGTTGAGTTAGCCTCACAAGCACTCTCCTTAAAGCAAGAACATCCATCTTGTTTCCACATCAACCTATACAATTCTGGCAGCAGTGACTCCTGCACAGAAATAAGCTGCCCCATATAACATTTCCCACAGAGTAGACATGTTCCTACAGTGCAACTCATTGCTGTAAGTCAGTTATAATGCTCTCAACAACGATCTCAGGGAATTCTACATCTGTGACATAAACTCAGCTCCACAAATTGCTAGACCTGCTCTCAGTATGAACTCTTTTTAAAGGTTTTTGTTTTTCCTGCAGAAAACACAACACAATACATGCATTCCTCTGCATCTTTGGTTTTTTCTTCTTCTTTTTTTAATTTTAAAAAGTTACAAACATTTAAAAACTTCTCAGGTGAGCAGGCGAGCTGATCTGAAGAGTTTGGGGCAGATCTTCATGCTCACCACAGATGACCTACATCTTCAGTGAAGGTGGTTCTTGAGATCCTATCACAGCACACTTAAGCACAGAACATACACTGGAAGAATAGGGAAGGGTTATTATGGATCAGATACTTAGGGAGATATAACAGAGAGTCCACAGGGTTTTCGAGTCAGATGTATCCTAAGTGGTGAAGACCTTTAGAGCCACCTGAATGAGTTCTGTTCTGTGGCCCAACTTGAACACAGTTTTGTACAATCCCATCTTGATACGGAGTAGTTTCATATCAAGAACAAAACCTTGATTAGAATGACATCTTGATGTGATGAGCACTATGTCTGATTGATTCAGGTAAGCACTGGAATTACAGAGCACTTTGAGTTTGAAAGCTATAAATAAGGAGGCATCTGCTTAATTTAAGAGGCTGAGAGTACTTTAATTATTTTTCTTTTTGGAGAAGTTGCACTTTGAGAGCAGAGTGAGTTGTAGGGAGCCATTTGAGAATGAACAACAAAGAACCCAGTAACAGCTCTTTGTTTTTCTTTTTCAAATGGCTTACTACAAATTAGTAATCATTTTTACTACGAATCAATAGTAACAGTCATTTTTACAATAGTCTCATGGAAGGCAGCTACCTATGTACTCCTGTGGTTAGGAAAGTTATTGCTTTGAACTACAGGTCCCAGAATCCCCCAGACAATGTGGCCCCTGACAAAGGCTGACAGTTGTAGTTCAGAAGAGCAACCTTTCTGATCTTTGCAAAATGGAATCTGGCTCAAACTGAGACCTGAGACACATGGACTGATGTGCCTATTGAGCACGTTCAGGTCTTAAAATGCCAGAAAGAAAGTGTCAGGCCAGTAATTCTATCACTCCTCCACCACAAATCCCCTGCTCCTGGCTCAGTTGTGTGCCACTATGGCAGAAGCTCTATCTTTACTTTGTTGTTGTCATTATATGCCTTCAAGTAGACTTTAATTTATAGTGACCTTATCATAGGGCTTTCTTGGCAAGATTTATTCAGAGGAGGTTGTTCATTGCTATCTTCTAAGGCTAAGAGAGAATGTGACTTGCCTCAAATCCCCCAGTGCATTTCGATGGCTGAGCAGGGAATTCAGTCCCTTGTCTCCTGGAATTCTAGTCCCACACTCCAACCATTATATCATGAAAAGCAGGGACTATGGCAGCAGCTAGAAGCTTCTATGCCATTGGGGCAGTGAATCTACTGTGGATTTTATTACAACCTTTCAAGGAGCTTGGCAATGGGCTTATTTTGAGTTCAAGGTTTTGTGTTAGCTCTAAGGTTGGGAATAAAACCCTGAGTGGATTAATAGCACCTCTGAGATGGAGACCATCAGCAAGTCATTCAAGCATTTTCCAGACTTTGCATCCCATTTGAGGAGACCCATTCCTTCTATCAAGGTGCCAGAAAGGGAGAAGTGCAGTAGCATACTGGCGATTAACTGGTAATCATGTAATCTATGAAACAAATTCTAATTGAGGGGAATTAAATGGCTGCAATTCTGTTTATGTACTCTTACAATGATTGCATTTTTCCCAGAGTTTCCCTGCAGTGGTGAGGGAAGGTAGACACAACCTGCCAATTCTGAGCAGAGTCCTTCTCCAGTGTCTTCCTTCCTTCCTGAGTATGTGTCCATGGCCCATTTCTTCCTGCTGCCGCTGACTGCTATGGTACAGCTATGCTGGTGTTGTGCAGCCATGTAATTCTGACCAATATTTCCAACAAGATGGTGGTGGGGTGTGGGAGTCCTTCTGCTCTCTCTGAAACAGCTCTGTAATGTTTTTGCATAGGTATTTTTTCAACAATTGAATGGCAACATTTCCAAGCAAAAGAATGATTTATGATTTATAAGAAAAATAGGAGATAGGATGGTTATAATCAAAGACAGGAGCAAATTGTACAAACTGCATTTTTGGGGTGAATCTTTATGCTTATAATAAAATATTGATGCAATGAACTGGACCTTTGATAGGGATAAAGATTATAAGACCACCATTAGAAGGAAACATGTTCGCGCGCGCGCACACACACACACACACACACACACACTTGGACATGTTGGAAGGTGAATTAAAGATCAACCACATTTTGATTCCTTTCCCTTCTTTTTTCCAGGATCTTCCCTTTCACTCAATCTCTCTCTCTCTCTCTCTCTCTCTCTCTCTCTCAGTTTCTTTCTCTTTGTCTCTCAGCCTCTCTACAGTCTTCCATCTATTCCATTCTTCCCTGAAGCACTCTTCATTACTAAAATATATAGAGATAAAAAGTTAGGGAGAAAAGAGGCCATGATAATCTCCATTCTGCAGTGTTTACTGTCCATGCTCTGTGAGAGAACAGTAGACTTGGGTGAAGTTGTTACACAGTTATAAATGCACACTCAGAATTGTCTGAGGAGAGAGTTCTTTCCATACCTGACCCCCGCCATCCCTAGGCAGGTTTGGAATTTTTAAATTGGGGAGCCTGTTTATCCCAACTTGACAATCTTCAACCTACTCAATGAGGTTTTGAAATTATGTTGGAAGTCTACGTGAGTCCAGCAGGTTCTCTACTGTGTGGAGTGCAGCTGGACAAGGCACAGGGCCTTGCCTCCCGTGCCAGCCATGATTCTAGTTACATATGAAGATTGGATGTCCCAATAGGTCTAATAGCTGCAAGATTTTTACTAATCTCTCTCCATTGTTGTTTGGTGCATTTCTCCATTTTACAAGTCTTCTGTAGGCATTGCAGTCTCTGGAGCCTGAGGCCATTTCTGCAGTAGCTTGTTATGGTGCTATTCTTCCACTTTCAACATCCTATGGAATTCTGGGGTTTGCAGTTTAGGGAGGGGCCTAAACCGCAAACCCCAGGATTCCATAGGATATTGAAAGTGGAATAATAGCACTATAACAGGCTACTGCAGAAATGGCCTGAGAAAAATCCATGCCCATCAAAGGGCAGTTACACAACCCTCATCAGGGATCACCCTTAGTCATACAAAATGAGAGCTTTACTGTGTTGAGTAAGATACAAAATGAGAGCTTACTGTGTTGAGTAAGATTTACCAATACAAAGCCCAAATATCTGCTCTGTAATTGGCCACCAGTACAAAATGCCATCGTGCCCAAATCCCAAATCTCAGGTATCACCATATCTGCTCAGTCTTGGTCTCCTTACCTCAAGCCTCTCTTCTGCTGGAAACAAACCAAAAACCCATTTACAGAAATTAAGCTAAGTGAGACCCAATTGCATTAGAGGTGGAAGGGTGGTTCACCCTGGGTGGCAATGTTTTTGGAGCGTCCCGGCTCATAACCACACCCCTGTGCACCTTGTGCACCCTGGTTACACCCTCACACACAGTGGCCATGCCCTTCCTGCCATAGGCCTGCCCCCTTCCACCCCCTCTCCACACGTTCCAAGCTCCACCACTGATGAGACCTGTATCATGGTCACTTCTTGTTTGTATGACTCAAAAATGAGATGGCTTCTTCCCACTGCACATCACACAAGTATTTATTTATTTAAAGTATTTTCATTCACTGAAAAACAATGCCCAGGGTGCATTTATCAAAACAGCCCAAAATATACATCAAAGGTGAATAACTGGTAGACCAGAATCCTGTTGAATCACTATATTAGCATCAAAATAGTTGCAGAAGCAGTTGTGCTGTCTCAGAGCCTCGATAGGTGTGGTGCCTATCATCCTGCAAGCACATCCATGGACTGCTCTCATACTTTTAGCTTGATGTATGCAGAGCTAGTCAACTGCTGTGCAATGACTGATCTCAAGGATTGATCTGAATCGGTTGCACAACTATGGGAGCCAAGCAAACTATGCTAGTGTATGTTTATGCTGCACTAAAAGTATATAGAATCTTTGCCATGATCATAGTCAATTAAAACAATGTAATAACAAAGGATAGGTACAGGGCTATTGATGACAGGGTGACTTGGAGATCTCTCATCCATAGGGTCACCATTAGATTGAACTTGACTTGATGGCAGTTAGTAACAACAAAATTCAGAGAAATTCATCAACCTGTAGAGAAATATTCTAGTCAGCTGAAGGCCAACAGAAAAGGGGAGTAGCTCAGTAGGCAACATACTTTGCAAAGAAGATGGTCTAAGTTTTAAATCTGGCACCTCCAAGTAACTCTGGAAGAGCTGCTGCCAGCCAGTGTAGAGTCCAGTGTAAACTTTGATCCTGCACATTGTTAGCAAATGGTCACACAGATGCTTCCTAGGTACCAGTGTGGCATTTGGGTCAGAAAAGATTTTCCATTGTTGCTGTAGACTATACTTAGTCAGTTTGGCATATGACAGCCTGCTATATTCTTAACAGAAAGGGAGCCATGTAAAGTGCATTAATGAAGAATGCCATCCTACATGTGTTATAGCAATAGCAATAGCATGTGTATTTCTACATTGCTTATCAGCTAAGTGCTCTCTAAGCAGTTTACAGTGTGTTAGCTAATTGCCCCCAACAGGCTGGGTACTCATTTTACCAACCTGTGGAAGGATGGAAGGCTGAATCAACCTGGAACCCGGCAGGATCGAACTCGCAACTTTGTGGCTGCAATACTGGCATTTAACCACTACACCACCAGGGCTCCTGGTTTATGCCCTATCTTAATAACAGGGTTAGCCCTTGCTGTATTTAAGTAAAGTCATAATGATGATCCAGGAGGAAGGGTCTAACAACATTGAAAATGGATCTTGACTTGTAGCTGTACTTACTATATAAGGGCCAAACTCTAGGAAACACGTTTTTAATTCAGCTCTCCTCCTTTGCCATCAAATGATTAAGAAGAAAAAGTGGAACCAAAACACTCCTATGAAGTCTAAAAACTATTTGAGCTATCACTGGCTTTGGATTTGAAGCCACAGCTTTGCATCCCAGAATTATATTCACTATTGCCCATTTTTGTGAATCTATTCAAACAGCTTCCGGATAACAGACTTCTTTGCAGGAGTGAATATTTTCATGGTTTTTTTCCTACGCAATGATTTCATAGCTTTCTTTTCCAGAGGAGGGGCCTCCTTGGGAGTTTGCAGTCCCTTGGCCAAATGAACATGTTCAATGCAGAAGTACTTGACATTTACTTGTGAGAGGTGAATAAGCGTGTCCTCAGACAGGTCCATACATTGAGCATGGACCCAGTGGCCCTCTCCATTGGAGCAGAAGATCATTGCAGGCTTGTTGAGCTCTGTTGAGTACAGAGGCACCCAGGTGTTTATATCAATGCCACAGCCTGCAGAGCAGGTGATCCAGTACCCTGCATCTGACTCATCTTCCTCATCATCTTCATTGTAAGTGTCAATGTCATTGAGATCAAAGCTGAAAGTGAATTCCTCTGAATCTTCAAATGGAGTAGATTCTCCTGCATCTTCTGTAGAACTCTGACTGCATACTTGGGCCATCTGTTCAGAGTCCTGATCACCTTCTCCTTGACATTTCAACACATAAAAGAAATTTGCATCTGAAATTAGCTGCCTGTTGTCTCCTGGAATTCCAAGAAGTATAGCTCCATTTCCCATGTCACTCCCAAACCATATCTTGCAGTGTTTGATTTCTGGGGTCCATTCTGGTGCCTCCCTTTCCACTATCTCTATCTGGTTTTCTTCCAGGTTGATTGTATTACAAACCATCCTCTTCTGGTTGTCAGAATGGTAGCCCCCAACAATGACAAATTCTTGGTCACTGATCTGGGTGGCAATGGCACTGGAAACTGAAACCCCCCCTGGCAAGATACAGCAGTTGACAGCCGGGCTACCCAAGGGGAGATCAATTTTTATCCTATAGAGATTTGGGGGTCTGCTATTATTTTGAATGGTATGACCTCCTATAATATAGATGGTATCATTTTGGGCAAGGGAAATATGAAAAGAGAACCCACCCTGAAGTTCTGGTAGGTTATATGAGGTGCAGCACCCAAATTCAAGGTCAATCAGGAATATATCTGGCATACAGTCTACCACACTGTTCCAGTTTTCAGTGGTCCTTTGTCCAAGAGCCATATATGACCTTCCTCCAATTATAACCATCATATTTTTACCTTGACTGTGAACCACACTGATGGAATGTCCATATCTTGCTTCGGGGACCTCCCCAACTAATTCTTTCTCAATACACTTAAATGTGACTTTCTTGCTATTTTTGCTGACCAAGTTTATGATATAAAGCTTATCAGAAAGTTCATTGTTTGGTGTTTTTCCTCCATGGATGATGTATTGGCATTTTTCAGACTGTGCTTCACCGCCCTTGAGAATGCAGATTGCAGGGTATCGTAGAGGTGGAAGATAGCAGGAATCCTTGGAGAAGTATGCTGGTTTCAGCTTGAGTTCTTCCTTTTTGAAATCAAGAAGGAAAATTCCAGTGGGGCAGGACCTCTTTGGCCAGCCTTTCTGTCCGAACAGGAAAACTTGGCCATCAAAATTCAGCAAAGAAAATCCTGGTTGAATCAAAGATGAGTTGTGAATGGTTGATATCATCTGTAGGGACATTTTCTCTGGAAAACAAGCCATGATGCTATTGTCAATATCTGAAAAAGAGAATGAGAAAATGAAGCGCAACATGATCAAATCACTTACTGTTTGGCTATGTGACCTTTCTTGAATGCATCAGGTCAACTGTCCTCACCCCAGCATCACTCCCTGTCAATGGAATCAATTTCTTCATATAAATGCATTGGGAACCACAACCAGAAAAAAAATAGTATAGAAAAGGTAATCAAAGGGCTAAATAAGATGTGACATTTTGAAATTACAAATCTACTTCTAGAGATGGCAGCACCATATGGCTCAACAGTCATGCAGTGCAGTAAACTTTCGCTGACATGGTTTTCAGTGAGATTCTCACAGAAACAGAGCAACATAAACCTGCAAAAATGTCATCATATGTCAGTGGTAACAGGAGAGCATCAAGGACAAAGAGGCTGGAAACAGAGGCATTTCGGGTTTAACTGAGCAAGTTGCACCAGCTTCTACTTCGTGGGAGAGCTTTTAAGAAATGAGAGGTGGGTGGTACATAGAAAACAAAGCATTTAGTTAAATTCACAGGTCTTTGTGTACTTAAGAAACAGTGGCCATTTCTGCACGGGCTTAAAGAAACAGTGCAGAGTGTCCTCCAGGGAGGACGTCTGCACCTGAGAGCGGACTGCGTCAGACCTACTTGGTGCAGTTCCACACCTCAGCCACTCCAGAATGACCTGAAGTGGTTGTCCAGCGTGCTTTTGAAAGACCCCTTGAAACAGGTCTTTCAAAAGCATGGAGCGCGCCACTCCGTGCCTTGCCTGCGCTGTGGTGCAGATTTGCAGGCTTGCACCAGTGCGAGCCTGCGATCTGCCGGGGGCAGGCTTTAGGCTGGTGAGCTTCACCGGTTGGTGGAGAGCCTCGACCAACCAGAAGCCTCCATTTTCATCCCCGGAGCAACTTATGGGGAAATGAATGAGGCACAAGAAGACACGCTAGAGCATCGCCATGCTCTTCCCAAGCTCCCTTTTAGGTCAGTGGAACTGCCAATAGTCTGAGCCTGAAAGACCATTGATCCCGATCTGGTGTCCTGCAAAGGCAACAGAAAGAGATACATTGGCATAGCCCAGGTCGGAAGATCTAGGCCTTCTCCTTCCCTAAGCATCTAATCAGCAGGATTGGCCATAAGGCAAAGTGAGACAACTGTCTCTCTACTAACAGATGCTGCAGGGTGGGGAGTGGTGGTGAATTACTGGATGCGAAAAACTGTACATGCACCCCACAGCTAGTCCTGCACCTCCTAAATTAACCTGCTGCTGTCAGGTATGGTAGAAGCAACCAGTATAGAGATGAGATTCAGCTGCCAGTCTATCTGTTCTTTACCTCAGGCAGTCAAACATCTTGCAACTGACCTTGTTGATCAATGTGAACTTCTTACTGGCACTATATGAAGGACAGACTCTTTGATTTAAGCTGAAACCAGCTACTGAGAACCAAATATTCAGGACCTTTATGCATGATCAGCAACAGTATATTGTGAGAATGATGACTTAGATAGGAGGCATGTCCAGCTACAATAATGGTGCAATGAGCATCATTGAGATGAGCATCTTTGAAAAGTCCGGGGCCCATTTCCTGGCCTCGGGACCCACCAGGAACTTCATCCAGCTAATATCAACAATACCAAAAAACAAAATGAAACTGGAAGTGAACAGAAGGTTCATATCACATTTTAATTGAGGGAAACTGTGGGGCTGGTATCATATTTTAGTATAAACCCACCGCTCTGGGAGGCTTCCAGGAGCAGGCAAAAAAGAAAAACCTTCTGCTAAAGGAAAGATAAACTACTTTTTTATTTAATAAGTTGCTTCGAGTCCCTTGCTGGGAGAAAGGCAATTATATAAAACAAGTACTAATAAATAATTTATTAAAATAAATAAATTCATTAATATATAAATTAATTAAAATAGTATAAGATAAATAAATAAATAAATAAATGGGAAAAATATCAAAGGGGACATGGAGATGGGGGATTCTGGGGGCATGGGAGGCAACAAAATGGCCTCGGGGAGCTGTATGTGGTCTATGGGTTTCACGTTGCTCACCCTGATATGGTGATCCTTGGCCTGGCTCAATCAGAAGTGCAAATTGTTGTGTCTGAATGGTTTTTAATAGATTAGATCCAAACAGGCCATTCTTCTGATCTTACCTTAGCAAAGGATATCAGGATCTGAAGAAAGAAGATGGAAAGATTTTTTTTCCTGATTCCTTCTTCTCCATACAGCTTCCTACACTGTATCTTACAGTCCTCCAGAGGATTCTCTTGTACCGTGTGGTAAGTTTTCAGGAGGACCACAACACTGCCAGGGGAGCAGGGAGGAGGAATCTCAGAGACAACATCCCTCTTGTCTCCAGAATGAGCAGATATCAGGTTTATTCATGTATGTTTGGAGCACCTCAAGAAGAGTCTTTGAGCTTACATTGGCTTCAGATTTATTCTTATTTATATAAGTTCAAGAGAGCCAGTGTGGTATTGTGGTTTGAGCATTGGACTATGACTCTGGAGACCAAGATTCAACTCCTATGGAATCTCAGCTATGGAGAGCCACTGGGTGACCTTGGACAAGTCACACTGTCTTAGCCTTAACCTCAACACTCCAGGAACTCGGCTAGGAAGTCTTTCCCTGTCTGTTTTCTGGAGATTTCTTGAACTGGAAAATAATTTTTTTTAACTCATAACTTAATATTTACAGAACATATCTTTACAGCATAGGTGGGCAACTGCAGTGGTCTGGGGACCATTTTCTGCTGCTGGACCCTTCTGCTGTCACACAAATGGCAACTGTGTATTTTTTTTAATTGGGAGCACCTAGTTTTGCAAAAATGTGTTTTTTTTTAAATGTCTAACAGTGCAGATGGGCCTGTGCAACATATTGAAGAAGTGAATGGCTGCTCCTGGGTGCTCCAGAAAAAAAGGTGGCCTGGGGGTATTGGGGGTTACAGAGCTTTGCCCACCTCTGCCTTACAGAAGAAATATAACTCTACCTTTCACTAGAGAGCAGAGATATCAAGCTAGTTGTGACCAATCCCAATGTTAGATGCAAAAGGTTTTTTTTACTTTATACTCTCTGGTTCTAATACATTTAAATAAACATGTGCTACAGCTCTCCTTGAATCTTGTGTGCAATTCCCATCCAATTATTCCAGAACCGCCACTCTGAAGACCCTATAAGAGATGTTGCCAGCTTTATTACAGAGTCTGGCCATTTCTGTAGGGCCTGAAATTGTGTGGGGAAGAATTTGGTGAGCTGAGGCACCATTTTTGGCCATACTGTGATTCACTACAGGCTGCATACCTGCACAAAATTTGTGTTTCTTTAAAACAGGAAGTGATTGTATGTTTTCTTCTGGTCTTGAACACACTAAAAGGGACATTTTTAGAAAAGTAAGATTACACACCTTGCTTCAGCACTCCTGAAAGCTCCCAGAAGAACATTTTTCTTCTGCCACAAAAATAGGCAGTGGGGATGTGGCATCAAACCTGTGTTTGGCTCACCTCTAGCCATCTGAACTTTTACACAAAGCATAAAAGTGAGTCCATTTCTTTATGAGCAAGAGGAGATTCCTCATCTCTAAGGCAATGCCCAAGAGTGGGAGATGACTGGGAGGCAGATGGAGTAACTTGTGGATTGAATAGCTTGACATGATTGAGCAGACTGTGCAATGGCTGAGATTTGTTGGTTATAGTTTATGACAGCTGGTATTTCCTAGACAATGGCAACCAATGGCTTCCATGTCAGGGGGGTTGTGGGACAGCTTCTGGGTTTTAGTTTGAATTCTGAAGGAGATTTCCAAATTATAGAATCTTATCCTCCAAATTGACCAGTGCCCTGGATGTTGCTGCTGCTGTTGTGTGCCTCATTTCTGACTTATGTCAACCTAAGATGACCCTATCATAGGGTCTCTTTGGCAAGATTTGTTTGGAGTGTATTTGTTTGCCATTATCTTCCTCTGAGGCTCAGCAGGTGTGAATTGCCCATGGTCATTCAGTGGCTTTCCATGGCTGAATCTGGATTCAAAATCTGGTTTCCCAGAGTCTTAGTCCAACTCTCAAGCCACTGCAAAACACTGGCTCAAAGGGATCATAAAGTAAATTATGTTTGGAGAATGTGAGCAATATGTTAATTTTACTGAGAAATGCATTTCTAAGTTAACTGAAATTAATACTTTTATTTGGTATTTCCATGACTGAATGAGGATTTGAACCTTGCTCTTCCAAGTCCAGTTTCAACACTCAAAGCTATATACCACGCTGACTCTTACACCCTCGTTAGATGGTGGACTCACCATCCCACTGATATAGGAGCCATCAGCTACCACTCTTCACAGCCCTCAAGAAACTCGGAAACAAGAGGTATGTTTCTGTGTGTGTGTGTGTGTGTGTGTGTGTGCTTGCGAGAGAGAGAGAGCGAGAGCGAGAGCGAGAGCGAGCGAGCGAGAGAGCGAGAGCGAGAGAGAGAGAGAGAGAGAGAGAGAGATTGGAGTCAGTAAGACCGTTACTTACTATCCCTGTTCTCATTCTGGATGGACAGCACTAAGCCACCTGCCTTTCATCTCCATTTATATTTAATTGTTATCTCCATGTGACATTCTGTTTTTAATCCACCTCATGGCAACAATACAGGATTTTATGACAAAAGGAGCAACCTGGCACATTGCAAACATTGCAGCTGATTGCCCTCTTCACAACAAATGTTCATTTATGCACTTTGTCTCTGTTTGATCTGGCTGTTTTTTAAAAAATACCAGGGACATATTTATAGCCCTGATTTCAGTTATGCTGAAGCTTTGAATATGATTGAATTTCCATGGATGCTGTGCTGGAAATGCATTTCAAATTCCAGTTTCTATTACTGCAGTTTAGTTCTGATGACCTGTCAAGTATTTCCAGTTAGTGCACACATTAGAAATGCCACATAGAGGTCAGTTCAAATTGCACTGCGTGGAAGCCAGAAACTGGGAACCTTAATTTTTTGGACGATAGCTCCCAGAATCCATGGCAATGGGCCATGCTGTTGGATGGGGGAAGGATTATGTGAGCTACAGTCTCAAAAGTAACATCTTCAAATCCTGGACTAGCAGTGATTTATGAGCAGGAGCTGACCGCAAAGAAATATGTGTGCTGACCTAGAACTGCCGTGTGCTCTCCACATAGTGAGTCATTTTATTTTACTGCAACTGCCATGTCTTCATCTCTCATCTGTATCTCTGTATGCACAAGTCTATGTGCATGTGAATGCTTGGCAGGAAGAAGAACATGGACACGGATACACTGAATATTTCATACTAGAAGCACTACAGAAATGCCAATAAATTTAATCATCAGAAGTGTGTCCTAACTATAACCTTGTTATACAGAAACATGGTCGAGTTCCTGACCCCCGCCCCTCCTCCACAGCATGTAGTGCAGTGGTTGGGAATTGGGCCATGACAGATTGTTAGATCTGAAATGACTCCAGTCCTAGCTGGCATGGCTGAAGATGATAGGGAGCTGGAGTCCAAAAGTATCTGGAAGATCATAAGGTCTTCCCCAGTGGAACCACATGGTTATTTCTTAATATCAGTGTCCACTGTTAGTTCTCAAAATCAATTGGCTCCTTATGCAGTTTGATAGCACTAAGTCATGGCTCCATCCTATGGAATCCTGGGCTTTGTACTCAGGTGAAGCACTGAGCCTTTATAGCTGAAAATTCTACATACCCTTCCCTGAACTGGAAATCCCAGGGTTCCACAGGATGGAATTATGGCTGTTAAAGTAGTATCAAAGTGCTACAACTGTATGGGGGTGAAAGGGGCCTTCTAAATCTTCTTGAAAAACATATGCAGATGCACACATTCTAGTATGTAGGGTGTTTGCTAAGAGAAATATATGAAGGGCAGAGCCAAATCTGTTCTGAGTGTCCATTCAGCCCGTGGTGCCTTCATGCTCTTTGCAATGAATCTCTGCTGCTGGGAATGTTCTCAGTCAAGAGGACCGGTTACTTGCAGAGAGAAGTGAACCCTGAGACTCTGCAATGTGCATATGAAAAATATAAAATTATGTGAATGAAAAATAGTATTTAAGAAGTAATTCAGATGCTGTGTAGATATGCTCCTTTCCTACAGTTCTCCAACAAAAAACAGATAAAATAGCGAAGGGAAAAAAGGATAGATACATAACTTATGTAAAAAGTAGCCCTCCCCATCTTTTGCAAGCAATGGATTGTTAAAAGTGCTCAAATTTAAACATGCAACAAAGATTCAGATTTGCTTTTCCCCTTGTTCTTTCTTAAATTTTTGACGAGGGCAAAATAAAATGCACCAGTAAAATCGACATTACAAATAGAAAAGAAGTGGGAAAATTAAGGCATAATACATTAAAAATCTTGTAATTGTCACTTAGGGAGATGAAATTGTTCTCCCATGGTCAAATCAATATGAATGTCTGGAGATCCTACTTTACCTTTTGCCAGAGGACTATGCTATGCTGGATCACTTAATCTGCCCATAAACTTCGTTGGAGTGCTACATCCTGCGCTGATACTTCATGTATGTATTTGCAGAGCCTGGGAAACTTCTGCGGCATTCAGAATCCTTTAGCTAGCATGAGTGGCTGGAGAATTTGGGAAGCTGTAGTCCAGAAGCAGTGAGTAGTTTTTTCCAGGCACTGTCTCTCCCATACTCGCTATATGTGAGAGGGAGGCTGTGGAGGAGGAGGAGGAGGAGGAGGAGGAAGAGGAAGAGGAAGAGGAAGAGAGATATTCTATGAAATGTAAGCATGAAAAAACATAGGACGATGTAGTTCTGCACTTACATATGAAAAGATTTCCTTTCTAAAAAATCCCTAAGATTTATGGGTAAGTCCTAGGCTAGTTTTGTAAATAATCGCTTCACTTAAAACAATGCAACATCCTAAAGCTTTACAGTCTGTCTTCTGAGTCCAGCTAGCCTATCATGCCTCTCCTGCTGCTGAAGTACACCTATATCATTTCTCAAAAGAAACAAAAATAAAAAAAAATTCTTGCACCTGGACAGGAATATGATAGGATCAGGACCTACCTGGCTGATGGATGGGTTTGCTTCCTACTGATATATTTGTACCAAAAAAGAGATTCAAATGTCAACACTTGCGGATGTTTCTTTGACTGCTTTGTATCACAGAATGGAGGCAAGCCGGGAAACTGCTTGCTTAGCCAACACAGATGTGCTTCTGAGTGATGTGACTAACCGACTGTGACCATTTCCCCCACTCCAGATGATTCAGAAGGAAACCCACCACCAAGTTGCAGCTTTAACTCTTTTGGGACCAATCAGCAGTGGATCACGACAGTCTTATTTTACGTTTTATGTATGTGTGGAGAAATGCTGCTTCTGTTTCTTTCATGGTAATGTGGTAGCTCAAATTATTTGAAAACTTGTGTAACTTTTGAGAGTTATTCCTATAAAATACATAACTTCTATCTTATACTATAGAATATGCAAGGTATTAGAAAAGTAAGAGACAATTGCCTTGTTTTGCCACAAATCATAAAAATATATATAAAAATATATATAAGAAATTCTGGTTACTTCATTAATCCTATTCCCAGGTTTGGCCAGATATCAAAAGCCATCTGGATCTTGGAATGGGATATTGTAGGAATGTAGCATATGATGGCCAGTATCTTGTCTTGATATACACAGACCTAAGCTGCTCTGTACATGTGGAGTAAATTTTTTGTACAATGCTTGACAATCATATCCAACTCATGGCAGTGTAAGCAGAGTTGCACATGTGCATGTGTTAAACTACATAAAATAGTATGTCAGTTCATGCTGCTTCTATGCACTGCCTTTGCTCATGGCTCACTGCAATTGCACATGGTTTGTCAGCCATATGCATTGACTATTGATCCACAATGTTGCAGTATATCAGCATTCAACATAGGGGCTGCACAATGTAATTCTACCAGTGGATAGTTACACTAAGCTGAAGCAATGTAGGAACTTGGCTGTCATTTGCCTAGAATTCAGAAAAGGATTAGCTTCATGATATTGTTAAAACTGAGATTGGATGCAATGGTCCAAAATATGCTTGTAACCCTTTGATTACTGCACATTTTCTATTGACTAGGATTTATTTTTATATATATGTGGGGAAAACAATGTAGCATTGTTACATGTAGCAAATTTAGCCCCTTCAGTAGGTGCTGACATGTTTATACCTGTAAGAAAAATAATTCATCAACATATGATGTTCACAAACACATGCCATGACCTTGATGTCAGTGGGGCAGTAAATTCACTCTTGGCTAAGTCTGTCTTACAAAGGAGCTAACCAACATGCTGAAACCTGTCCCCCAATAGATTCAGTACCACAAACAGCTCATTTAAAGTTTAGACTAAAACTAAGTGTGGCTTTATCATCCCACTGACACATGAGCCACCACTTGCCTGAATCCTATTGCTAGTCCCAGCTAGAGAAAACCTGCTAAATCTGACACTTACAAAGGTCTTGACTAGGGTTGCTGTGCTTTCAAAATAGCGATAATGGAAAATCAGGAAGTGGCTATAACCAAGAAAGTATTTTACATAAATAACAGATATAAGTATTGATTTCAGCTAAGTTAGCCATTCTCTTCTCAGCAAAATTAACATATTGCTCACATTCTCCAAACAGATGTCACCCTATGACACAACATACTTTATGAAAATCTCTATTTAGTTTTTCTGTTTTCCCTCCCTCCCTCCCTCCCTCCCTCCCTCCCTCCCTCCCTCCCTCCCTCCCTTTCATTCTTCCCTTCCTTCTTTCTGTTACTGCAGTTTAGGCCTATTTGGCGATAGCACCCGATATCACTTTGATATCATAATTCGGCCTTACCATACCACCCTTCTCCACGTGTTTGTGAGGCCCCCAGACAAGCACGAAACTAGGCTCGGCACTTAACTGCTGAAATATCCTCAAACAATACAGGCAAGCCAGAAATAGCCAGATCGCAGCTTCAGGGACCTCCCCGGCAAACACCACATTATGTATGCGCACTACCTACAAAAGGCTTCCTGCCCTGAGTGGGCAACTTGACAAAGGCCGAACCATCCACTGTCAAGCGTTGCACATTTACATACTGGCTACACCATTGTTAATTCAGCTCTGATTCCATCATGCTAAATTGTGACCTTTCGGAGACATTGTCTCGCACCCAAACCTCATTGTTGTCCCCGAGTAAGGCATAGCCTGCAGTCACGCTTCTCCCTATAAAAACCCTTGATTCCAAGACCTTCCTCGGATCGCTCCCGAGTTCGAGACCGCCTTGCTGCCGCATCGCTTGGTGAGCTTCCCCTCAGCTCCACATGCTGAGCCACATCAAACCCCAGCATCACTCTCTATCTTCTTCCGGGCTTCAGGAACAGGTTTCGTATCACCCGAATCAACTATCCCTCTGAAAATCCCGCTATCTTACTCACACTTTTATTTCCCTTAGTTATCTGTGTGCGTGTGTTGCTTACATTGTGTGCCTGTATTTAATAAAGATCATTCATTACTTTCAAACCAGTCTGCTTCTTGACTTGGCCTGACCCTGTAAACACTGGGTTACAAGATCCTGCTAAGTTACCCTGCCTCCCGTAATGCTAAAGCAGTGCTCAGAGCTGATTTTCCCCACCTATAGTTGAGGACATTTTGGTGTCCCTCACGGGACCCCCAGTAAACAGGGTAACATTTCTTTTCCTTCCTTCTTTCCTTCCTCTTCTTCTGGCACATCTCAGCAATTCTGAATCAGCAATTCTGATTATAAAAAATTAATTATGGTTAAAATGAAATTAAAATTAATTAATTAATTAATTACAGTTAAAATTCAGAGTAATTAAATCTCATATTTGGTGTGTGTGTATATATATACATACATATATATATATATATATACACAGAACATCTGTCCCTCTTTTTATTCCTACATCCCAGAATACAGGATTTTTGATGTCCAGTTTAGTCTGCACAAGGCAGAAGCTTTCTAGTCTTAATAATAAGGAACATCCATCCACCTTAGTTAGCATTGACTTATCAAGTTACCATTGATTCAGGAGATCTACAATCTAGATTCTATAGTAATTATGACTAACATCTGGAATTAGGGCACTGAATAAAATAAGAACTGCTTGTATTCAAAGAGCTGGATAATCTTTCTGTGAAGCAAGTTAGAATTTTACAGTGTCAGAAGAGACACAGAAATTGTTTCTTTTATCAGATATGAAAAGGCTGCAATGTAGCATTGTCTTTTTGTTATCAGAGGTGCAATATTCTCCTAAACTTCATCCAAGTTGTCTCCTCTGTCTAAATAATTTGCAAAGCTAATAAACAACTTCAAAGCCACTTGGAATTTAAAGTTACTATATGACTTTAACATCAATGTATACACTCTTCCCTTGCCTTTCTCTTCCTTGATTTTTATAACATCTTTGCCTGCTGAAGGGACTTGATGGCTCTTAAAACTTGCTCAGATTTTTGTTTCTTTTGGCTGGCTAAGTTAGGGTAGTGCTATAGTATGGATTCAGAAAATCAAAATCAGTGCATGGTAACATGGAAATAAACATAGATGTGTTTGTAAACACTACTAGCCTATTAATCTATTGTATCACATTACAAAATGCAATCTGACATTGAACAGGGTGTTTTGAGAAATGTTAAGCTGTTTCAAGTAATGTCAACCCTGTGACTATATCTAGATTTATATCTATTAATGTATTTTGGGGGAAAATTCCTGCAACTTGATGTAGCATTGATGAAATTAGGACAAGCTTATACACTCATTCTTTTGGAGGAACTGCCACGTATATACTGTGTTATTACTATAACAACAAGAACAACATCAACTAATAAATTATATTTATTCTTGATTTATTATTAGTATTTATTATTTGTATTTATTGGCCAAGATCTTCAATCAGCTACTTAATTAAGCATACTTAACCAAGTAGTGTCTCCTGGTCTGAGCTCTCCAATTCTGCTTTACTAGGCAGCAATTGCTGCAAGTGATGGAGGTCTGTTCTTCTGTTAACTGGGGTGCAGCAGACTGATGTTTCCATCTCCCTCTGCAGCAATCCTTGCTGTAATAACCAGAAGCAGGATCCTTATTGCAAATCTTCCTCGCACCAGAGATTGCTGGTAGGAGTGGGTGGAAATGACAATATGCTGGGCCCTGATTGATGGAGAACAGACCTCTGTTGCTTGCAGAGGCTGCTGCCTGCTAATGCAGGACTGGGAGACTTTTATGATCATGACAGTAATGAATCATGAATATGTAGGAATATGAATGTGAATCCATAATGTGGTAGTGAATTGCATATTTATACATTTATTATTTTAAATTCATTATATCTATATATTGCCTTAATGTTAATAGCTTTTCAGGTGACGCAAATTCACAGAGAATCCAAAATCACAATGGAACAATCAACTAATTACAACAAAAAGAATCAATTAAAAGCAACAAAGGGTAAACATAGAATGGTCTACAAATATTACAGAGATAAAAGTCCTTAAAAAGTGCAGTACTGCAACAGAATTATACAGACTATTAAAAGCCTTAGCTACTTAGATTTTGCCCCTCTTCTCCTTCTCCTTCGATATAGGGCCAGGATAGGCAACTTGTGGCTGAATAGTGCAGAACATAAGCTCCAGTCACATTTCACCATTGGCTATGCTGGTTAGGGCTAGTGGGAATTGCAGTTCAACAACACTGGCAGGGCCACATCTTTGTCCATCTCTGGGATAAGGCAGAATAGACACAGGCAGGCATAAGCTTGGCGTGAACTCTACTTAATCTTTAATAAGGAGGAATGATAGAGCTTTAGGCATACAACAGAAAGGAGTATGTGTCTGGAACATTGATCTTCTGTATATCTTCTGGCATTTTACAGATGCAAAATGAAATGCATGCAGCCAAGCAATGTCAGTTTGGACAAGATGGGAAAAGTTATTGAAGAAAAATAATATAATCTAAGGCCATTTCCACACGGGGGACTTAAAATGGTGCAGTGCATCCTCTCACGGAGGTCGTCTGCACCTTGGAGTGGACTAGGTCCTGACTACTTACCTGAGATCCGCACCTCAGTCCGCTCCGAAATGCCCCTAACTGGTCCTCCAGCATGCTTTTTAAAGAATGGAAAAAACAAGTTTTTCATTTTTCTGGAGTGCGCCATTTCATACCTACTCCCTTGTGCAGATTCTCAGGCTTGCAACAATGTGAGCCTGCGATCTGCAGAGGGCAGGCTTTAGCGTGGTGAGCTTCATGGTTGGTCGAGACCAACGAACAGCTGGAAGCCGCCATTTTGGAAGCCAGAGCAGTGCGGATCTAAGACCTCGCACTGCTCCCATTCACCGTGGATGAGACGAGGAGCCCTGTGGAAGGGCTTAAGGGACAGTCCACGTTGGTCCATGCCCAGAAAGATCTGGTAACTACCGGCACGGAGCGATTCCCTCGTCTCATGCGGAAATGGCCTAAGAAAGGCTGTAGCAGTTTGCTTTTGCCTGAGCTTACTCAAGGAAAAGAGCCTACTCAAGGGCAAGGTTTTGCCCCTTCCCTCCTCTCTCCACTGAATTGATTGCAAAGTTTTTTCCTTTTCAGTTTGAACTCAGTTTGCAGTAACTAAAGTAAGCTGTGGACAAAGGAGGAAAGTGGGAGAAGAAAAAAAGTGGGACATTTTAAAAGCAGCTGAAAAATGAGGTGACAGATTATTAATTGGGACTGCCTCTGTAAAATTGGCACAGGTGGAGGCTATCCCCCTGCCATGTGAATGTGTGAACTGGCCATTTGTCCAAAATAGGTGGAGATAAAAGGTGGCACATGTGTTTTCTCTCCACAGTTCTATGGAGTGGCATCTTAGAAAATGCACACATTTATTATTATTACCATTTAATTTTTTTGCAAGCAGCGAAAAATACAGTGGCCTATAAGAATCACAACGAAATGTTCAAGTACACTGCACATAATGGGAAGCCTGTTGCCAGGGCCACGCTACATTTTTCATTGTTTAATGGAATTAATAACTGTGTAATTGAAAGCATGCTAATTCTCAGTTGACCTGCCTCTATGATTCAGCAGTGGTGTTCCTCATTTGGCTTAAACAGTGGGGAGGAAGACTCCCATTTGGGAGCATAAATTGATTCTGCACAATCTGCTGATGATCAGCAAAGCTTAATGAATGATAGCCTCAAGTAACCTCATTATAAGGAACTTGGATGGATGAGCAGGAAAAAATGCATATTTTTCAAATGAAAAGAAAGTTGTTTCTGCTTCAATGAATCTTTTTCAGAAAAATCTCCTTGGATCTTCCAATAGTAAGAAACAGAATTACACCCTCTTCAGGATGGATATGGTTATTACTAACAGTAGGAGACATTTTTTTTCAAAAAAAAAAAGAAAAAAGAATGCAGCTCTGCACAGAAGAGATCATGACTGTGATCCACAAGCACTCAGATACATTTATATGCTGTCGAGATTTAGGATAAATTTTATATTCACTTTCTTGAGAATAAGCAACATTGAAATCAATGGGACTTTTATTTCAAGAGACATGCTGAGCCTCCAGATGACTGACAAATCAATCAATCAATCAATCAATCAATCAATCAATCAATCAATCTATGGAGTCCCAGGTTTTGTTCCTGTACAAGTCAATTTTATTTTGGAGATGCACATGAGGCTTTCTTCATCCTGAAGTATATCTTGGCAGCTCCCAGAATTACCTAGGACTTCTTATTCCCTCCCCCCAGCTCGGTTTAAATTAACTCAGTGAATTCCAAAATAAAATGAATCCATACTTGCCTTTCTGTTCGTACGCTCTAAGAGCCTGTAAAGATGGATGCCATCATATTAACACAGCTTTTGTTTCCAAGACACAGATTCAAAAGAGATCAAGCAAAGAAAAGAGGAATGTTAGCTTGCAAACAAAAGGATCCTACTGCTGAACCAGCATATTATTGTTAAATCATTTTAGCATGTTGACTATAACTCCTGATTTTTTTTCTTTAAAAAAAGATGCAGTGGAAATTGGTGAAATCAATTTCTGAAAAGTTGCATGAGACTGGATGTGACATGTGATCAGTGGGAGTGGGGAGGAGAAGGAGGGGAGGGAGGGAATGATTCCTGGGATATTTCAAGACAGAGTCTGAATGCAAACTTGTGAATATGCTGGTACAATCAATACAAAAAGAATTGGAAAGTCTTGATACTTTCTGAGGTTTTTTTTTTTTTTTTACTGATGTGGATGCACCAATGTTTAAGATTGTGTACCCTCCAACTGTCCCTATTTGGCAGGGACAGTCCTAAACAAACCTCCACTTCTCACTTTTTTCAGCTGCTTTAGAAATATCTCAGTTTCACTCTCTTCCCACTTTAACCCCCTTTTTCCACAGCTTGCTTCGATTGGTACAAACTGAATTCAAAGTGCAAAAGTCATTTGCACTCAATTGATTTATCGGGAGGGAGAGGAGCGCAAGGGACAGAATCTTGCCCTTTCCAGTAGGCTCAGGGAAAAGCAAACTCTTGCAGCCTCTCCTAGCTTGTGGGTTCTTCCCTGTTAGTAGTTTTTGCTATCTTGACCACATTTTGATAACCGCTTGGCCATGTGTCCTCATTTTTGTTTATGAAATGTCAGAGAGTATGGTATTGTGCCATTAGCTACACACATACAACAAATAAGAGTATAAAGTAGGAGTCCAAGGCCAGGATCAAGTTATGGATGTCTGGATCCTACTCCTTCTGCTAGAATTAGCAGTTTCCTCTTGTTTCTGCAATCTCTTTGCACACATAGGGAAACCCTCTGGAGTAGGCTTTAATTGCAACAGAAAGCTGCCTTGGGGAGGGAAAGAAAAAGAAAGACCTAATTCTTCTTATGTTGGATATGGAACTAAAACCACTGGATACAGAAGTATATCTTGCCTAAGTGGGTGTGGAAAAAGTGTGGCCTTCCAGGTGTTGTTTTAACAGCAGCTCCCAGCAGCCCTAGCCAGTACCGCCAATGGTGATGAATGCTAGGAGTTTCAATTCAACTATATCTGGAAGGCTGGACTTGGCCCATTCTTCTGCCTAAGGCTCTAATCCCAACACATTTACAATGGTGTACATGCTGTACACCCTCAATCCATGATACAGTATAATTGGTGATAAATATTGGCCCTTTCCACACGGGGTTATTAACGTGGGTCAATGTATTTTGGCACGGAGCTGTTCTGCACATGAGAGTGAATTAGGTTCACTTTACACACCATCATTCTGCATATAATCCCAAGTTAATGTGCCCCCATGTGGTGGGAAAGCACTCTATTTGAAAACTGGAAAAAATCCAAAACAATTTTTAAGATCATGCAGATTCAGACTTTCGCAGGGGTGCAGATACGTACATTCACACCGATGCGAATTGGTGAGCAGCGGAGGGTGGGCTGTGGGTGTACTCACCTTCTCCAGCTGTCCCCGCCCACCAAAGGACAGGAAGGCACCATTTTTGTTTTGTTTAGCAAACTTTAGAAAATGGAGTAACTGGACAAAACACAGCACAGGCATGTTAAAAAGAGAGAACTGTTTTCTATTTTGCAAATGTTTTACCATATTTGCCAGCATTAGACACACTGCCCTATAAGAGCACTCTATTTTCGGACTATATTATTTTGGAGAAAATATGTTAGTACTCTGTTCCCGGTCCTGTCCTATCTGCTTGGGTGGGGGGACCTCCCTGCTTAGGCAGAAAGAAGAGGCTGTGTGTGTGTGTAAGAAGCTCCTTCCCCCATTCCTCTCCTCCTCGCGGGGAAACTTTCCTGCTGAGGCTGGAGGGGAGGGAGGGAGGGTGTGTGTGTGTGTGTGTGTGTGTGTGTGTAAAAGCTTCTCCATTCCTTCTGGGGCAGGATCGTGCCAGTGGCAGGACGGAGATGAGCAGGAGCATGAGATCGCTCTCCCAACTTTGCTCTGCCAGGTGATCTGCCTGGGTGCGGGGAGTTAACCATATCACCCCCATTTTCAGAAGGCATTTTGGGGCAGAGTGCCTCTTACACAGTGGCAAATATGTACCTACATAGGTACATAAGTACATACAAATGTACCAACCCAGAAGAGAAAAAAGCTAATCACAGCTGCCAGGGCAGGGTGAGGGGAGTAGTGAGAGCGGTCACTGCCAAAATAGTGCAGATGCATGAACTCACAGTTCTCCAAACCAAAAGGAAACATATAGAGGAGCTGTGCGGAAGCGAATGAGGGAAAGCCCACATTATTTGGATCCAATAAGACAAGGTAAGAAACAGCATGAACCTGCACCTCATGCAGAAAGAGCCACTGTTTAATTGGCATAAAATAAATATAAATCTAATACTTATGGCCGAACACCATGTGGAAAAAGATCTCTGGCTGGGAGCTTTGTGCTAAGATGCATGACCTCAGCATTGCCAAGTTGTAGTTTCAAAAGGATTAGTCAGAAACCCCTGGCACTGACAGGCTTGTAATGATCCCCTCAACAACTCAGCCTTCAAGTACAAAGGTGAATGAAATTGTCTTAACAGAACAACCAATGGTCATCAACCTGTAAGCTCTTCCTGTGAAAACCCGCCTTTGTCCCCGCACCTGTTCAGACATTAAGAGGCTATCATGACTCCCATCAGTTCTTTATCACCTGAAGTTAAGACCATTAACCCATTCTGGACCCTTTTTCTTTACTCTACCAGAGAACAATTAACACATCCTACTTCAGGTCAGAAAAAGGGTATTGGAACTCTGGCTTGTAGTACCTTGGACACACATAGGCGTGCCACTCTGTCTCTTGTCCTCCGACTCTCGTGCCCCGGGCTACCTTCTAACTCCTGTGTTTGAGCCATCTTGCTTTGATCTTCTGCTTCTGGAATGATAATTATCACCTACTTCACCCCAAAATATCTTGCTATCCAACTTTTCCTTTCCTTTACCCTTGCTAGCCTTGTGTGGTTCATGAGACTAGTTGATTGCTTGTGTGTGTGTGTGTGTGTGTGTGTGTGTGTGTGTGTGTGTGAAATCTCCCAATAAAAATATTCTTTTTGACTGTCCGCTGGTGTCCTACAGTTAGTACTGGTATATGCAGGTGAAAAGGTCCTGTGTTTACCCCCCTCGACAGGCCTTCTTTGAGCTATAATTCCCCACCTTTCCAAGGACATGCTGGCACTGCTGGAAGACCTCAAGGTCCTCCACCTTTTGGGGTAACAATGGAAGAAATCTCAATGGACATGGTGTTACCCTGATTTCTGGGGTCACTTGGGGGACGCCTTAATGTGCTCCGCGTGATAAGGAATGGAAACTAGCCAGAGCATGAGTAATAGCAATTTGAGAGGCAGGGTAACCTAGTGGGGTCTTTTTACCCAGTTTTTACGGGATCAGGCCAAGCCAAAAACCAAATGAAGATGTCCAATAAAATGGTTTTATTGAATGAAAGTCTCATGCACCAATACAATCACTCACACACTCACTCAAGACCTATTAAGAAGCAAAAGAGAGGAAACTGGATAGGGGAACTATTGAAGGGATTGTAGCTGGGGTAATACTGCACCTTTTCCTGAAGTCCTTGGTCCGGGAAAGACAGCGAAGAAGCAGAGCTCAGCACAGAGAGGGCTGAGGGGATTACTCAACGGACAGAGAAACGGTCAGCTGGGATGACCGGGAGTGATCCAAAGAAACTGTCAAAAACTGGGACTATTTGTAGGGGAAAAAGTACCTGGAGGGCTAATCCTTTCCCAGGGAGAACAATGGGTGTTGCAACAGAAAAGAAGCTCCACGATGGCAACTCCTTTTGCATGATGAGATCACAAGGTGTTGCCAAAGTTTCAGGATTTCAGTTGCATTGGGCTGTGCTGTGAATTTATGTAGATGGTCCTTGCCTGATAGGATCTTATTGCTATTGGTGCTCAACTTGAGGAAAAGATGCTAATCCCCTCAAGCTGGCTCCTCAGTGGCCCTTTGCTTACTGTGGGCTTGCACAGCTTGAGGTCTCCTGGGGCTATGTGGCAGAGGATTGTACAGGCCTGACCTGGTTTTCAATTGTTCGACTGTTGCTGCCTATGTGCCCATCTGGGTGACCTTCAGGCACATTGAATCATATTTTAATATCAAAATTGTAGACCCTGGGACAGAGTTTACCAGTGAGATAACAATGGTAGGCCTTGCTCCAAGTAAATATGGATAGGTTTTCATTATAACACATCTCACTGACAGGGAGCTTTTCCAGCTGGCTCTGTACATCTGGCTTTCTTCCCTCTTACTTTCCCTCCATGAAGCTTTGGATAGAAGAAGGGACTTCAAGGATTGGTGAAGTAACTGGAGACACAAAAGCCTGGATTGATCTCTAGTGGCTTCTCTATAGTGACCAAGGAACACAGCTGAATATCAGTATATCTAGATTGGAGTAGTTTTGATTCTTAGTGGCTGGGGGCAATGGAAATTTGCCATTGCTGGAGTTAACCAATATCTCAGTGCCTCTTTCCTAATTTACCCTTTGTTTTCTGAAATGAATGGTTTAATTTACTCTTATGGGAAAAAAAGTAAATTCTTACTCTAAATTGCAAATTGGACACTAGATTAGCATAAGGGTTGTTGCAGTGTGCCATCAAGTTGCTTCTGACTTATGGCAGTCCTCAGGAGAACCTATCATGGGGTTTTCTGGGGACTGAAAGTGTGTGATGTGCCCAAGGTCATCCAGTGGGTTTCCAAGGCCAAGCAGGGAATCAAACTCTGGTCTCCAGGGTTGTAGTCCAATGCTCAAACCACTACACTACATTGGCTCATATTAAACCCAATTGTTTTACCTAACTAAAGTAGATCCATTTAATCAATGGAAGTTACACAAGTGTTAACTCATCACTTTGTGCTGAGAGCACTTCATCACTGAGTGGCAATGTGCAAATAACTCAATGAGTAATAAAAAGTTCCTTCATCTGTTCCAGCCAGTGCTAACAACTGGGCTTAGTTTCCAAACTGTGCCACCTAATACAGAGATTATATAGCACAGGGAGACTGCAGTGCCTTATCCAAGTTCTCTCTCTTTTTACTTCAGCTCAAGTCATCTATCATGGCTGGTGCACAAGGGGTATTTTCCTAGTAAGCATTATAAAGGTTGCCACCCATGAAACAATGCAAGATACGATTTTTCAATACTGTGGTGCTCTTTCACATTCTCTAATGGGAACTGATGTAGAAGGGCAAGACATTAACAATGATTACTTTGATTATTTATTACTGCCTGGGTACTCATATTTTTTTTTTAAAATATATCCTTTCATAAAGGTCTCATACTGTAACCCCAGCATACCACACGTTGCATGATGCTTAGAATAATGTCTGCGATAATGGAACAGTAATGAAAAATAAAACAACATTTCTTCCTTTTGTAAAACCACAAGAATTTGCATAAACCACTCCAATGGTTTGCTAAATGATTATCTGCACAATCATTCCCTAGAGAGTTTAATATTAGCTTTGTTTTTGTGAAACTCACACACACACATACAAAAACATCTTTTGGTATTTTCAAAAGCATATATCAAAAACAATGTTTTTCCTATCAACCTTTCTACTGAGTTAAGGTGGCATTAATGATAATGGTTATTTTGATGCTCCAGGTGAAACTCTTCTGTTTCAGCCTGTTTTGTAAAGCATATTGGACCAGTGAATTCAGGTTAGATTACGGATAGCTGGGTTCAAATCCTACCTTGGCTATGAGGATACCTAGGGCATAAACCAGCTCTCGACCCAACTTACTTCACAAGGTTATTGTTAGAGTAAATTGCAGCTGGCTTAATTTATTAATTTCTTTTTTTGACATATTAGAGCACAAGTAGAGAATCTGTGTCTCCTGATATTTCTGAACTGCAGGGATTAGAATTTGTTCTGTGGAGGACATGTAATTTTATCAGAGCATGGAAAAAATACTTTTTCACTACTTTTTTGGATTCTAGGAATTTGAGATCCAAAATAACATTTCCAAGTTCTGAATACAAACACTCCTTCCAGTAAAGGGGGGGGGGATTTTTTGGTCTAGTTCCAACTGCTAGCCTCAATCTCAGTAAACCACCCATTTAATAAATGTGATATATGTAACTGTTGACTTACTATTCAGCAGTAAATTCACTGAGTCCACTCTGGTTAGGATTAATTATTGGATTTAGTCCTCTCTTTCTAGGTCTTGTGTCTTTTAATTATAAAAACAATGAGTCTTTCTTTTAAAAATGATCTAAGAAATTAAAATAATGGTGATAACAACAATTCCCTTCAGGCTTAGTCAACACGGTTAAGGATAGCCAAAACTGGAGCCCCAGAACACCAGAAAGCCTATGGGTTTCCTGTTTGGGAGTTCAGTGCTGTCTATCTGGACTGCTGAAGTTGGACAATAAATAGCTGGAAAATGAATCAGAATGTTGGCTTCTCAACCTGGTTGGATCATGAAGCTTGTTCACTCAAACTGGAACTACATTGTATGACCTTGGTGGTACTCTGGTACTTGGTGGTACTTTACAATAATATTCATGGTGTGTTCCTATAAATTGTTGGGTTTTTGTTAAGAGTGGATTCACTTGATTTCTATATAATAGGCTGTAGATGCCTTCTATCATGTAAGAATGACAATGACAGCAGTACAATTCCACATGATGCAGTCCAGTGTTGACAAACAGTTTCTTACAATGCACAGACTAGCATCTAAGGTGCTTTGACATGAAACCCTCCACAGATAATGTCTGTCTGCTGTGAAAGCTAGGATTTCTGGGCTGTCCAGAAAGTAACTGATGTTTGGCTTTTTTGTGGATACATACAATATATAAAGATATAGAAATATCACAGGAAGTGCCTGATTGAGGAGTAGTTATCCCTGAAGAAACATGGCAGTGCAAAGAGAGAAGTGGATTGAGACTGAAACAAAATTACTTTGAGAGCTTCATTAAAACATTACCAACTGATTTTGAGTGTCCTTGAGGTATGAGCTATTCAAATACAAAGTGCATTTTATATGCTTTTGTATGTATATCATCAGTGGTATTTAATTTGCAAAGGTTCTAGGGGTCACGGTTGCCTAGAAACCAACATTTTGCCTGGAGGGCCCAACAATCCATATTTCACGAATATACACCATTGCTTTTTTTTTCATTAGAATTTAATTTAGAAGTCCAGTCTGCCAGAGTCCTAGGGTTATGGGTGGGTATTTATCAAGGGTAAATAAAAGGCACATGTTGAAGAGTACTCCTTTTGCAGTGAATTTACTTTTCTATAAGAATGTCTGTTCATGCTGATTTTGTCCTGTTGACGATGAGGAAAGTTTTATATGATCCTGTACAAACTAATATAAAGAGGGGTGCAGAGGTGCTATCTTGCCAAGGTGTTTACAGCAGTGAGAGTGAGTCATTACGGATGGCATGTTCTGCAGGGATAATCTGCATTATGGAGTGTTTTAAACAGATATGGTAAAATTACCATATCCAGTTGATGAGGATGGAACGAGAGGCCCGCAGGGAAGAACAGGACTGTTGGGAACAGGCTCATGGGGTGTAGTGTATGCTGTCTGCTGTGGGCCTCTGCCCATTCTATAGTGAGGCATGAGTCCCCACTGCAGAACACACAGAGTCCCAGTACTGATGTGCATTGTGATGTGCACAACACGGTGTCAGCCACGTGCATTTAGACTTACACACATTGTGCTACAGTGGTATCCAGTAGAGGAATTGTGTAATGCATGTGGAATGCAACTCTGTTGGCAGCTATTTACACCTTGCTGCACTCATGTAGGATCTTGTCCAATTACTTTGTTACTTAGGGAACTGTAGTCACTCGCTGAAAACACTGTTTGTCATACACAGATTTCTTAAAAAAAAATAATCAAGAAGCCACAGCAAGACTTCATATGCCAGACATTGCAGAACATGAAAAGAGCCATGCTTTGTCAGACTAGAAGTCTACCTAAGCTCCCTTCTTTGGAGTCACTGCCCTAATATTGCACATGGCACTTACAAACATTAGAGCAGAAGTGGGAAACTGTGGAGAATCTGGGTGCTCTATCTGCCCTATTCACCAGCTCATCCTGGACCCCTGCAGGTGACATGTACCTCATTTTCAAAACCAGAGGATGATCGCTTCTGGTTTCCCTAAATTGCTATTTTTGACTAAGAGGAAGTATGGTGGGACAGCAATTAAATATTGAATAGAGTTCCTTTAGAGCCTTTGTAGATGTGATTCTTCATTTTTTGCTGCATTTTTGTACAATGTAAGGGGTGGGGTTCTGGGATCTGTAGAACAACAACAACAACAAGTTGTCATCCTCCTCCATCTCTTCCTCCTCCTCCTGGGAATACACATGGCCCAAACAGTTCCTGTGTCTCTGCTAGCCATGTGACAGGTATCTATGGAAAAGTAATTAAAACCCTATATATATGGGCTTTACTGGGTACTGATCTTTACCATCAACACTTTGGGATAATCAGCTGTAGTCTTTAATTGTTCTTTTTATTGTATTGGTTTTTATCTTGCTGGTTTTATTTTGTTAACCACCACGTATAATCTTTGACTTTTATTATAAGGAAATGTGTAAATATTTTTTTAACTAATTGAATAAGACCAAAATAGGCTTATTTTGTAAGAATCTTAAACTTTGTGTTAGATTATGGTGGAAAATGTGAGAAAGGCCCTCAGTACTACATCAGTCCCCTGCCTCTGATCTAAAATAGCATCACAAATCTGAATACCCCTGAGCCTTTGCAAAATTCTAGTCTGGATCCAAACTCTGTAGCTCTGACTTATCTCATTGATAAGCACTAAACAGATGGGTTCTTTAAATCAGCCTTTGAAAATGACCATGTCAGGTTCATATTGCCCAACCGCATTCTATTAAGAGTAATGTCCTCCTCGTATTCCAGAAGCAATGTGTTTTCCAATTACATCACACGGCATGCTTCACTGATTGGCACTCAGCACCTCACTTGTCCTTGTCCTTCAGGCAGAACTGGGCATCACTCAGTCACTGGCTGTGACGGAGAGAAAGCTGGGAGGGAGGGAAGGAGGGAGGGAGGGCAGTGGAAGAGGAAGATAAAGCAAATACTCTCTCAGTTTTGCTTCCATGGCGACACTATACTGTCACTCACAAAACCCAGCAAAGAGAACACCTTAGAGCAAACAACTGGATATTCTATGAGAGCTGGCCACAGACCAGTTTCCTGTTCAAAGCATAATTTTGAAAAACTAGCCGATTTGCTTTTCTACACTGATGTCCAATTCAAGAAACAGGTATGCATGTGTGTGACTGTATGCATACACACACTTGTGCACGTGCTTATATTTATGTATTTTCTCTCCCTCTCTCTCCCTTTCATTACCTTTGGTATCCAACAAAAGTAAATGGCTACAACAATCTGAGGAGGAGTTATACTTCAATGGTAGAACACAAGCAGGGCTGGGCCAAGAGATTTTTGTATATGAGGCAGAATAGCAAATGGAGATCCTTCACTACATCATTATCATGCAATATTTCACTTTAACTGCTATGGAAATATCCTATGGAATTCTGGAATTTTCAGTTTATGCAGAGATGTAGCTACAAGGTGGATGAAATGAGCTCACTGTGCTCCCAAATAAGAATACTGTTCCCCATGAAATTTACCTTTTGTCCCCAAATTTCTAACACCACTGTAATTTAAAATTTCAGTTGAGCAATACAGTTACAGTGTCTACCTCTCTGGAATGTCTCACTCAATGTCCTGACACTCTAGAAATCTGGGAACTAAAGAAATTTCTTTTGGAGAGTTCTTACTTGGAATGGCAAAGCCCCCATTTTGCTATACCCTAATAGGAAGAGGTATTTAGAATTTTCAGTTGGAAAGCTCTAGTACCTCACCAAACTACAAATCCCAGATTCCACATAATATTTCCATGGTATTTAAAGTGGAACATAGTGCTATAATTATTTACTATGAAAGGACACCAGGTCAAGATGCACATAGTACCCAAAACCAGAATTTAGTATATGAGGGAGATGATCTCAGAAATGTGTTCCCAGTCATAGCTGCAAAAATTAAACTAAATTAAATTAGAATGGTAAAATAGCACCCCAAATCTGTTGTCTAAGGCAGTGGATTTATTCTTCCTAATGGAAGAACAAGTTCTGAATACAGGTTCCATATGCAGAATACCACATCCTCTGCCCCTGAGATATCCAGTTCAGGCTGGAAAAAGATTTCTGTCAGAAATACTGTAGAGTCCTTGGTAGTCTATAGAGACAACACAGAACTGGATGAACCAATTATTTGACTGAGTGTTCAGCAGCTTTCTCTGTTCCTGAAAAAACAACTGTGTTTCTAAACAAATGCATGTTGTGGTTTCTACTTTTAAAATTCTTCCATTAAAATGCTTTGGTTTCCATTATGGCCTGCAAAAAAATTCCTCTTAAAGTGAAAAGATTTTCAAAGCTGTAACATGGCAAAAGACGACTTTTTATTGTATTGCATTTTCATTTCTTTCATTTTGCCTCCTTGAACTAGGCATTTAGATTTTGGCCCTTTCTGCATGAGGCTGGGCTGGTGAATCAGTTCGTGCCATTTCTCACCGGATTTTCTGGGCTTGAAATAAGGAGGACTTTCCCTAATTTCCTTCTGCATGGCTACTGTGTATGTTCCATTCTGATTCGGAGTAGTGTGAGTTCATGAATCCACACTGCCTCTGCCATGGCCACTCCCGCTACTCCCCTCACCCCGCCCCGTCAGCTGTGATTGGTTTTTTTTTTTTTTTTGCATGGTTTAGTACGTCATTGCGTACATGCGTATGTGGGAAAGTCCATACTACCCCCAGGTCCCTCCCATGAGCCCTCCCCTGACCACCAATTTGCATTGGCGCGAATGTATGTGTCTGCACCACTGTGAAAGTACGAATTGGATCGATGTGGAAAATTGGAAAACTGATTTCTTCTGGTTTTCAAATAGCATGCTTTGCCACCGCACAGGGCGCATTTAGTTGGAATTACAAGCGGAATGAAGGTAAATAAACTGAACCTAGTCTGCTCCAAGGTGCAGAAGACCTCCGTGGCAAGACGCATTCGCCCGCCTTAATAACTGCGTGCAGAAAGGGCCTTAATGAAACAAAGGTTTTAAAGGGAACAGGGCTAGTTGCAGATTCAGAGAAAGAACTTTTTTATTTCTATGAGTGATACAGTTTTAAAGCTTTATGCACCTGTGGGTTGTGTATGCTTATGGTTTTGGTTCACTCCTATGTGAGTGCTCATTTGAACAATAAACTCCATACCCTCCAAAATTTTATAGATGAAAATCGGAACATGTACTCCTAAGCAACAGCTAAGTGTGATCAAGATGGCAAACGTTATTAACGAGGAAGAACACACAAGATAGGAGAAGCTGCAGCAGTTTCTTTTGCCTGAGCCTACTGGGAAGACAAGGTTCTGCTCCCTTCTCTCCTCAGTTTGTAGCAATTGAAATAAGATGAGGACAAAGGGGGTGTTTGGGAAGAGGAGAGAGAAATGGGAACATTTTAAAAGCAGCTTAAACAATTGGGACAAGAGAGGATTAATTGGGACTGCCCTTGTCAAATTAGGAGAGTTAGAGAATACACAAATGTACTTATATTTTCTTCTGGGAATTGTAGTTCTTCTCCATGAGCTGTATTTTTAGATTTGTTGCTGTTATTGTGTGCCTTCAAGTTCTTTCTGACTTATGGTGACCCTAAGGTGACCTTATTGCAGGGTTTTCTTGGCAAGATTTGTCCAGAGAGGATTGCCTTTGTCTTTCTGTGAAGCTGAGAGAGTGTAACTTGCCCAAGGTCACCCAGTGGGTTTCCATGGTTGAGCAGGGATTCAAACCCTAGTCTCCAGAGTCCTAGTCCAATGGTCCAACCATTATACCATGCTGGCTCTCACATTTTTAGACCTCTCTACCCCACAAGCCCATTTTACAATCACAGGACAGTGTCTCATTACCTATGTCAAGATAGAATTCACCTGCCACAAGGGCGTAGTAATGGGAAAACTCAAAATGAAGCCATTGCCTCCCCATAAGAATTCTGCTTCCCAATGAACTTTTCCATCAGTCTCCAAATTCCTAGCATTGCTAAGGCCATTTCCACACAGGTTAAATAAAACGGTGCAGTGCGTCCTCCACGGAGGACGTCTGCACCTTGGAGTGGAGTGGACCAGGTCTGGACTACTTACCGTAGATCTGCACCTCAGTCCGCTCCGGAATGACCCCAAGTGGTCCTCCAGAGTGTTTTTGAGAAACCTGATTTTTCAAGTTTTTCAAAATGCTGGTGCAGGCCATTGCGTGACTGCTCTCCGATGCAGATTTGCAAGCTTGCACCAATGCGAGCCTGCGATCTGTGGAGGGCAGGTTTTAGGCTGGCGAGCTTCAGCAGTTGGTTGAGACCCACGACCAACTGGAGCCGACATTTTGGATGCTGGAGCAGTGCAGATCTATGATCACGCACTGCTCCTCCTCACCCTGGACCGGACTGGACCCAAAGAAGATCTGGTGAGTAGCGGCAGGGAGCAATTCCCTCACCGTGTGCAGAAATGGCCTAAGAGTGAAACACTGAAAATAGTTCACACCTAGAATGATTTCTGTTTTGGCTACATTCCCTTGGTAACTTTACCTTCCCCTATTTTTGGATGCCTAAACTGTATTTCTAAACGGTCAACTGAATTTTTAAATTGCTTCAAAACTAGACATTTGGGGACTGAAGGAAAATTTCATTAAGGGAGGAAGATTTTTAATGGGGGGGCAATGCCTTCATTTTACCCCCACCCCCACCCCCATAGCTACACCCTTGATCTTCAATCTGGTTTACTTCTGTACGTGGTGTGCCTTTTCACTCAGGTGACAAAATGTCTTGAGATAGTCCTGTGCCTTAAGTTTCTGAATCCCAGGTGCATGTTGGTCAATATTTATTATTTACCCTCTTTTTATCTCCTTTCTTCTTTCGATTTCTGCATTTCTGTGGTTCTTCCTGGATCCCCCTAAGAAACTATAGACATAAAATTCACACTCAACAATTATCATGCTATGATTCTGCCATGGCAACATCCTGTGGAATCCTGGGTTTTGTAGTTTGGTGGCTGAGAATTCTAAATTGCCCTCTCTCAACTGCAAATCCCAGTATTCCAAAGGATGTTACCATGGTAGTTAAAATGGAATCATTGTGCTATAATGTCTAGTGTGAAAGTGTCCCAGATGTGACCTTCAGAGCTGTTTGTGTACTCCTCAATCTTTTCAGCTTCCTGGGGATGACCCTTTTTAGGACAGGGGAAAAAAAAAAGGGAGGAGTGAATCACCTCTCTTAGAAACCTCCTGGAGTAGCAGGGGACCTTTTGAATAGGCTGGAGATCTCCCCCTGCATTGTTCACTACATATTTACTTTTTGGTTGGGGTTATTTTGCTGACACAAAGCAGCTGTTAGACAGAAGCACATCCAGACAAGGCTTTTATTGGGAACTTGCTATCTTATTGACTGTCAAGATGGCATGCTTTATCTTTCAACACATTGCCCATGTTTTCCCTTTACTTTTTCCATTTTTTTATACACTCAGACCTACATAGTTAAAGAGAAAAAGAGGAAAGTGTTACATTATATCTTTTGTGTGCCAGCACTAGCAGCTCTTTATCTGGAATTAGCCAGTCACTCCCATCATGAATACCTCAGGATACAATAGCAGTCACAACAGACCATTGTCACCTGGAGACCAGAGTTTGGAAAGTTACTTTACAAAGCAATTATTTACACTTACTTGTCCAAAGAACTGCTAGTTGTCAGTACAGTTCTCATTGTTAGAAAGTAACTATTCCCTGTTTTGCAAAGTAATATGAATTTTAGCTGCTTAGAAATCTGAATGCCAGAAGCCATGTGTTGGCATTGTATTACAAATGTTTTGAACTAGAATACAACATGCACTCTCTTTCCATCTACCTTTTTATCATCTTAATGCCCGCAATAGCACATGATGCAACAGTATGAGAGATAGTGTGAGCCAGCACTTGAACCCTGTGTTATACCTGCTCCCTTATTTAGTAAAGATACTCCCTTGCAACTACAACTAGTGCAGTTATCCCTGATTAAGTTACGATTAAATTAATGTAGTATAGTACAGCTTTGTTACGCGCAAAAGGAATTAATTACTAGTAACGGTGTATCTATGAAACTAGTTACTTTGATAGCAATCATATCACATAGGCCCTTTTCGCATCTCAGCTGTTTGTGCAATGGGGGAGGGCGGCTCGCGCGAGAAGCCTCAGCCAAAACGCTGCTGCTTCCCTGCTCCTTCGTACCGCAACTGGCTTCCTAGTGTCACGTCCGTCGCACATGAGCCCCTCCCCTTCCTTCCGCAGCGCAGTCTGGGAGCTGTAGGCTGTGCTGGGGGAGGAAGCGCGACCCGCTCGCCTGGGATGACGCACCGCATGCAGGTAAGTGTGCAAGGCCGCTGCGAGCGTTGCGCGAGCGTGCATTATTTTCAGCTTAAAGCCGAAAATAAAAAAATATGTGGCCGCCCCACTTGAGCCTCATGAGCGCCGCACCAGTGGGAGTGCCTCATACAGAGCAATGCTTCCACTCACGTGAGGCTCAAGGGGCTCTCGTGCAAAAAAAAAAAAAAGCCATGCGAAAAGGGCCATACACGAAACCTCAAATACTTAGTATTCCTACTATCTGCCAATGACAGAGTGGGTATGAGGTGTCTCCAAACTGAGGTGCCACAGTTTAACTCTGAGGTAGCTTGTCTTTAGTTTCAGTGACGATGCCTTTATTCTTTGAAGAGTTACAGAAGTGGCAGTCTTTGACACAGTGCCTAAGAAAGCTAAGTGTTTGTCTGCCAACAAGCCTTTTAAATGATATTGTTTTTCACAGGCTGCTTAGAAAAACCAAACCAAACAGGAAGCTAGGAACTGACTCGTCTTGTGCTTCCAGGTGTCATTCAACTGGCATCTGCTGTAATGTTTTTGATCAGGATTGTTTAATTCCCCAGTGAATGCTGAGCAGTGTTTTTAGTTCACAGTCCATTTGACAATATCTGTTTGCTTCCTATTATTCGTTAATCATGCTGAGGACTTGGGGTGGCAGAAAGCAGCGAATCAAACTTTCAGCTTTTCAGTATAAGTGGCCATGAAGGCACTGTACAAATGTGAGTTTAATGGCACAAGCTACAGCTGAAAATAACACAAGGCAGGGCAATAAATTTACTTTAATTTAAAAAATGGACCAATAGGATGTGCTATCCTCCAGAGGAATTTGTAGGAGGCCTTGTATGAGTGGATTTGCCAATAAAAGCAACTAGGCAGTTCAATAAAACTAATTAAATTAATCTGTCATCCCCAGGGAACTTAAGCAGGGCATGAAATAAGGAAACAGCTTCAGCTCAGAAGTTGTGTTTTTCCCCTCCCCTTTTAAATTGATGTATTTTATCAAATCATTGGAAAGGGTCCATCAGGAGAATAAGAATATTGATATTTTCCTATTGGTCACAACTTAGTGGCCGTCTTGTAATGTTCTTCTCTCATCATATAAAAACCAAGTATCAGTTGAGATGTGTAAAGTGAAAACCAGTTACTGTATTAACTCACTATTGAGTGAAGCAAGTGTGGACAAAACATTCATCTATGGGCACCCTAAATCAGCAAAGGAGGAGGAAGGAGAGCAAATTGAGACTACAGCCATTTCCACATGGCATCATAGTCCCGCTATGGGGATGGAATGGCAGCTGTCTGAAGGCCGCACTTCTGCACGGCATTGTTGTGGTCCTGCTGTCATTCTGTCCTCACCCATCATGATTGCAGGATATTCACTTAATGGATTAAATCTATTAAGTGCCTGTGATCTCATGGTGCTCCTGTCCTTACCTACCATGTAGAAGCGCAGGAAGCGTGATGGAGGTGCTTCCCTCCCCACCGCAGATGGGAAAGAGCCTGGCTGCACTATGGAAGGCAGGTGCGTGTTGCTTGCGATCCCTTCCACAGAGAGCCAGCAGGTGTGGAGGGAAGTGTTCCCATCACCCTCCCTTTGGTGCAAAGGTGTTACTGGGATTGTGACGGGAGGAAGACGGGATAAGGTAATGTGTAGAAATGCCTGTGTTTGCAACTCCTCCACTAAATGGTTCATACAAGCAAGCCAAACCACTTTTCAAATGATCTTTCAACTTTAGTAGCATAACTAAAGCACCCACCTTTCTCCAAGCTGACCTTCAGCGCTTGCTGAGAACAGAATTTGAAAAAGTTCTGGAGCACAGAAACTCTTAAAATTCCTGAGTGAGACTGGCCAACAAAGATGTGGAAATAAAGACACATATTTTTGTGTTCAGATTCCACAGATCTCTGTGGGACTCCAATCACTGAATATAAGAGAAGCATGATAGATGACTGAATGAACACTTTTTTGTTTATTTAATTTCCATCAACAATTTTATAATTAATTAAAAATGTTACAAATTTCAGTCATAGTCTGAAGACTATTGCATAGGCCAGTGTGTGTTTATGTGCCTTCAATTTGCCTATTGACTTATGGTGACCTCATCAGATTCAGATGTATTGTTTATCTAGTGAGTTAAACATTTGTTAGTCCATTTGTTTTAGTGTGTAGTTCATTAAAACTGAGTCCAAGTCTTTTATTATTTCTCCACAAGTTAGATTGCATTGCTGGAGGTCCATGCTGTATTTCTGTTGAATTCATATACAATGTGAATGAGAATCAAACAGGTGCAGTATTGTCTGCCTCTCTCTCTCTTTTGTTGTATTTCATTTTACTGGTTAATATTTTTGATAATACCATTAACCACATTCTGTTCAGCCACATTGATAAACTCTGGGCTAACTTCCATCTTTTAGCTATTCCTGCTCTATCAGCCACCAGAAAAGCCCTAGCTTTCCTCTAAGAAAATGGAACATACTAACAACTCCCTCTGTGGGTTGTCTGATTAATCATCTGGGATGAGGAATCAACAACTTGCATCCAAAAAGTCTGAACATTCAGATAAGCCAGCCACATATACCATAAAGTCCTTCTCTCAGCACATCCCCTCCAACTATGGTGACATGTTGGCAAAGAATTTCAACAATTAAGCAGGATACCTTTGCATCTATAGGTAGCATTCAACATAGTTTCTCTTAAAGAAGCAAAGATAGATTTAAATGGAAGTGAAAACCACATTTCTCTCATCTTATTTTCAGATAGTTCTATGCCAAGAACCTAGGCCCTTTTCGCATGGCATTTTCCATGCGAAAGGGCACTTGGAGCATCGTGCGATTGTGAGGAGTGATCTGCATGATGCACTCACAACCACATGACACTCCAGGGGCTGGCAGGTGTCGATTGCGCACCTTTTCATTTTCGGCTAGAAGCCGTAAATGGTGCGTGATTGCGCATTGCTCCAGGGCCCCATGCACACTTACTTGGTGTGCGGAGCCTCTGAAGCTGTGCCAGTCGTTCTTCCTGCCCCAGTGCAGGCTGGGAAAGTCCCAGGCTGTACTGCGGAAGGAAGAGGTGGGGCTCTCGTGCAAGCAGGCAGCTCGTGCAGAGCTGAAGCAGCAAGGACGCGAGAGCCTTTCGCTGGAGGCTGCTTGCGCGATCCCCACACCCCAGTGCCGGAAAAGGTAAGTTGCGGAAGGGGCCCTAGTCTCACACACACTTTCAACTCTTTTCAAGGCCATATTTGGATTCCAGAAACCAACAACAAACAAATAGTATTTCTTCTTTGTTAGTCAATGTCAGTGTAATACATAATGCATAATATATAACAGGCAGGAAGAGCTCCATCATACCTAGGCCCAGCAACGGATGAAATGCCCTTCATCTATTCTGGTTGCCACTGCTGTGGTCTCTAGAGAGAGAAGAAGAAGAGGCAGGCACAGCTCCATCATGGCCAGCAATGGATGAAAGGCCGTCACTTCATTCCAACTGCTGCTGTCCTGGCCTCTGAGGGAGGGAAGAAGAGGTAGTACCTTCAAAACTCAGTTCCTTTCCCTCAATCCCTTGTGGTCCCCCTTTCCGTATGCATCATGTCTTATTTAGACAGTAAGCTTGAGGGCAAGAAACAGTCAAATTAATAATTTGTAAGCCACTCTGGGAGCCTTTCTGGATGAAGGCTGGGGTATAAATACAATCAATCAGTCAGTCAGTATTTGGTTACAGACTTGGTATAGCTTGGTTAGAGACCTTGTAAAAGAAATACTTTGCCTTATGTGCCCAGGCTCCTGTTGTATCAACCAGTTACTTCAGCGTCAACAGTTTTCTCCGATTAAACAAATTCCAAAGCCTGTGTATTCCCAGCTCTCACCAACCCGCAAATTGCTATAATTTTCTAGCATTATAAAAGAGAAACTGGAAGAGAATTGAAATCATAAAAAAGAAAAAAAAGACGGGTGTGATAGTAACTCTGCTGTAACTTGTGAACCCCTATATTTTTGCTAGAAATGCTCAGACATTCTGTGTATGTTTTGTGAAAGGAAGCCCACTGAGTTTAGTTGGTTTTGTTTCAAAACAAGTGAAAGGAGGATTACAGCTGTATAGAAAAGGACTCAGATTCATTCACCTCACTCTTATACTGAGGTAAAGTCTGTTGTAAAATAATACTCATGTTACATTTCAAGGCTGCTTTACAGTTCTGTCCAAATTATAATGTGGTGCACAGATGTAATCAAAGACAGAATGACCTAAATCCAATATTAGTTTTAACTAGAGTAGCCTCATTGAATCTATCAAACTTAAATCAAGTGTAGACTGACAGATGCACTTGTACTTCCAGTTTCTGTGTATGGTTGTGATAGCTGGGCAGTGAAGAAAGCTGACAGGAAAAGAATTCACTTATTTGCAATGTGGTACTAGAGCAGAGTTCTGTACGTACAACAGACTGCCAAAAAGACAAATAAACGGGTCCAAGAGCAAATAAAGCCTGAACTCTCCCTAAAGCCAAGATGGCTAAATTGAGACTTGTATTTTGGACATCTCATGAGAAGATATGACTAATGAGAAAAGACTATGGCCAGAATTCACTAATGTATAATCAATGTAGTTTTATAGCTATGTAGTGTCTCCTGGCCTAACCTCATCAGCCCCTCGATCCTCATTTACCAGGCAGAAGCTGCTGTGATTGACTGGGGTCTGTTCCCCAGTCTACTGGGAAGTAGCTGACTGACATTCCCATCCCCTCCTGTGAGTGATCTCCAGTGCAACAGCCAGAAGCAGGGTCCCAGTTGCAATCCCCCCTCACACCATAGATCAGTTGTGTGAGGGGTGTATTTTGGAATATCAATCAGCTGCTTCCCTATTGACAGGGGAACAGACACCCATTGACTGCAGCACCTTTGACTGCAGGGACTTATATGGCCCCTATGTATCCAATTAATTAGGAAATATGTAAGGATTGTATTGTGAGTTTGAAACAGTTATGAATCTGTAACTCTAGGTTACTCATTCATAATTGCCTGAGTGAATTCCAGCCAATCATACTTGATAAGGTGGAAAGCAGCAGGAAAAGAGGAAGGCTCCGTTAGAGATGGATAGACATAATCAAAGAAAACATGGCCCTTAGATTGCAAGACCCAAGCAGGGCAGCTGATGACTGGGACACTTGGACGTCTCTCATTCGTAGCACCACCATAAGGTGAAGTTGACTTGATGGCAATTAATAACAAGGCTTATCAAGTTTCCAAAGATTCAGTGAATGTACACTGTTTGGGAATAAAAATCTTATTCATGCCAATATAATAAACGTTTGTCAAAGAACCCTATCTCTCTCTCTCTCTCTCTCTCTCTCTCTCTGTGTATGCATGTGTGTGCGCGTGCTAGACAATGGAAAAGTTTGACCCACCTCCTGCAAAAAACAATAATGGTCAGATGAGCAGAAGCCTTGTGATTCAACTGAAAGAGTGTATGTAGTCAAATTTAGAAGGCTGTTAGCAAATGCTACTGCCGAACCATGGAAGAATGATGTTTTGCTCTCATATGCTCAGATGAGCAAGGACTAGCAAACAGGAAATATTTCCTTGATAAAGTCTAACCAGACATTAAAGTGCACACGGGAAATGCTTTTTAACATATAGGACTGCTGCAGTGATAACTGACAGGAATAAATTCAGATTGCTGAGACCACAGATGGGAAGTAACAAATTGAAGTAAACTGAAGTGAAGTTACTTGCAAAGGGCACCCTTTTTTTGTGTATCAAGGGCATAACAGAATTATATTTCAAATACAATGAAACATAAGGTAACAACTTTGCTTGTTTTGGTGCAACAAATAACATGTTGCAGTTATGCTTTAACATTATTTTAAAAGCCATTTTAACAGGAGTTTTCCAAGGGTTTTATCCTCATTTTATCTCAGAGATGTTTTCTGATGGGTAGATGAATATCACATCTGTTGCAGGGGTGGATAGTAATCGAAAGAAGGAGATACAACAGATTACTGGTTGGACTAAGTTGCACGGTTGCTGGATGTCTTTATTATTATGTCTTGAGTCCCAGTTTTGGTAAAAATGTGGCAGTATGAGGAAAGTTGTTTTTGTTACAACTACTATTATAATTATATCGTCATTGTCAACATCATCATCATCATCATCTTCTTCTTCTTCTTCCCCTAACTTGGCATTTCCTGGATCTATTGTATTCTCCAGTTAGCAATCATTCTCTAGTCAGCAATCAGACTGCAGTTGCATCCAGACTGATTGAAAAGTCCCAATTTTTGTTCCTGTTCTTTCCAGTTTTATACTGGTTAAAGTAACTAGCCTGGAGAGCTGCTATACAAAGTCTCTCATCATACTGGGAGGTCACAGAAAATATTCTGGAATAAACAAAACATGTATGGGTTTCCAAAATAAAATCAGAAAGAACAAGGGGGAAAAAATCTGTGGCTTCTGATCTTTTTAATCAGTCTGGATTTACCCTGTGGGTCTTACACACATCTGGGAAGGGCCAGGTTGGTAAAGGCAACCTAAATTTTCCAAAGAGTTTTGAAGAAGGAAAAACAAAAATCTGCCATCTGGGAGCAACAGTATGAACCAAACTACTACATACCAGTTTTTCACTCAGTCTTCTGGGTTTTAGTCAACAGTAATAGTTAGCATAGTGGCTACTCAATTTGTTAACCTCTCATGTTAACACAGTCTTTTTAGCTCAGTGATGTATTAAGCTTTTCCTACTGGCACTAACTTGCTACAAAATCAGGATATGACCCAGTCTTCTGCCCTGAGATACAAAGAAAAGTATATTTAGAAGGGTGAAGAAGATACACTGTGAGATGGAATTGCTGATGGAAATGAAAGGTAGAAAGAAGTGATTTCATGTACAGGTAGGAATATTTGGTATCTATATTAACCTGTGTGCAGCTGGGCTAGTGCAATATTAACATATGGTAAAAACAGGAGTAAATATTCTGGATGTTCTTGTAAAGTAAAAGAAAACATACATTTTGTCACAGGAAATCCATTTTAAGATAGAAAAGGAGATGGACAAAAGAAGTTGACCTATGTTTGGTTAAGACAGCCTCTGTGGGAGTAAGATAGCAGCCATTATTTGGGGCTTGAACACCAAGGATGCTTTCTTCCCTGACACAGAGAACAGAGAAAGTAACTAACTTCTTGAAGAAGAGGCAAGTGACCTCAACAGGTAAGAAAGAAGCAAATGGCTTGAGTACACAGACCAAAGAAAGACACAGAGAGGTGAAACAAAGAATAATGTTATCTAGACTTCCCTGTCTCACCAATCACTTTATACAACAGTACAGAGTTTAACTGGTTTGGTATTTGATTCTTACTGCAGTGGCTATGATATGAGAATATCCTCCATCACACTAGAAGGGACTTAGGGGTAGAGGGCAGGCCATGTGAGACAGACTTCTGTTTGCCAAAACATTGCTCCCATCTCGGTCCATGACTCCTTGGTCCTTTTCGCAAAGCACCTTTTCACGGAGCTGAGTCCTCTAGCAAGAGGCTCTCGCGTCCCGGTTCCTTCAGCTCCGCAGATGCTGCCTGCTCATGCAAGAGCCCGCCACTTCCTTCTGCAGTGCAGCCTGGGAGTTTCCCAGGCTGTGCTGGGGCTGGAAGCGTGAGCCCCGTGGCTCTGGAGCTCCACACGCATGGCAAGTGTGCGTGGGGCCCTGGAGCAATGCACGATCACGCACCATTTTCGGCTCGCAGCCGAAAATGAAAAAGTGCGTGTTCGGCGCCTTCCAGCCTCTGGAGTGTCATGTGATTGTGAGTGTGTCGTGTGGACCACTCCTCACATTTGCGCGACGCTCGAGGGGCCCTTTCACATGGCAAATGCCGTACAAAAAGGGCCCTTGACTGAAACATCTGCCTTACTTGCCTAAATGTGGGCCAGCCTTTGTTCTGTGCCGCTGTAAACAAAATCAGAATGTAGCACCTATTGAGCACTGAAAGCTGTACCTCTACAAAACTGATAACAAAGGTAAAATTTCTTCTGGAACCTGTTCAACGAGCATTTTGTAGCTGGGGTATTTTAAAAGTTGTATGTCATTGTATGTTATATTTAATTGAAAAGTCATTGTTTTGGATGAAGGAGATTTACTAAGGCCTTACCACACCACGCCTCAATAGCACCTTTTTCTGTTTCAATTCCAGCATTGCCATTTCTGTGTTGTTTCTGGTTCCAAATGTGCTCTACCACACAGTAAGTGCTATCAAGGGCAAATGAGGAACCACAGGTGATGGACTTGTGGCAGGAAAGGAGGCCATTACCAAAATTTTTTCTGGTGATGAAAAAGTGCTGATTAGCAATGGAAAGTGTTGGGAAAGCAACTGGTTAGGGATGGCATTGTGAGATAGGATGGGTCCTGGACTGGGAACAATGAATGACTTTGCCAGGATGACAACTTTGTGTGAGAAGGATCTATGTCTATCTGAAAGATATTTTTTCAATGCTATTCAATATGTATAAAGGTTCCAAATCAAGGCTTTCATCAAGGCTATTAATTCTAATATGCTTTCCATTTGGATGGTGGAAAGTGATTACCTCCTTAACTTTTCAAATCAGTGATAAACCACTGGCCTTCAGATGAAGTTGGGAGACCAAAAAGAGTTTCAGCAATGTGATGGAGAAGTAAATGAAAAGAATGGTCATGTATGTTTTTGAAAGAAAAATATTTTGTGGCTTGAAATAGTTCTGAATGACATTTGATTATGGAACATACATTCCTCAGAGACATAATTCAACTTTGCACAATCTCTTCCTTGCTGTTATCACTTCGTTTGTGGGTTCGAGATAGCAGCAGCAGAAATTCTGAGCTGCAAAAACAGCTTATGAAAATAAAAGTGTGTTTTCCAGTTGAATGCTCTCACAGCACTGAAATCTTCTTCCCTGCTCTCCTCTCCTCTCAATCTTCTGTCTTCTTGTTTGGGGCTTGCTTTGTACCATGTTCCAAAGGCTAGTGTTGTGGGTTTGGATCCTGGCAAGTTGAAAACGATAGTTCCAAATAATGAGTCAATTATCACCTAGCCAGGGGGAAGGTAGAACAATTCCCTTTGCTGCCTGTGCTGAGGCGACTTTTTCCTTCTTGCCATCTGTTTCTAAAGTAAGGACAAAAATACACAAGTTGGCACCATTCAAAGTGCTGATAGAGTACTTTAGCCCCCAAAATGCCCCAGTACTACTTTCAAAAACACTTCTTTAAATTTATGAGGGAATATTTTCAAATTATTTAGGGCAAAATGCCATAGGAAGTGTCAGACACAGTTCACATTTATTACACTGGCCCCTGGCTAGGAGACCATCTTGTTCTATTGGATCCTTATTAATTACTGCTACTGCAGCAGGCATTTTACGTGAGACCAAACACTTAGCTGTGTTGCATTGAACTATGTATGTGAGCATGTGTCTGTGTGTATGTGTCAAAGGAAGTGACTCTTACTTGTCCCCCCAAAATCATATATTAGGCAGCAGTAGCATGTTGTTTTTGATGCATTTCCTAATTTCACTGGTGAATATCCATTACCTTTTTATCAAATGAAATGCAAAATATTTGGCAAGGGAATGAAAAGGTACTTTTCATGTCTTAGCAATTTAACCAAAGACTCTATAGTTTAGGCTAACAGAAAGTTTCTCCACTGCTGTATACAGTTCTACAAAGTTCTCCATAAAAACTTTGTGTGGTTTCTTTGCATAGGCAACAACATTTTATGTGCAGAAATAACATTAGAATGTTTCTGCACAGGAAACACAAATGCCGTACATGCCAATATATGTCAAGAACAAACCTGCACATTCTATTTTAGTTCAATGGAGAGACCTTTCTCAAAGCTCCTATTAAACCAAAGTGTTTCTTTTACCTCCTCTGAAAATTCAAGATCTATATCTGGGTCAGTTTTGGCAAAGATATTCTGGTTTTTTTGATAATGGGGTAAATGTCATAGGCTTGGAGTGTTAATGCAGGTCTAATGTTGCTTCTCAGTAAGTCTTCTCTGAAAGTGTGAAGATGGTTACTTTTGGAGAAAAGATTCTGGGCTGGTTCATATATCTTTTAATCTCCACCTTGTAGCTTCTTCCCTCTGGTAACATTGCTGCTTCTTTCTCTAGGGTTATCAAACATGCATTCCTCCCTCTGGTAACATTGCTGCTTCTTTCTCTAGGGTTATCAAACATGTATTCATATCCAGCACATGCATTCTTTCATTATAGGTATACACATGGGCTGGGAGGAAGCTCTCCATAGAGGGCATTTACTGTATTGATCACCCTTGTTGTCCCTCTGGGGAATTTTGAAGGAAGGGCCAAGCTCCATCTTAGCAGTGTGCCACCTTCAGAAGCTGGTGAGTTCCCCAATATGCCCCAGAATGAGGCAGGAGAAACAAAGGCAAAGAGGGATTTTTTTCCTTCCTGTAGATATCTTCATGGCTTACTAGAGATTTGGAACGACTCACAGCCAGCAGCTATGAGTAGAGTGGGCAGAGGTGAGGTCAAGCTTTTGCTTCAGTTTCATAATGTACTCACATATTTTCACATAACCCCACAGACCTAAACAGCCTTTTGAAAAATTGTGTTATCTGCAGCCTCTGTTGACTCAGGCAATTTTCCTGTTTTCCAAACAATGGCCCTTTCTGCATGAGGCAAGGGAATCGCTCTGTGCCGTTACCTACCACTTCTTCTGGGGTCCGAAGCAACACGGACTGTCCCTGAAGCCCTTCTGCAGGGCTCCTCCTTGGTCTAGGGTGAATTGGAGCAGTGCAAGGTCTGTAGATCTGCACTGTTCCGGCTTCCAAAATGACGGCTTCCAGCTTCCAAAATGGCGGCTTCCGGCTTCCAAAATGGCGGCTTCCGGTTGGTCTAAAGCCCGCCCTCTGCATTGGTGTGAGCCTGCGAATCTGCATAACAGAGCAGGAACGCAATGGCATGTTCCAGGAAAATAAAGACCTGTTTTTTTCCAATCTTTCAAAAACATGCTGGAGGACCACTTGGGGTCATCTTGGAGCGGACCGAGATGCGGATCTCCAGTAAGTAGTCCGTTCTTAGTCTGCTCCAAGGTGCAGATGATCTCCCTGCTAGGACGCAGGGCCCCATCCTAATTGCCTGGTGCAGAAAGGGCCAATATCTCTCTGTCTGCCTTGTTTTGGCTTACTATTTTGGCTTACCTCCTGCTCTGCATAAACTATAGGATGGCATTTGATATGCTAGCTTCCCAAGAATTAGTGCAAAGCATATAGTGCAGAGTGTTCCATTACATAAACACCGGTGTTATTTATATAAAAGCATATAATAAGATAACATCTGAATGCTCAGTTTTACGAACCATAACAGCAGTGATTCATTTCTGAAAATGTGATAGCAGGGAAAAATTGACAGTATATGTCATTCAGAATCTACCTTCCCCCTTTTTATTTCATCAGATTTGTTTTGCTCAGTTTTTTATACATTTTATATTAAAAATGGAATAGTTTTCTGAAAACAAAGATTAAATCGTCCAATTTTTAAAAACATATGAAAATTTTTTATTCTATTATTCTATTCTATTCTGTTCTATTCTATCCTGTTCTGTTCTGTTCTTTATTTTATTCTATTTTATTACGCACCTGTTTTCTGGGAGGATATGTATATTCTGTTTTTTTTAATGATACCATTTCTTTTTCTTCCTCATTGTGAATGAGGAGATGAAAAACCAAATATCCCAAATGGATTCCTTTGAGGGAGGGAATACATTTTCTATTCTTGAAGGTGTGATAATGGGGCTTCCCATTAGCTAGGCTTATCAAAGGGAGACACTTCTCTCTTCAGGTAAACCAAGGGTTAATGAGATGTTAGGATTACATCAAGGGTCACAGGGTGAGAGTTGACCAACCAAAAGGAAAGGGTCAGCATCACAGGTCACAAGGTGAGAATTGACCAACCAAAAGGAAAGAGGCGGGCCTCTTGGAGATGCTTCCAGATCCTTTCAAGGAGGAAAATAAAACTTCTGAGAGGCCATGTGGCCAGAGAGAGACACAGAGAGACACAGAGAGAGAGAAGAGAGAGGGAGAGCTGGCCCAGTTGAGCTGGCAGGCATGCTGTATCTCCTGGACCCCCCTCTCTCCTCCTTTAGACCATCTACGCCTGTAACCTAATTGTGAGTAACTAGAAATAAGTAGTTAGTCGCATTAGGGATGTTGTTATTTTGGGAATTGGCTGATCTTAAGAATGTATCTGTGCTGTTATATCTGTTTTGTAAATTCTTGTAACTAAGTGTACCTGGGAGAGGGGGTCTCCCAAGTGTGATATTGTTTATTTGCATGCCTTGATTAAAACAATTTTATAAACCTCCGTTTCTCTCCATTTCCACGCCAGGGTTGGCACACGCTACATAGGACCTCTCACTCAGGGGAAGGGGGAGGTGGAAGTTCCTTATGCTTAGAGATTAGGCAGAGTCCCTCCTGTTCTGTCTAAGTAATTCTTAATTCAGGGGGGTGGTGGCAGCATACTTGAGAGAGTTGGGGAGATTGCCAGTCGTTCCATGCGTGGAAGTCAGCTTTGGAAGGCTGGCAAGAACCCTAGTAAAACACTGGGAGGAAATTTCCAGTTTTGCAAAGGTGGAAGTCCACTAAGAGACTGGAAATAAACCTACAGTGTCACAGAAGGGTCAAACACAAATAAACACAATGTTTCTCCTCTGAGATACAAGAAAACTGTCAGTGTGCTTCCCATCACAGCCTCTTATGAAAAACAGGTAATCTAACTCACATTAGACTATGGAGGAGAAACAAAAGACAGCAGTAGATATGCATAGAAAAGGAGGAATTCCTTATACTTTTATGAAGATGACAAGGAGTTGCTGAACAATGTGTGAGAAGACTGAACCAATTGATATTCATTGATATCCCACCATCCTTCATTGTGGTGCAAATACTGACTCTCCTCCATACTCTCTGTTCACAACAATATTGTGAGGTAGATCAAGCTGAAAGAGAACAAGAAATTATTGATCCAGCGAGTTTCATGGCTCAGAGGGACTTCAACTTGAATTTCCCAGATTCCAGTCCAACATAGAGAGTAAGTCTTCAATTCTGGGCAGGATGCTTAAGCAGGTAGCTGAAGAAAAACAATGTTCTGGATCCATATCGGTCTGGTTTCCAACCAGGTTTGGTCACTTGTGCTGCTTGAATAATTTGTTATCTGGTGGTTTCCAAAAGTTCTGTACATTCATACCTTCTTTTCCAAACATATGGAGGAGAGGGAAGATCTTGCTGCCTCTTTGTTACATGCTGGACACTTTCTAGAGCAACAATACATAGAATATTTGTGTGAAAGAGGACCAACCTGGATACAGAAAAGGAGGAGGCAAAGTTACCAAGGTAATGCAAACACAACACATATCAGAGTTTTAGATATGAACAATTTTTCAATCTCTCACTTTCTACAATGCCTCTAGGAAAATTTCACAAAGATGGACGAACTCAAATTTTAGGGGGCAGAACCCTCATTTTGCCCTCTGTTCTCCATAGCTATACCCTTGCTGCTAAGGGAGCTCTTCTCCACTCCCCTGAACTGCAAGGCTAGAGTTATCTGGCAAAGAATGCTAAGTCCTTCCTCAAACTATAAATCATGGGATTTTTTTGGATGAAGCCATGGCAGTTAAAGTGGTATCAATCCTAAAACTATGTAGTGTGGATATACCCCTCATTTGCTACCTTCTCTCTCAGGCCTCATCCACCTGATACTCAACAATCAAGGAAAACACGCTCTCTTTCTCATAATCTCTGGCTGTACACCTCTGTCACACACCCTCACATTTACCTGATTTGTAAGCTAAAAGGTCCTGTACTTTGCAGCTTTGTTACACAAGGTTGTTGTTCCACCCCCTGATCATTTTAATTGTCCCTTTTGGTACCTTTTTCAGGATTACAATATCATTTTGAGGTGCCATGACCATGATACCAGTATGTGTATATATATTTATACAGATGACTACATTACCAACCTCCGCCGGCTGGGGGCAGCCCAAGGCGGGCTGGGAGAATACTTTCAGTGACATGTTTTCATCAAGACTCAGGCCATTTCTTTACCTGACTGGGTTCTGGTGACATCCCATCAGAGTGTGACAGGAACACTCTCTTCTGCACCTGGCTGGCTCCCTGCAGAAGGAAACGCAAGTGACACACACCTGCCTTCTGCAGTGCTGCTGACCTCTTTCCCATGCTACACTGGAGAAGGAAGCATGAGATCACACTTCTGCCCCTTCTGCATGGCTGGAAGTGACAGCAGTGTTGCACAATTGCGGGCACTTAACGGATTTTTCTATTAACTGAATATCCCATGATCACAATGCGTGGGGACACAATGGCTGCAGGTCTGCAGTGACATCATGTGAAAACATGACCTGCAGACTGCTGCCATCACGTCCTATAGCAGGACTGCGATGGCATGTAGAGACAGAAGGGTACGCTAGAAGAATGTATGTGATATGAAATCCGATCAGTGGTGTTTAATCTAGAGGAGATCCAGATGTTAACTTCCTTACCTGATTGTGCCTAGTGGGCTCAAGTTCGTTTTTTAAAAGATATTCTGCATAACAACAACTTGAGTACTACTGGCAACAGCAGAAGGTTGCTGCTGTTTTTCTGATTAAATATATTGTCCGTTCACTGCAATAAACTGCCTTCTGGACTTACTTTAGCCCCACAAGATTTAGATTTCTGCCTCATAAAGCACCACAATGCTTCCATTATCTCTTTGTTAATAGAACATCCTAATATTTGTCTTTGCTAGTACAGTACAGAAAGTTTCAGGCATGACTACACATTTTTGTCACATTAAGTGCTGGTGAGACAAAGGCTGCAATAACTGGATGCACCAGGATGGGGTGGGAGTGGGGGAAACAGCTGAAGTTACAGCAGGAAGTATTTGCTGTGCATTGATTGTAAAGCCTTTATGTTCCCCCTGCAGGAAAAGGAAATAAAAAATAGACACCAATGAGAATGTCAATTGTGCTTTAAAAGAAAATCCTTACACTCTTATCTTCAGAGGCAGCCACTGGCTCTCTTGTTTTTGGGCAGTGAACCTATGCTGAGTTTCGTGAGAGCAAACTACTATGCATTTTACAAGTTCTTGAAGCCTCCAAGCCAAAACGGGACAACTGGGGTGTTTGGAACTGAGAGAAAAACTAGAATGGTGGGTATAACAGAAAACTTGGGGAATGGAGGAAAACAGAGGGATGCAGTCATCTTTTTATAGAAATTCTGTATAGTAGGGGAGGGCAACTGTGTCAGGCCAGGGGCCAATTTCTCACTGACCCCACCCCCATAGGCTCCACCTGTCTACATTATCAAAATACTTCCATACTTCTTTGCAGTCCATCTGTCTACATTGTCCAAATATTTCCATAGTTCTCTGCAGTCCATCTCAAAATGGTAGTTTTCTGTCACCATTTCGAGAGGGACGGCAGAAGAAAATGGAGGTATTTGGGGGGGACATGGAGTTCTGAGCTGCTTGTGGGAGGTGGGTATATTATTACATATTTTCACATGGTTGGGGAGATTTCTGTATGAGTTTAGGGGCAAAAATGGACCAAATATGACACTGAAATTTTTAATTTTTCCTGGAGTTTGGGGGGCTGCAGAGGATGCATGAAACCTGCAGCCTGCACTTTGCCTATCCCTGCTCTACAGAAATTGTAGAACTTGTACTTGGAGCTCAGTAAGAGTGAGAGAGAAGGACAAATTCTATGCTGGGCATTAGAAAGGGAACCAATTCTAAAATTGCCAATATTGTACTACCCTTATACAGTTCTTGGTGTGACCAAATCTGGAATATTGCCTTCAGTTCTGGTTACCTCACCTAAAAAGAATATTGTAAATCAAGAAGAGAATGGGGAGAAGAAAAAAAGCAACTAAATTGAACAAGAGACTAGAATAACTGATCTAGAAGTAAAGCCTTGGGGCTATTCAGCTTTTTAAAAATGAGCAAGTGGAGATGTGATAAAATTATGTACAGTAGATCCTCCACTTTTCATAGAATCATAGAAATGTAGAGTTGGAAGAGACCACACGGGCCATCCAGTCCAATCCCCTGCCACGCAGGAACACCCTCAAAGCACTATATTCCAAACACCCCTTTTGCAGGGGTTAGGGGCACAAGACCCCCATGGAAGTAGAAAAAACACAAAGATAAAAATTACAAGCACTATTTTTTTAAACCTGAGAATCCAATTCTCTAGGAATCTCTAGGCCTTCCAGCATCAGTCTATGGTCAACCTCTGGCAGAAGTTGACCATACAATCACATGACCTATAGGATCTAGAGATTCCTAGACAGAACATATTAATAAAATCCATGAATCATCAAATCCATGAAAGGGAAATAAGTGAATGTAGAGGGACAATTATATAATGTAGAAAACGATAAACACCGGAATCCTGTATGACTGGTTAGGTCACATAATTTTACATATATTTAGCCACATAGCAGAGTTTCTAAGAATCCTCTCTACTGAACTGCAAAGATGTGTAACAGGACAATGAGAAGAGTGCCCAAAGCACATCTGTGTGCAGTGTGCATCAGTGCACAAAGTGTATTGGTACACAATGCACATCACTGTGCACACACATCAGTGTACGATGCACATTACTATATGGTGTGCAATGGTGCATGCACTTTGGGCACTGAGCACTGATGCATATCATGCATTTTGCCAGCAGCGCTCAACTGAATATGGACATCATTCAACTGTGCAGTTCTAATTTCTGAAGACATAAGTCCACCTACAAAAATGTAAGACCTCAAGGATTCTGCTGAGAGTTTTCTGCTTCTTGATAATACAACACAAGGTTATCCATTGAAGCTAAATGCTGGGGAGATTCAGGACAGGTGAAAGGAAGTAGTTTAGGCAATGGATAAATTGTGGAATTCACTGTCACAGGATATACTTATGGATTCCACCTTTGATGGTTTTAAAAAAGAATTAGATAAATTTATGGAGAATGGAGCCATTAGTGGCCACTAATCACAGTGGATATAGGTCATCTCCACAGCCAGAAATATTATATCATGTGTTGGAAGCATGAGATGGAAAGTGAAGTTAAAGAATTCTTGTTGGTGGGCTTCTCATAGGTAACTGCTTGGCCACTATGTGGATAGAATTTTTAATTAAAGAGGCTTTTGAACATGGCTCTTATGTTCTCAAGGAGACTGTCTTATTATCTGTATCAGGGATAAAATCAACATGCAGTCCAACTTGCTTCAATACACTTTTGTCAAATATCTGATGCCAGCTTTTCCTCTTGCCTCAGGGAACAAAATGTCTTGAACATGCACTCTGGCCCTTTCCACACGGGGGAGAAACCGGGTAACACGGGGTAGGACGACCTCACCTGGAGGTCGTCTACACCGTGGAGTGCGCTAGGGCGGTTAGAAATGTGGAGTTTCCCCACCTTAAACCACCCTTGTGCAGCCGCAGGGGTGGCGCCGCGTGTTTTATAAAGACCACATTTCATGTGGTCTTTATGAAACACGTGAGCGCTAGCCCATCGCAGCGCCCCATGGGGAATTGTAGGGGCGCACAAGCATGTCCCTGCAGAGCTGCCCGGGGCTGGGCTTCTGGCTGGCGCGCTTCTCCGATTGGCGGAGAGCCGCTGGAAGCTGCCGGGCGCCATTTTGGGCGCTGCCGGGCGCCGCCAGGCACCACCGCCATGTAGAGCAGCAAACGCGCACTGCTCCCCATGGCGACAGATCGAGATAAGCTCCGTTCCCACATGCGCCACCCTGTTTCCCCACGTTTCACACCTCCCTGTGTGGAAAGGGCCTCTGCCTCACTTTCCCATTCTTGCTGTCTACTGCCTTTTCAAGAGGCAAACCCAGGTCATACTAGCTTTTAATTTTTGAAGGGAATGCTTTCAGTGTTTTTCCTTTAAAATCTAGTGAGTGTGGTTGGGGCCTGCATCACCTCTATAGGGGGCAGGCCAATCCTCAGCCTAAGTCAGTGGTTCTCAACCTGTGGGTCCCCAGATGTTTTTAGACTTCAGCTCCCAGAAGCCCTGAGCATTGACCATAGTGGCTGAGGCTTCTGGGAGCTGAAGTCCACAAACATCTGGGGGCCCACAGGTTGAGAACCACTGGCCTAAGTGATGAGTAACCTGGAAAAATTCTTCAGATAAATTTTGTGGCTTTAAAGTCAGATGTTACTCTGTGTTTCAGAAGACTTTGATAAATTTTAGCTGAAGACATCTATGTGTCTGTTCCCCATGTTCAAACACTCTGTCTATACCTTTTGTCTTCTCGATTGTTGTATTTTAGATTGGGTTAAACAATTCTTATGAACAGTTTCCCATGAATATTCATGATGCTGAGTAAATTAAAAAAAATAAACAAAATGCAGTCCTAACCCATACTCAGTTAGTATGTTTTATCCTTTGCTAATAAATTTCACATCCAAAGCACTGGGAGTTTCTATTCTTGAATGAACATAAGCATGTGTAAGCAAAATTGTTCAATTTTTCATGAGCACTGCTGAAGTTAAAAAAAATGTACCAGTTTAGAAGTATGTAAAAGTATGTTAACTTTTTGCTGAAGAAGAAAGTGCCCACTAAAATCCAATGGTAAAATAAACATCAGTTGCCTCAAAACTTAGGCCCTTTCCACACGGGGGATGGGGGAACGGGGCAGCGCACGCAGGGACGGATCTTACCTGAAAACGGGTTGCTCCGTCCCTGCGGGGAGCGCGCGTTCGCTGCTCCACACGCTGGCGAGTTTCGGCGGTGTTCGGCGGCGCCCAAAATGGCGGCCGGCGACTTCCGGCGGTGCTCCGCCAATCAGGGCAGCGCACCAGCCGGAAGCCCGCCCCGGGCAGCTCTGCAGGGACGCGCTAGCGCGTCCCTGCAGTTTCACACGGGGCGCTGCAATGGGTTAGCGCGCTCGCGTTTCGTAAAAACCTCATAAAATGTGGTTTTTAAAAAACGCGCCGCGCCACCCCTTGCGGCCGCGCTAGCGCAGTTTGAGGTGTGGAACCTCCACTATTCAAACCGCTCTAGCGCGCTCCACGGTGTGGACGACCTCCGGATGAGTCGCCCTAAGCCGTTTTTTTCCCCCGTGTGGAAATGGCCTTAGATAGTAGGGTTTTACTGAAGAGAAAAAGAATTTTTCTGTTTTTCCTATTAGATAAATATTTGGGTTTTTTGATATTTATGAAATAAATGTTTTTTGCATTAAGCTTTCTGAAACTTTTAAGTTTGTGTTTCCATTGTTGTTGTTTGTGTGCCTTCAAGTCATTTCTGACTTACAGGGTTTTCTGGGAGTGAGAGTGTGCAACATGCCCAAGCTCTCCCAGTGGGTTTCCATGGCCAACTGGGGAATCAAACCCTGGTGTCCAAGGCCATAATACAATGCTCAAACCACTACATCATGCTGGCTGTCTTGCATTTCCATACATTTCCTTATTTTAATTAATTCATATTGTTTGAAGGTCTTTGCTTTGAGCTACAGGAGAACAATTAAGCACAGCATAGCTTATTTCCTTATGATTGGTACTGGGCATTTATCTAGGTAAGCAATTACTTAAAATTATTTTTCATTTTTTGGCATAAATGAAGACTCTAACCAAAGTATATGTATAGATGTGTTTATCTTCTTCCATCATGACAGTTTGCTGTCTGTTTGCTGTAGTGTATGTGTTTTTCTTATTTCAGATTTTTAAGGAGACTTTATTTTGGAAAAAAAAAGAGAGAGATTCCTTTACTACTCTGAGACAGAGTAATGTTGCAAAATCCTTGTATTCAATAAGCTATGCTTTAATAATCAAAAGTCATTTAACAATTCAGATTTTTTTTTAAAAAAAGTCATGGCTTAAGACCATTAATAAAGTTGTCTCATCACACTTCCCGAAGCCAGGAAAATAGAATTTAGAACCAACTCTTTACGTTGCAGATATGCAGCATAAATTCAACAGTGGAAGAAGCCCTGTTATAGCACCATAGTAGGACTAAATGGTATGAGCCTTCTCATTTCTCATTCTGGATTTGTTGGATGTCATCTGAGTTTGGAAACTAAAGCCATTTCCATACAACGTTGGTGTCCCATGATGGGGATGTGTTGCTGGTGGTCCAGGGCGTTATCATAGTCTTGTTACTAAGGTGTCCCCACCCATCGTAATCACGGGATATTCCATTAAAGGAAAAAATCTGTTAATGGCCTGTGATTGTGTGATGCTCCCATAGCTGGTGGCCATGCGGAATGGGTGGAAGTGTGATCTAGGTGCTTCCTTCCCCAGTGCAGCATGCGAAAGAGGCCGGCTGCACTGCAGAAGGAAGGCTGCATCACTCATACTCCCATCTGCAGGCAGCTGTCTGGGTGCAGAGGGGAGCACTAGGGACACACTCCCATCCTGGTAAACATGCTGCTGGGATGATGCTGGGACAACAGTGGAAAAGGTGTGGAAATGGCCTAAGATACTTGATAGGGATCAAAAACTCTGGGTGTTATGCTGTTGCAGCTAAAAAGTAATAAATGTGAAGGTTAAGCACACTGTTTAAGCAGATCTAACCAACATGGTGAGTTGTTGTTATCTGCCTCAAACTTGGCTTTGCTTATGGTGACCCTATGAAAAAGAGATCTTCATGAGTCCTGATCATCGATAGCCCTGCTCGGGTCTTTGAACTCGGGGGTGTAGGTCTATTTGTTGAATCCATCGATCTGTAATGCGGTCTTTCTCTTTTCCTATTGCCACCCATTTTTCTCAGCATTATTGTCTTTTCCAGTGAGCTGTTTCATGATATGTCCAAAGTATGATAGAAGCCATTTTGGCTTCCAGGGAGAGTTCAGGATTGATTTGCTCTGGGATTCGTTAATATGTCTTTTTGAGAGTTCATGGTGTTCATACCATTTTCTTCTATTGACACATTTCACATCAGTTGATTCTTTTCCTGTCAGCTTTCTTCATTGTCCAGGTTTTGAAACCATGAACAGAAACTGAAAATACTATGATATGGATGATTCTTACTTTGATATCTTTATATTTGAGGATATCCTCTAATTCCTTGGTAGCTGTCTTTTCAAGTATTAGCCTTCGTCTGATTTTTTTCCTAATGGGAGTTGCAGTCCACCAACACCTGAAAAGCCACAAATTGTCTAACCCTATTTCTAAAATACTGTTTACTTTAATTACACAAATTTGCTACCTATTTTTAACCTGGTAGTGAAATTAGCAAAATAATAATGGCAAATATTTCTGGGAGGTTAATACTTTTAAAAAGCTTATCTAAGAGATTAGCACACAACCAAACCTTGTCTAAGACCCTTTCCACACCTTACCTTGTTCTGACGCTGGGGTGCGGGGATTACACGAGCAGCCTCTGCCGAAAGGCTCTCCCTTCCCTGCTGCTTCAGCTCTGCATGAGCTGCCTGCTCACACGAGAACCCCACCTTTTCCTTCCGCAGTTTCCCAGGCTGCACTGGGGCAGTAAGTGTGACCGGCCTGTTGGGGGATGATAGGAGTTTCAGCCCCACAGAAATGCAGTGGAAAAGCCAGAGCACAGCTAGCCAACAGCAGCAACCTTGTTCCCCAATAAGGATACTCACACGTGGAGGAGTTTCTTCCAAAACAGGAGGCACTTTATCTTGCAGCAAAGTTCCGTTATATACAAAACATAGAACAGACTGACAAGATGGCCTGGCTCCAGAGGCTGCACACGCCAGGTAAGTACATGTGGGGCCCGGGAGCAATGTGTGATCGCACACCATTTTCAGCTTCAAGCTGAAAATGAAAAGGTGCGCGATCAACAGCTGTCGGCCCCTGGAGTGTCGCACGATTTTCAGTGCATCGTGCAGATCGCTCTTTGCAATTGCGCAACACTCCAGGCCCTCTTTCGCATGGAAAATGCCGTGCAAAAAGGGCCTAAGACAAGCTTATGGGGTGCCAGGTGAGGAAGATTATTTTAAAGAGTAGAGGCAGTCCTTTTAATGAACAAGATCTATGCCACCATTGGGATTACTTTTTAAAACACTTGTACTTTGAGTAGCTGTGGCGCAGCTGTTTTTGCTGCAGCTCCTGTGTGGAAACTTGTATGTGAAAATACTTTAGACCATGTGGTTTCTCATGATGCTGTGGTGCTTTCATGTAGCACAAATGATGTCTGGTCCACCAGGAAGCAAGCAGATTACAAATAGCAGGAGCGTGAGCATTACTCCTCATATAACTAAAAGTACATGCAAATTGAGCCTTTTTGGCAGCCATTCAACAAATGAGCACAATGCTTTCGACCTGCAAGTGGCTGATATGTAGAGCAGGCATGACTTTCTTTCATCTGGAGTCAGCCTAGCCATAATACATGGAAAGTAAATGGTGCTATTACTCAGTCCCCATAGTCTTACAAATCTGTCACTGAAGAATTGTAGGTTTTGGTTGTATAATGGTAGCATTCTCTTTCTTTGGAAAATCTAGATTTAAATGAAGATGCGGCATGATAATGCTGACCAAGATCCTATGTAAGATATGCAGACACAATGGTCCTTTTCGCACATCATTCGCCATGCAAAAGGGCCTCTGGAGCATCGTGCAATTGCAAGGAGCTGTCCACATGACGTCCTCGCAATTGCATGATGCTGCCGGGGCTGGTAGGCGCCAATCGTGCACTATTTTATTTTCGGCTTCTAGCTGAAAATGGCGCGCAATCGCACATTGCTCCAGGGCCCCGCGCACACTTACTGTGTGTGCGGAGCCTCTGGAGCTGCGGCGCTCACGCTTCCAGCCCCAGCACAGCCTGGGAAAATCCCAGGCTGCGCTGCAGAAGGAAGAGGAGGAGCCCTCACGCTGCCTACTCGCAGCGGTTGCGGAGCTGAAGCAGTGGGGACACAAGAGCCTGTTGCAAGAGGCTGCTCACGTGATCCCCGCACCCCAGCACTGTGAAAAGTTAAGGTGCGGAAAGAGCCAATGTTGTAGCTCCTCAACGAACTTCTGAAACCCACTTTAAAAGCCGATCTGCCATCCAAAACAACAGAAGTCTGTGCTTCTGTCAAGCAGGGTAATTTACAGTGATGTGACTTGCACTCTCCAGCCAATGAGTAACTCTGCAAGGAGCAAAATTGCAGATTTCTGCAGGGCCTTGTTGCAACTTTTCATTGTGATGTTGTTCATTGGCAGGAAGAGGCAGGTTAAGATATCTTGCAGTGCAGCAGCATAATGCAGAATCCTGCATTTGGTAAGGTATCTTTGAATTCTCTAGTCCCCTGCATTAGAACTCTCTGGGGGAAAAAAAAATCTAAGTATCTCACAAAATTAAACATACCAGTATTCCACAGAGATGGACCTAGGACAGTTCAAGTATATCAAAATACTATAATTGTGTAATGTGAATATACCTTAGCTGAGGTCCAAGCCAGCTATCAGACCATGTCTCTCAATATAAGACCTTCTTTCTGTTCTGATATCATAAGCACAACTTATGAGAGGGCCTTCTCAGTGGATGCCCTTGTACCTTGGAACTCCCTCTCTAAGGAGGCTAGAATGCCACCTCCTTGATGTCCTTCTGCAACAAGCAAAAACTTTTTTATTCGGACAGGCTTTTAGAATTGAAAAAGGGCTGTTAGTGCTGCATTACTTTAAATGATATTATTATTGTTTTTAAAATGTTTAGAGAGCAAGCTTTTAACATGCTTCTTGATTTACTTCAGTTTCAGCATGGCTTTTTGTATGTTTTTATGCCACCTCTGGAGTTTCTAGAAGGATTCTTTCCAAGCCCTAACTGGAAATGCCAGGGTTTGAACTTGGAACTTTTGCTATCATGTACTTACCTTGGAACAAGAGTAGAGTAGAATTTGCTTCCAAGTCAATACACATTTGTTTGTGCTGTAATCATATCCTTCAGGAATGGTGGCACAGAATTGGCCCAAATGTCTATTGGTAAATCTAGAATAAATAGTGTAGCAAAGAGCTATAGCTGACTGTTATGCCAAATGAGTGTTGCTAATATGTCTGCGAATGTGCTTCTGGAAAGACATATATATTGTACGTGAGTGCTCCCTGGTACTTACTGGTTGAACTGGAATCTTGTTTGGCTAGGATAGGAAGAGCTGAATGAATGACCAAAAAGATATCTTCCATGCCCCCACACAAAAATAACAATAAATATTGAATACTGACTGCTTCTAGGATATGGGAAGCAATTAGATGTTATACAAGAATACCCTTTGGCAAAGAGTTCTGTTTCCCAATGTGACATTGTACAGTTGGCAAAAATGCATTATAGACAGCAAATTATATGGAAGATCACCTTTGGGTGGGGGTGATCAACTCAACATTCTTCTCTCTTGTTAATCTATTTCAATGTAGCCTCAAAGGAGACATTTGTTAGTCCCTGGAGCCCACCAGAGACCTCTGAATCTCCAGCCTTCTGTGTTTTTTTTTTAACGGCCTAAAATATTTAAAATCACAGGAAATCCACAATGTGGCACCTTGACTCTCTTGGCTCTCTCTATATCCCCCCAGATCAAATCAAATCAAATCAAATCGAAGCAAGCAAGCAAACAAAAAACCAAGGGGGAGATTTTGGCTGATATGTTGCACAAATGACATTACACCACTTATGGCTGCTCTGGGAGGACCTCTGTGGCCCTTCAGGAAGCATCATGTGTGACACCTGCCCCCTCCTCAGTGCCCCTCTGGTCTAAATAAAGCCATGAGTCTGAGCCTTGAGGGTCTGAGCAATTACTACCAAGTCACTAGCACTGTCTCAGGAAAGATAGATGGGTAGCAGGATATGTGAATGATTATCAGGTTAGTGACAGCTTATCTGAGATAGCGCTACTTGGGTTAAGCCAAGTACCTGGGAATGTCTCAAAGGAAAGCCAGATGGCCACCCGGCCGTGTTGTTGATTCTTTTGTTTTAGACAACCTGCTGAAGTATCTTTTCCTTACCCCAAAACCACATAAAAGGAGAGCCTAGATTCAAGAGAATTCATTCAGGGAGGGAGAAAGATCGGCTTGCTGCCTTTATCTCTGTCAGAAGCTTTTTACTAGAACATTGCTCAACCCCCTGGCTATACCTTGCCTAACCTCTCCCTGCTTTAAGTTGAAATTACTGAAGCCTGACCTAAATTGCTGTCTTTCATATTCCCATTTTTCCAGGGTCTTGTTAGCATATTCTCTCTCTTAAATTCCTTATTCTGGGCCAAGAGGACCTTGGCTAGTTTGTTCTCTTCTCTTTGCATTCCAGATTGTTACCCTGTTTACTGGGGGTCCTGTGAGGGACACCAAAATGTGCTCAACTATAGGTGGGGAAAATTAGCTCTGAGCACTGCTTTAGTTTTACGAGAGGCAGGGTAACTTAGCAGGTTCTTGAACCCTATGTCTACGGGGTCAGGCCAAGTCAAGAAGCAGACCGATTTGAAAGTAATGAATGATCTTTATTAAATACAGGCACACAATGTAAGCAAGACACACACACAGATATCTAAGGAAAATAAAGGTGTGAGTAAGATAGCGGGATTTTCAGAGGGATAGTTGATTCGGGTGATACGAAACCTGTTCCCGAAGCCTGGAAGAAGATAGAGAGTGATGCTGGGGTTCGATGTGGCTCAGCACGTGGAGCTGAGGGGAAGCTCGCCAAGCGATGCGGCAGCAAGGCGGTCTGGAACTCAGGAGCGATCCGAGGAAGGTCTCAGAATCAAGGGTTTTTATAGGGAGAAGTGTGACTGCAGGCTATACCTTACTCAGGGACAACAATGAGTTTTGGGTGCGAGACAATGTCTCCGAAAGGTCACAATTTAGCATGATGGAATCAGAGCCGAATTAACAATGGTGTAGCCAGTATGTAAATGCACAACACTTGACAGTGGATGGTTCGGCCTTTGTCAAGTTGCCCACTCGGGGCAGGGAGCCTTTTGTAGGTTGTGCGCATACATAATGTGGTGTTTGCCGGGGAGGTCCCTGAAGCTGCGATCTGGCTATTTCTGGCTTGCCTGTATTGTTTGAGAATATTTCAGCAGCTAAGTGCCAAGCCTAGTTTTGTGCTTGTCCGGGGGCCTCACAAACACGTGGAGAAGGGTGGTGGAATAAGGCCGAATTATGATATCAAAGTGATATCTAGGGGTATCTCCAAGGAGGCCTAAACTGTAGTAACAAGATCAAAGTTCAACATTTCCTTGTTCTGCCTCAGGAAGGGTTGATGAGACTTAGGAGAGTCAATTTTTGTCCTCCCTTGGTAAGAATGTAAATCCTTCACTATTTCACCTATGTGAGAATGCATAATTACCACAGTTTCATTCTCGAAAACAAATATTTCTGTGCCCTATTCTCCTGTATTCAAGTGTTGCTAAGTGTTCCAGGGGATAGTCCTACACAGGAAAACACTTCGTTCTAATTCAGCCCTTTTCTTTCTGCCCACCATCTCTCTCCTTCTTGTCTCAATGTACTGGGTGGTGGCAAGTGTTGCAGCCTGGCAGCCTTCATTTGCAAAATTCGGGCAAGGAAGATAAGAGAAAGAGGGAAGTATATGAGACTTAAGTAATCATATCAAAGTACCAGCTATTAAAGAGAAGCACCAAGGCTAGCTCTACCATATTATACATGCTGGCATGGAAATTTATATTGCCAAATTTTCAAAAAAGCAGTAACAGACAATCAAAATTCATGAGACATATGGTTGACAATCAGGAAGTAGCTATTAAGAAGTCTGTGTTCCCTCTAAATAACAAATGGAAGTGTTGATTTTTGTTAACCTAGCTATGTATTTATTTGTAAAATTAACATATTTTCCACATTCATAAACTATACGATGCACACATTTCTATCTTTATGAAGGGCTCTCAACCCAGAATATAGGATATTTTGACATCATGTTCAGTCCATATGAAAGGAAAAGCTTTTCATCCCTCAAATAGGGGTATCCCTTATAATCAAGGGCCCCTGCCATCCCTATAAGGGACAAGCTCTCTGGCCCTTAAATAAGGGGCATCCCTTATAAAAAGGGACACTGGGCAACCTTAGTGGGGAAAAAAACATGACTGGAGAATTTCAGACTAAGTGCTTAGGGATGACATCTCCTTGCTTCCGCTGCTATTGAATTTGATGTACTCAGATAGAGGAAAACTTAGCTTGTGCTGAAAGCAGGCACTACACACTGGGATTATAAAAGCAGATATATCCAAGATGGGCAGGTCTATCATTTTATGAGGTTCAGTTGGATTTATGATATTAGCCCCTTTTTTTTTTAGAGAGTTTAATGAGCACTATCTAATAAAGTGACTCAATTAACAATGTTCACTGATTTAGTAACTGCCTGCTGCTCATCATACTGTATCTATTTTTTTTTAAAGAGAGGCAGATAACAGAAATGCAGGGTTTCTAAATTTGTTATGCCAAGCTGCTATTAGAATCCCAGGATTACGTCAACTTATCATCCGAAGAAGCACTGCTCTGTGGGAGTAAACAAGGCAGGATCCAAATCCTCCTTAGCTTTTCAAGATCAATGCTTCCTCAACTCCATCTCCCTATATGGCGCCACTGGCAGCATCCATGGCATCCCTGTTTCTAATTAATCACCTCCGCTGAGAATGTAATTAGCAGCTTAATTAGGATCATCATCCCCTAGCACTGTTTTAGCAGTCTAAACCAGCTGTGAGATACTGGCTAGATCTTAACAAAACCCTACAGCTTTCATGAAATCTCCTACTGGAGCAGAAGGTATCAACTCTCTCCCCCCACCCCACTTTTGGTGTCTCAGAAAGAATTTCTTGATTAACCCTGATCAGGAACAGGAGACCTGACTGATTAGGCTGTCCTGTGATGCTAACAAATCAGGATTGGGAGAGGACAACCATCATTTCCGACATGTTTCTTGCCTCCTCACATGCATTAGCTGCCAGCTTCTTCCCACTTTCCTTCATTAATGATGGAAAGAGATGTGAAACATTGTTTGCATTGCTAATGACCTTTACAAATCAGAGGTGATCTTCTGAATGTCATAGAGCACTTACAGTTCCTGCTTTTGCTAGACTTCTTAAGCAGTGTCTTTCAGCCTTCACATTTCCTGTCAACTTATGGTGCCACAGTAATAGAATTTTCTTAGGGAAGGAACATTCAGAAGCAGTTTGCTACTGTATTCCTCTGGCTATAGCCTATGGGACCTGGTATTCCCTAATATTCCCTGCTAGCCTCCCTTCCAAGTACTAGTCATGTCTGACCTTGCCTAGCTTCTGAGATCACACAGGACACAGTGCGTTCAGGGTATTTAATGCCTTCCAAAGGCAGTGCCAGTCCAAGTCATTTTTCTGCTAAACCCAAATGCTTCTTGTCCCCTCTCCATTCTTTAGTTAGGGCTAAAACTTTTAAGAAATAATCTTGTTGCACTATTCCGTTACTAATTCCTGTCTTATTTTTCCTGCCTCAAGATTACACCTGAAGCATATGCTTCACCATCTTGGGTGGCAGGTTGGCCCTTGTCCAAAGTTTTGCAGGTTTGTTGCTGAGAAGTTCTTGTTTTCTGTCGCTTCTGTTTCTAAAACCTCCCCAGGCACATGCTCAGAATTTCCACTGTCTCCCTGGTTCAAACAGATGGAAAAGGGGGGTAGAGATGAATGTCATTCACATAAATGAATAAATTATAACAAATACTTCAAAACATATCAAGATATCAATATTTTTTTCCATATGACAGTTGGTGTCAGTTCAGTGTGAAAGTCTTTGCTGATTTCAGTCTTGCATGTAATCATTTAAAAATTCAAAATGTGAGATTATGAGAGTTCTGCATTATTTTTGCAATCATTGGATTTCTTGCAAAATTTTCATTTGTGCAAAAAAAAAAATGTGCATGAAAACATTTTACACAGAATGCATTGTTTTCCATGCAAATATTTTTACAAAATGCCTGAAATTTTCACAAGAAGTCCTGAAATGTAGAAGCTGTTATGGTGGTTGACCCCCCCTCTCTCTCTCCCCTCTCTCTCCCTCTCTTTCTATTTTAAGATGAGATGTCTCTGTGTCAAGATACCTTTCTCACTGAGATCAAGCTATTTTGTAATTTATATCCCAGGTGATTCTTTGAGTAAGAAGAAGAAAGGAAGGAATGCATCTGCACCAGAAGTAGATGCCTGATATTATTTCTGTCTGCTTTCCTCTTGCCTCTAGAATCCTTCTTGTGCAGCAGAAGGTGATAGATGACCATGCATATAAGGAGAGAAGGAAGAGGAGCAGGTACCTATTTTCCAGCTAGATTCACGGGCTTGTTTGGACCCTAGGGCCTTGTCTGTTTCTCAACATAATAAAACATAGGTGACAAAAAGCCACCCATTTATTTAAGTGGAGTTTTCTAACTTTATTCTGCTAGAGAAGATTTTAATTATGCCTCCCATATAGAGAAGCACAAAGATACAGAAAAAGCCTGAGGAGATTTGTTTTTGTTTTTTTAAACAAGTAGTTCTCTATTTTTTTAAAATAAATATTTGCAGTAATTATTCTCTTTTCTGAAAGGGCTTCTGTTTTCTCATGCATGTCATTATGTAATATAATAAGTCAACTTCCAAAAGAACATCACCTTCTTGCATTTTTTTTGTCTGAAGTGGTTATTGAATAAAGTGGTTATAGAATAAAGCAGCATGGTTCTTCATCTTCTAACAAGTCATCACTGCAAGAATGTTCCATTTCTCCCTCCCTTGACAGATCTGAAAAAATTCTGGACACAACTGAACCCCTACCTTCTTTCCTTTAAATTATGCATTCAGTTACAGATTATCTATTTCAATGTGGTTACAAGCCTGAGAGATGGCTTTGTTAGTTTTGGAAGATGACCTACACTGGGAATTGGATTGGGAGAGTGTGCCTCTGTTGGTTCTGCTGGACTTAGGGGCTTTTGATACTATCAACCATGATATCCTTCTTAGCCATCTCTCTGAGAATGGGAGCTGGGGCACTGTTTAATAGCAGATCTGGTCTTCCCTGTTGGGCCCTTTGATTCTGTCCCCCTTTCTGTTCAATATATACATGAAACCACTGGAAGAGGTTTTCTAGAATTTTGGTGGTTGATGTCACAGTATGCGGATGACATCCAATTCTATTGTCAGTAATGAACTAGATGAGGATGGACAAATTGAACCTTAACCCAGACAAGACAGAGCTACCCTGGTCAGCTGAAAGGCTGATTAAGGAACAGGAATTTCCCTTCCCCTGGATGGTGTTACACTCTCCCTGAAAATGCAGCTTTGCTCTTCTCTTGGATTCAGCCCTGAGCCTGGATGACCAGATTTCATTAGTGACCAGGAGTGCATTTGCATAGTTAAAGCTAGTTTGCCAGTTTTGACTGTTCCTAGAGGTTTCAGATTTGGCTATAGTGACATATGCTTTCATTAAAACCCATTTAGATTACTTGCAAAGCAGTCTGCATGAGTCTGCCTTTGCAAACTGCTTGGAAACTTCAGCAGGTCCAAAATGCTGCTGACTGGGGCCATCTCTCTCTCTATCTAATCACTTCACTGGATACTGGTTCATATCTGGGCACAATTCAAACTGTTGCTTGTATATGAAGGCCTATATGTCTCGGTTACAGAGTATTTGAAATTCTGTATCGCCCTATACTAGAGATTGTGGGGCGCTGGGGGGCTACATGAACTCCTGTAACATTCTGGATTATACCCCCCTTCACACTGAACCTCTAGATTTTTTTTTTCTCTTAATGACTCCAAAATTTCATTTGGAAATTTCATTATGGGGCATGGGGGGATTTCTGGGTCATCTTAAGCCTAGAGAAATGCCTTTTTTTAACAATAGAAGTGACTGAAAGTAACTTTCTGTTCACTTCCTGCTGTAAAAAATGGAGGTTTCTTCAAAGCATAACAAAACACCCCATATATCCTCTAGAGGGCATTTTGGGAAGCTGTAGGTAAGTCACAAAAATGCCTGTGTGGGTCATATGTGGTCAATAGCCTACGCCTTGCCCATTCCTGTCCTAAATGAAAATGACCATGTCTTAAAGTCCTTGGGGTGGGGCTTCTCCTGGATCTTTCAGTGTCATGGGTCTTTCTACTGGAAATGTGAGAGGATTTACTTGGTGGCTGCTCCCAGGCTGTGGATGTCCTTCCCTTTCTGCTCTCCTTTCTGGTGTCCCTTTAAATAGGCATTTGTTGATTAAGGGTCTTTTAATGGGGTGTATTAATGTGCTTTTCCAATGATTTTATACCATTTTAAATTAGTGGTACTTTACTGTGATATTTTATTTAATTACCTTGAACCATAGAGTTGGAAGAGACCTCAAGGGCTATCCAATCCAACTCTCTGCCATACAAGAATACACCATCAAAGCATTGCCAACAGATAACCATCCAGCCTCTGTTTAAAAGCCTCCAAAGGAGACTCCACAGCATTCCAAGGCAGTGTATTCCACTGCCAAACTGCTCTTACCATCAGGAAGTTCTTCCTAACATTTAGACGGAATCTTTTTTTCCTGAAGTTTGAAGCCATTGGTCTATGTCTTAATCTCTGGAGCAGCAGAAAACAAGCTTGCTTTATCTTCCATATGACATCCCTTCAAATATTTAAACATAGCCATGATATCCCCTCTTAATATTTTTTTCTCCAGGCTAAACAAACCCAGTTCCCTGAGTTTCTCCTCAACGGGCATGGTTTGGACACGTTCCAGCGTATCAATATCCTTCCTAAACTGCAATGCCCAGAACTGGACACAGTATTCCTGGTAGGGTCTGATCAAAGCAGAGTGAAGTGGCACTATTACTATCCTTTACCTAAACATTACACTCCAATTGATGCTGCCCAGAATCACGTTGACTTTTTTAGCTGCCTAAATCCTTTTCACATATACTGTGGTCCAACCAGGTGTCACTAATCTTATATCTGTGCATTTCATTTTTTTTTGTCCAAGCGTAGTACCTTACACTTCTCCCTGTTGAAATTCATTTTGTTAGTTTTGGCCTACCTCTCTAACCTGTTAAGATAATTTTGAATTCTGATCCTGTCCATTGGATGTTAGCTACACCTCCAAATTTGGTGTCATCTGAAGATTTGCTAAGAATGCTCTCTATTTCCTCATCCAAATCATTGATACTTAATTTTTTTTTTCAAAACCCTAAAAACTGAGGCCATTTCCACACGGGGTTTTTAACACTGGGCAGAGCGTCCTCCAGGGAGGACGTCTGCACCTGGGAGCAGACTGGGTCGGACCTACTTAACGTAGATCCGCACCCCAGCCTTCTCCGGATCGACCCCAAGTAGTCGTCCAGCGTGCTTTTGAAAGACAAGAAAAGCATGGAGTGTGCCACTGCGAGCCTGCTCCCTTATGCAGATCTGCCAGGGGCGGGCTTTAGGTTGGCGAGCTTCAGCAGTTGGTCGGGACCCTTGACCAACTGGAAGCCGCCATTTTCATCCCTAGAGCAGTGTGGAGCGGCAGCCACGCACTGCTCTGGAGAAGCGTGGACCGGACTGGGGATCCCAAAAGTCCAGTGAGTAGCATCATGGGGCGATTCCCTTGCCCTGTGTGGAAATGGCCTGAGAGTGTGCTTTAAAAAGATTCAACTCTTTCTTATAGCTCCAGGGTACTGAAAGATCAGTAGCTGCAGGTAATGTCTTTCAGGAAATAGTTCACAGGACCAGCCTCATTCTTTTTTTTAAATTGTTTTTATTCAAAAGAACAATGAAAGGGAAGGGGAAATTGGTAAAAGAGATAAAAAAAAATAGAAAACATATATTCCGCATAATAACATAACATATATGCACATAGAAAGTAAATAACAACCTTTCATTCATGTATGTACACAAAACATCCATCTGCACTTTTGAATTTAGAACACAAGTGTATTGCTCCATCCACAATGCATTTTGAAACAGCATCAACATAACAGTGTCACACATTTGTAAGGGTCCATATTACAGTGGCCAATAGATTAGTAAAGTAGCCTTCCCTAACGCGCCAAGTCTTAGGCCCTTTCTGCACCTTAACTTGTTCTGGCGCTGGGGTGCGGGGATCGTGCGAGCAGCCTCTGCCGAGAGGCTCTCCCTTCCCTGCTGCTTCAGCTCTGCATGAGCTGCGCAAGAGCCCTGCCTCTTCCTTCTGCAGTGCAGCCTGGGGCCTTCCCAGGCTGCACTGGAGCAGGAAGTGCGACCGCCCTGGCTTCAGAAGCTCTGCACACCAGGTAAGTGCGTGTGGGGCCCAGGAGCAATGCGCGACCATGCACCATTTTTGGCTTCTAGTCAAAAATGAAAAGGTGCGCGATTGGCCCCTGCCGGCCCCTGGAGCATCGTGCTATTGTGAATGTGTTGTGCAGATTGCTCCTTGCAATCGCGCAACGCTCCATGCCCTCTTTTGCATGGAAAATGCTGTGCGAAAAGGGCCTTACTCAGTTGAACAAGCACTTAAGAGCAATCGCAGGCTTAGGGTTGCACAAAAACCATTGACAATTAACAGATAATTACAAAGATGACCTCCCCTTCTGATGACAAAACAGCGTAGTGCTATTTTCTTATCAGTCCCCCTCCAAGCTAAAAATGAGACTATATGTATAAATATATATGAATGTGTGTATGTATATACATTTTTATATGTATATGTGTGTGTGTGTATTAATCTGTATACTGGTCAATTTCACTTTCCATATATGCATATTTGTTAGCAAAGTATATACAGAAAATTTCCTAGTCTCATGGTTGTAGAGTAGCCACATTCATGAATAGTTTGTTATAGCCACCCTCTCTGAACCCCTATTCCTAGATTTCCCACTTTAAATCTCCTAATGGGTGAATTCTCAAACGTATTTTCCTCTTGATTCATTAATCAATCCCAGCTTTGATATGTAAATAGGACCAGCCCCATTCTTAGTCAAAGTGAGGCAGCTGGTTTACAATGTCAGTATTTGGGGAGCAGAAGTACTGGGTTAGAGAACAAACCTGTGGATGCTTTCCAGTCTGTCAGGTGTCTCCCTATGCCAAACATGGGGAAAGTGCAATCTGTGGGCTGCATATGACTCACAAGGCAATTTTGAGGCCACTACTTGGACACTAGCAGATACTTTTGCTTACTAAAACTGTTCTTTGTGTTCCCAAGGTAGCATAATGAGCAATTCTGTCATGTTTTTATACCACCTACTGGCTATTTTAAACTCAGAAGAGACTCGTTTTTCAACCAGGAAGTAAATAAGAAATTGACTTCCAATTTACTTCCTGGTTCAAAAAAGAAAAAGGCCTTTCCTGAGCCTTCATCAACCCAGGAAGCAATATAGGCATGGCAGAATTTCCCCAAATCTGAGACACATGGTGGGAGGGTTTGCACCTCTCCAAGGTTCCATGAAAGGCCAATGTGGCCTCCAGCTTTCAGTAGATGTTCACTCTTGCCTTAAGTTAGCTTGGCATCCTCAGGTGGCATGGATGATGCGATCTCAATGTCAGTGCTGAAATAAGATGAAAATATCATTCTGGCTGATCTCTATATGTGGATAGCATATCCTCCAACATTCCACAGATGGAAACTGGGACTGTGTGGCAAAGCAACATCACAGTGTAATTAAGATGGCAAAAACAGTTAATGAGGAAGAACACACAAATGAGGAGGTGCTGCAGCAGTTTGCTTTTGCCCGAGACTACTGGAAGGGGAGAGTCCATTCTTTCTGCCCGTGCTGCTCAGTTAACGTAGCACAAACAGCTTTTGCACTTTTGATTTAGTTTACATTAATTGAAGTAACTTGAGGGCAGAAGAGTGTAAGTGGGAGAAAGAGAGACAAACTGGGACATTTTAAAAGCAGTTGAAAAAAGGGGATGGTGGGACTGTCCATCCCAAATTGGAGCTGTTGGAGGGTATGGAAAAGAGGGATAGTAGTGATGCCATTCTATTCTTTGACTCAAGCAGAAGAATTCTAGGGACGGCCCTGCTGGTGTACTGTTCTTGAGCTTTTCATTGAGGAACCTCTGAAAAGTTTCTAAGGTACCTCAGGGATTCGCTGAACATGTGAAAAGTGTTACTTCAGAAACCATACGCACTTACTATATCCCCATTGCAGAAAGCAGACCTTATCCTTTAGAAGTTAGCTAGGTAGTGATGTAATTCACCAAACAAGAGCAGAAGCGCACAATCAGCAGCAATCATTATATATTTCCGATTAAAATGGCCTTTTTCCCCTCATCAGAATTTCATTTTGAAAAAACGGAGAGGAAGGCATGGAATGCTTGCAAGCTTATTTCAGCTCATTAAGTTTCATGACAGATGAACTAGAGCCAGTGCTCATTTTAGAGCAGAGGGTTCCCCCCCCATTTTTAATTTAATCATTCTATCAGAAAGTTGCAATTTGAAGATTGCTTCTGCCTCAGATGCAGCACTAGCACAAGATTCAAATGATGGGTATGAGTTAAAACAGGATTACAAAAGATGTGTCTTGAATGACTGCAGTTTTGGAAAAGACCCCTCTTTCTTCTAAACTGTGCCTCATGGGGGTCTTAGCTGAGGAATATTTTCCAGGCTGTGGCCATACTGCAGCCTGTATTATGTAATTTTAAATACAGTTAGCTATGTAACAGAGGTGCTAAAAGGTCCTGTTAGTGAATTGCAAAGATGTGTAATGGGACCTCAGAAAAATGTTCCAGTGTGGATCAGAAATTGCCAATGGCACTCCTTAGCTGGCATCCTGCTGTGCATTGATCCTAATCAATCTTTGTTGAGTCTGGATGTTGTGAAACCACCCAATTATATTTCCCACAAAGGTACTAGCCCCTAAGTGAATAACAGTCAGTAATTTTTTTGTTTACATCATATTGAAGGATGGAATGGCCTATGGAATTCTAGGCTTTGCATATTTGTATTTTGCTGAGGTCAAAGAGATCTCTGGCTGAGAATTCTAAATGCCCCTCCCTAAACTGCAAATCCCAGGATTCCATAGGATGTTGAAAGTGGAATAATAACACTATAACAGTGTAGCATGGAAAGACCCTCAACAAACTTGCCCTAATTTCATCAGTGCTACATCAAGCTGCAGAAAAATTTTCCCCACACAGACCAATAGATATATTCATACGTTTGACATTACTTAAGACTACTTAACATTTCCCCAAACACCCTGTTCAGTGTCAGATTGCATTTTGTAATGTGACAGAATAGATTAAAAATCTAGTATTGGTTACCATGATATTTATGCTCATTTCCATGTTGCCAGGCACTGATGATTCTGATTTTCTGAAATGCGTACTGTAACAGTACCCTAATCTAGCCAGCCAAAAAAGTACAAAAATCTGAGCAAGTTTTCAGTTCCATCAAGTCCTTTCAGCAGGCAAAGATGTTAGGAGTGGAAAAGGTGGGGAGTGTCACTTAATCTTAAAGTCATATTATCATTTTGAATTCCAAATGGTTTCTGAAGTTGATTATCAACCTTGCATACTGTCTACAGAGAAGAGACAATCTGGATGAAGATGTGCCAGTGTTGCATTTCTGAACACAGTCCTGATTAATCCTCTATCATCCCGCTTTTTCAGCTGCTGTAAATTGTCCCATTTTTTCTTTTCTCCTCCCACTTTTCTCCTTTGTCTTCAGTTTACTTTAAATTGCTGTAATTGAGTTCAAAGTGCAAAAGTAGTTTGTATTTAGTTAACTCAGCAACAGGGAAACGAAAGGGGGGCAGAATCTTGCCCTTCCCAGTAGGCTCAGGAAAAAGCAAACTGTTGCAGCCTCTCCTAGGTTGTAGGTCCTTCTTTGTTAATAACTTTTGATGTTGCTTGGCCACATGTATCCAAGTTTTCATCTTTAAATTTTGCAGAGTGTGTCAAGAATATGGGCATGTCTTTTCCAAATTGTGTGGCTTGAATCCAGTACTTTACCACAACATTTCAGTGTGATGTGGAAAGTCAAACAATCACTTTCATATCTTCTGAACTGCAAAAATGTTAAAACTTCTCATAAGCCACTGGTTCTTGATCTTGGGTCTCTGAGATGTTTTAGACTTCCTCTCCCTGAATTTCTGACCATAAATCAAGTTGGCTGGGATTTATGGGAACTTAAATCTCAAATACTTTCATGACCAAAGTTTGAAAAATAGTATTATAGTCTAGCCCCACCCTCTATTGTTGCTGCCATTTGATTGCCATTCATAGTCATTTAATATGGGTGACAAGGGATTCTAGAACTTCTCTACCTAAGGGAGATTCTGACTGGTGCAATGTCTGCCCTTACACGATAGAAGTCTACACGTATGTGCCTGTAAATATACAGAGTCCCTTTCCAATGTTATAACAATTGAGAGAGGGCCAGGGACCTGAATTTAGAAAGTTTCCCTTAAGAAGAATGAATATAACATCCTGCTAAAGCCATCTAGGACCAAACAGTGAGAAAATGATACTCTTGGATCTATGTTATTTTTTTGGCAGGGAGGGGGTAATGCATGATAAATTGTCTGAATTTTTCCTTTTCTAAGCAGTGGGAGCTGGTGACTTCCATGTTAGTGTTGTAGAGAATCCATTCAATCTTTTTGTCAGAATTTTTTAGGAGCTATCTAGAGTGCTGGACACCATGCCCAAAGTAACTGCAGTACGTTAGTTCAGGCTAAAACGTGGAACAGATTCATTGCTCTGCTGATATGGAAGGTACCAATCATCAGTGGATGTGACACATACGAATGCTTCTCTGTCTGGTCTCAGGTACTTTGGAGCATCTCCTTCTTTCTCTATTTATCTTCTTTCATCATCTACCTGTAGATTGCTCTGGCCACTCATTCTTTAAATATCCAATAGTAATGGGGGCAGGGACCAGGGACAGAAAGAACATCTTTCATATTATTTAAAAATGAGCAAAAGCTGCAGACAGCCCCAAGTGATGTAGAAGTAGAGTTCAGGAGGGGACAGCTTCAACCTTTTAGTCCACTCTTATCTTCCCATATGTTAAATAAAAGGACAAAATGGCCAACACATAATAGTTTTTGGGAATTGTCAGGTTAGGGTGCTTTATTTACAATATTCCCATCCAAGAAAGCCTCTAGCAGAATATTCCGGTTATTAATACGAGCATTAGATGCTTTGCCCCTTTAATTTGAATGTGTAGTGGCTGCAAAAAAAAATAAAAATAAAAAATAAAAAAAGATTCCCCCTTTCAGAGGTGCCTCTGTTCACATAAATCACATGGGCAATCTTAAGGAAACTGGCAGTTCTTTAATAGAGCACAAATTCTATTCCCAGAGAGCCTCCCAAAAAGATTTCAATTAGATGTTAAATTAGACACCTGAAACTCACATATTTCTTTCAGCTCCTTAGGCAAAAATAACACGATAATAACTTGATTCACTGTAGGTTTTCTTCGTCTTTGAGGGATTCAGTGTTCCATAGCGGGATTTCTTTCTTTTCAAATAAATTGGAATTTCAATTTCCAATCAAAAGAGGCTGGGGATTACTTTCATCTGAAGAAACAAGAGCTATGCATGGCAAACTTAAATTTCTTCTGTAACCAGCAGTATTACTAGTTGTGGTGATGGAATGGCAAAACTATCTTTTCCAGATGGATTTTGGTTTTTATTACAAGATTGAAGTAATACATAGACTCACCTTAAGGTACAACAGATCGATAAGCAAATAGTCTACCTTGACTCTGCTGGCACATAAGAAAGTCTCAGTTATCAAATTCTAGACTTCAGAGTAGTTGGCATAAAATAGTGGGTGGCTGGGTGGGGAAGCATAGAACATTGAATAGAGTCTCAAGAATGTTAACTAATTTCTTTGTTGTACATTCTCCCCAAGAGTGTGGCCATGTCAGTACAACCCAAGATTTATGCCACACTCAAGAGCTTTAATGAAACAGCTTCAGCCTATGTCACTCCTAACAACTTGTTTAAATGTACTGCTTTTCTTGCCTAGAATGGAATCCTTGGAATGTCACCTTGATGTTCATGCATCTGATATATATAGGTAATGAGATTTAATTAAAGGTAGTGTTCCATGTCTACCCACCCATAATCTATTTAGTACTCCTGTCTTCTCTCTATATTATTTCTGCAAGTCCCATCAATATATTCTGTCAGTGATTGCCAAGTTGCAAAAACTTAAGAAGGTATATGCTTCCTTCCAGGGCCATTCTCACTGGGATTATTATTATGTTATTATGTGTCTTCAAATTGACTCCAGTTTATGGTGATCTATCATAGAATTTTCTTGGCAAGATTTTTTTCAGAGGTTTCTCATTGCCCTCCTTGAGCCTGAGAGAGTGTAGTTTGCCCAAAATCAGCTGGTGGGTGTCTGTGACTGAGTGGAGATTCAAACTCTGGTCCAACACAGTTATACCATGCTGGTTTGGCATGATAATAGTTTTTCTTGTGTGATTGTCATATACACTTGCAGAACTTTATAGTTCTTTCAGAACCATGAAACCTCTCATATATTTAATTGGTTGTTTGAAAAATCTCCTGACAAATCATGGAGAATAATGACATCTCCACATAGAATCAGTTGTGGACACAACTATGACATTCAGAGGAAATGGAAAAATGCATTAGAGAGTGGGTTTTTTTCATTTCAATCACTTCCAATGGCCCAATATCCTCTGCCATCCAGATTTCCTTTATAAAATTGTGGCAGGGTTGCCAATTTATGATTTCAAAAAATACCTCTCACGCTTTGGTAAATTTGGTAAGAAATATGGTGATGTGTGTGTGTACATATGGTCAGAGGATGGAGGCTTGGTGGTACTGATGGGCTATGGGATTAGCTGTGGTTGATTTTGGAGTACAAGTTCCCTGGCAGATGATGTTATTGGTCTGCATAGATTATTGGTGATGTTATTGGGCCATGAGCAGAACTTCTTTGGTCTCTCATGCTCATCACCAGTCACAGAATGGCTGTTCAGTGGGGCTATTATAGCAAGACAGTGATTCTGGGTGGGGAGGAGGGGTTGCAGGTATGTGTTACAAACATACACAAAGGTAAGTCCTCCTTATACTTGCAATCCCCTTCTCTCTGGAGCCACTGTTTTGCTGTAATAGCTCTACTAAAAACCTGATGGAATTCCTGGGATCACCATAAGTGAATAGGTGATTTGAAGGCAGATACCTGCACACATTACTAACAGGAAAGTGGCTGTTGTGCATCATCTGTGCTACTTTTGGGTTAATAAACATGGGTGTGATTATAAAACATACCCAAATGGATGGGTAGTTAGTCTTAGTCGGAGTCTATAGATCTTATGTGTGTGTTTGGTCATAGATCACATTCGTTTCATCCTATGACCTCCTTAACAGAGATATCCAGAATGTCTTGTCAAAAATAAAGCTATTGTTATAATAATGCTATTCTTTCAATATTTGGGAATACATGTACATTTCAGAGGTACTGATCTTTATCATCATCATCACCACCACCACCACCACTGCCACTATCATAGTTGTTATAATCTTATTATTAGCATTTTCATTTACTCTAAAACAAACTGCCCTATCTTTATTAAAATTACCTGTTTTCCCCCCTTCTAAGTACATTTCTTCATACTTATTTTAAATATTAATATCCTGCTCTTCTGTCACTTTTTTTCAGTGTGGCAAACTAGAGGGTTAATCAACAGGAACAGTAATTTTTACCTGGAACTGGTAGCACAGGGATTGTCTATTATAGCAATAAAGGCATCTGATTGTAATAAAAAGAAAGCCTTTTTTTTCTTACTTACTTTTCTGTTATTGCATTTTTACTGCTAGGGAAGGCAAGAGGTGCTTGTGGGATTTTCTGCCTCATGTGCCAAAATCAAGTGGCTGGTTTTGATACTATATTTCATGAATTTTGAAGTCTTTTTGCTGTTCTGCCTCAGGAAATAGAGGCTGGAGTCTTCCTGGGGTAAATTCTCTTACACACGTGGTTATACCTTTTTGGCCATTACACAATGAAGTTAGTCAATAGCTGCTTTATTGAAATTCCACAAATATAACCATTTTGCATGCATGTCTTCATTCTTGGATAGTGCTTAACTGTTCTTCTATGCCTTTAATGTACCATTTCATCCACCGTGACCGTAGAGACAATCATCATCATCAGCACCATTTTCATTAAGGTTTAGGCCTCAAGGTGGCTTACAAATTAAAATGATTTCAATATAGTTAAAAAGATTCCAAAAGTCAACATTAAAATGGAATTAAGCCATTAACAATATTAAAACAATTTAAAACATACAAAGGATAAAATGCAGATAACACAGTACTTTTAAAGCAATACAGCACCCTCTAACAAGCCCTTACAACCATGAAGCAGGTTCTCAGCCAAAACATCTTGCTACCAATGACCTGAATATATAAAAAAGAAGTTTTCACTAGGTGAAGGACCACTTTAGAGATTCAAATGGTTTTTATGGTGGTTTTTATGAACAGATTGATTTTTCAAATATATTTCCATCCTCAGGGCCTGTGTTACACTGAACTTTCCAAGCTCAAGATAATCGATAAGTTTGGAAAGATGCCTGATGTCATGGGATTGAGTCTTCACAGAAGAAGCTGGATGGTAGAAGATTGTCATAATCTCATCTCATGAGATCATGTACTGAGTTTGAATATTTGCTGTCTTAAAAGTGCAATGCTGTATGTAGTGCTTGGAAAGTTACTATAAAAATCAATTAGTTATAGCTATTGCTCCAAGTCCCCTTAAGTAATTAGCTACACTGTAATGACAATTTTGTAAAGTGTTTCTTTATCCATGCTTGCAAGTAGTGTATTGCCACTACAGTAAAAGTTCAGGGATGCTGTGAAGGAGGGCCTATGGGAGCAGTGAGAATGATAACTTTGAAGCCGGAGAAAAAGATCTAGGAAGGGATTTTGAGGGGAAAAGGTCAAGGCGAGTGACAGGAGCCCAAAGCTTAGAAGTGCCAATCTGAAGGAGGAACGCTCCATCACATCTCTCTCTCTCTCTCTTTCTCTCGTTGTCTCATTCTCTCTTTCTCTCTCCCTCCTGCTCTCTCTCTCTCTCTCTCTCTTTCCCTCAGACACACACATGCATACACCCTGATTCAATCTGCAGTAGAGCAATTGCTCATTATTCCATAAATGCTAAAATCAAACATGATGCGGGTTGCAGCTACCCACAGTGAAATCCAAACTGTGTGGCTTCTCTGAAAGGCCACAATGCTCAAGGGAGCCTCTTGGGAGCTCTAATTGTGAGATTTTTGGAGCACGTTCCAGCTACAGTGCTAGACTGGTAACTTGTTGTACTAGAGCACTCATTAGGGTCCTTTCTAATTTCCAAAAAAGTGCTTTACTGAGGAGTATCCTCAATATGTTAAGCACATGCAACATAACACATAGTTTTGCAACTTTAGCAATGTTACTGGTAATGATCTAATCAATTATAATGTATAATTATAATGTATAAATATTGTGATTGTGTGCTTTCAGGTGATTTCCAATTTATGGTGACCCTAAGGGGAACTTATCATGGGATTTTCTTGGCAAGAATAATTTTGAGGGGGGTTGCCTTTGTTTCTGGCTGAGGCTGAGAGAGTATGACTTGCCCAAGGTAACCCAGTGGGTTTCCAAGGCTGAGTGGGTATTAGAACTCTGATCTCCAGAGTTACAGTCCAGTGCTCAAACCACACTGGCTCTCATACAATATTCCCCCCCCTAGCAAAGTTGCAGGCTCTTCTGCTCACTTCTGTGGTCCCAAGAGTAACTGAAACAAACACTTTTACTTTTTTTTAAATCTGTTTTTCAACCAGCAGTGTGAGTCACATTTGAGCTAGCAATAGAAAGATGAGATATCCCTCTTTTACTATTAGTGAGGTTGTACCTCCATAAATCTAAAAGTAACAAAAAGTTGCAGTTCCACCACAAAGGAAGTGAAGTTTATCATTAAGTTAAAACAACCATGTAATGGTGGAAAGGAATTAATTACTGGGGATATGCATCCTTAATATTCATCCCTGCTGGGAAGAACACATAATTTAATCAATGTTCTCCCCACTGTAGGAACATCTTTGCATGGCAAGGGGAAATACCTCCCCTCAGAATCAATGTTCTCATGCAGCAAAGCCACAAGGGTTACTGCCTCCAGCAATGTACGTCTTAAAAAGGCAATGGGGGGCATATTTGGTGTCCCCTCCCTCCAGTGTCTGGCAGGAAGCAGCTGAGCAAGTTGGATCACCACCATTAGCTATGTTCTTCTGACATAGGTGGTGGCAGTGATCTTTGTTGGTTGCACCTTATTCCTAATTGTTGCTCAGGTGCACCTCAGCCCTCCTCCATGACCATGGAGTGGCCAGTGAGATGGCAAGGGCTCCCAATGAAGAGGGACATCAGTGGTTACAGAGTACAGTTATCAGTACTCTGATAACTGACACAGATGATGCAGCCATTCTCCAAGACCTTCCAGGGGTCCTTTGGGGGTCGTGGAGGATGGCAGTTTCATTCTGCACCAGCTGTCCAAACATAACCAGCAATGATTCTCCTTACCCAGTTATCCCCAGTCCTCCTACTGACCCCTATATGGCTGTGCTGGCAGGATGGGAAAAGGTGAATGGGCTGTTGGAAGGAATAAACCTTTAGATTATTCAAAGACTTGGTGGGGGAAATGAAAAAGGGGTTTTCAAGAGGAATCTCCTTTTTGGAGTTTCCTGGAAGGTTGAAAAACCCTCCTTTCATTTTTTTTCTTGAGTCTTTGATGATTCCTTCCCCACTCTTAATTACAACCAACTACTTATCTGTAATGAGTTATGTCTAATCTCAGCCTACTCATGTGTTCTTAGAAGTCAGCCCCTTAGTGTTCAGTGGCCCTACTCCCAGTTATGTTTGTATATAGATTCCTGCGCAGAGGAGTTTAATATTCTTCTTTACTGTAGTTGTCAATGGGATGGAGAACTCATTGCTTCTGAGAACAGGAAATGATTATTGATTCTAATTTGGCATTTTAAAAGAGTGTATTGAATTCTCAAGCAGGCCTAAATACTCTGAAGGCACCAGAACCTGTCTGATTTTGGAAGCTAATGGGGTCAGGTCTGGTTAGTACTTGGAAGGGAGACTGCCAATGAATACCAGGTACTGTAAGCTACATTTTGGAGGAAGGAACTGGGAAAACTATTCTTGATTATTCCTTGCCTAAGGAAATCCTACGGAATTCATGGAGTTACCATAAGTTGACAGGCAACTTGAAAGCATGTGTGTGCATGTGTGCGCGTGCGCACACACGGAATTCTTAATAAATGAGCTGAAGTGCATATTTTGGAATTTTCCTGTAATTGAAAACCTTTCAGTGAAAGATTGTCACACTCAGCTGCAAAGCTATCTCCATTTGATTTCTGCTGGACATTAAACAAGCATATGGTTAATATAAGTGACAGTTTGACATTGACAACACCATGAGTACACTTAGGGCTAGTTTACACATGCATATACATAATTGGATTTTTGTTTTCTTAATTACAGCATGGTCGATGAGTTGAAGCTGTGAGAATGAACTGACTCCATTCAGGGGGGACATTATGTTTCAGATGATCTGTGGTAATATAATAGTGCTCTTTGTAGTGTTAGATCTGGGATAGTTCAAATACATATGCAAATAATGGTTTGTTGTCACAGTCAGAAAGTGATGAAAAGGCTTTGTGTGGAACCTGGGATTTGGTAAACTGGAATTTGTTTACCTCTGCCTTTTCATACCTTTTATCTGTTGTATTGCCTGTGTCAGATTTTATATTACAAGGTTACTGGTGTGGGTGTATGTGACTTATCCTAACTTTTGCAAGCTTTTCTTTTTAAATGTAGCTAGTAGCTTGTTTGTAGCTTCCACCTCAGGAGGGAAGTGCATCCACCCTGTTTTTCAGTCAGAAACAGCTAGTCAAGGGGCTAAACCATACCAATTAGGTTAAGCAACTTGGCTACTTCATTTAAAGTTACGACTTAAACCCAGAACTAATTCCATGCTTCACTGACATGGGAGTGGCCACCTACTAGCAAATGTAGCTAGCTTAATTCCAAGTAAAAATTCAAAGAGTTAATTGAATACCAGTGATATTTCACAAAACCCAAAAAATTCCAGAATGAAAACAGGAAACTCAAATGTTTTTTCTGTATTTTTGATCATTGTGAATCCCATGTTTGGGACTTGTGTGTAGAGGATGGGAGGGAGCAAATCTTGGGATTGGCCCCTGACAATCCCCAAAGGAGATTTGTAGTGGTGATGAGGGACTCCCTGCTGAGGGGACCTGACAGAATGTATCATGAGGTGTGTTGTCTCCATGGGGCAAAGATCCTTGATGTAACACAGTGGCTGAAAAAACTGGTCAAGCCCACTGACCATTATGCCTTCTTTTTGGTCCACGTGGAAACCAATAACGCTGCAAGGCACAGCCTCCAAGAGACCATCAGGCATTTCAAGCCTCTAGGTAGGAAGCTGAAGGACCTTGATGCACAGATCACTTAGTTTCTCCTCCCGGTTAAAAGACATAGCCAAGGAAAGGAGAGAAAAAAGTTGGAGGTAATCTACTGGCTCTGCAGCTAGGGAAAGTGACTCATGGTCTCAGATGCCCTACACTAATGCATGAAGGGTGGGAAATAAACAAGATGAGCTGGAACCCATAGCACAGTAAAGTAAATATGATATGATAAGTCTCTAAGCACGAAGGAATGCTGTGATCACTAAAAGTTAACATGGATTTTTCAAAAACAAGTCATGCCAGACTACAGTCCTCCCTCCACATTTGTGGATTTGACCTTCACAAATTTGATTATTCACAAGCATGTGTGCCTTCCCCTCCATTCTCCTCTTCCGTTCCCTTGAGTTTTGCCACACATGGAGAAGGGAGGCAAGTGCACCTGGCTAAAAGGCAATTGCTCACATACCCCGTCTGTTCTGGTACCAGGACCAGTTAGGGCCTAGTGCTAAATTCTCAGTATATTTGTGCGCTTCCTTTGTGTATTCTAACTACAGCAAAATATACTTAGTAGTTGGATAGCTAGGCACTTTATGACCTTAAAGAGCTAGGCTGTATCCTTACATTTTACCAGAGCTCTACCTAATTTGTACTGATCCAAGACGTAGAAAATGTATTCAGTGTGTGCCAAGGAGGCTTTTCTGATTCCTTACCTTGAGCAAAATTAGTTAATGATATTCATTCAGTTACAGTACAGTACAAATGGGGCACATTAAATAGCTTAAATTAGGTCAAATTGAATAACTGAATTTGTTCCTTTAACTTAAAAACAGCTTAATCAGCTCAGAGTGCAAGAGTCTTAAAATAGTTTAATTAAATATTAATCAGAGGGGAGAGTTCCTTCTGGTGCCCGTTGAAAAAAATACGTGTGTGTGTGAGAGAGGGCGAGACAGAGAGAGAAAAAGAGAAAGACCTGGGTCCCCTTCCTAGAAGTCACTGGTTAAATGCAATTCTTCCTCCAGACAAAGCCTCCAGCACTACTGAGATTGACATACACACATACAGACATGTACAGAGCTGATCAGTTGTCAAGACCCCATGAATGGGTTGCAGATACACCATAGCAAGATACAATGTTATCTTCCCCTTTGTCCAAGCATGTACACTGTAGCGCTTGCATTTTGTGGATGTTTGTGTATCTATGTGCTTTTCTTCTCATATTTTAGGATGAGCAGGATTGTGCAATTTGACACAAATGTTCATGTGCTGCTACTGCAGCTCCCATCAGCCCTAGTCAGCACAGGCAATGGTGAACAATACTGGGATTTACATTTGAACAACATCTGGAGGTTGTTACCCTGATTTCTCAGTTCCCTTGGGGGACACCTCAATGTGTTCCACGTGATGGGGAATGGAAACTAGCCAGAGCACAAGCAATAGCCATGCGAGAGGCAGGGTAACCTAGCGGGGTCTTTTTACCCAATGTTTACGGGGTCAGGCCAAGCCAAAAACCAAGCAGAATTGTCTAATAAATGATTTTATTAAGGGGAATTCACTCATGCATGCACACAAGATGCACACAATCACACATTCACACAAAAGCTAGCTGAAAGAGAAAGGGAGGAAAAATTATAGAGAGGCTGAGGGATTTTGGGGGGGGGGATTTATAATTACCAGTCTAGAAGAGTAGTGAAGAGCAGAGATGTATTTTGGCTTACGTAGGACCTAAGGACAGTTCTCATTCAGGAGCCAGATGGACAGAGTGACAGGTAGATCTTCAAGAGACTGCACTGGGCCTCCTCAAAGCAGGGGTATTTGTACCCTGAAAATGTCTTGTGGCTGTGAAGGTTCCAGATGCAAGACAAAGGGGACCTGTTGTGGACAATGGGTCTTTCGCCTGTTGATGGGCTTAGTGCTTTGACTGACAAAGACATGATGGGTGTTGTAAGAGCTGTCTATTGTGGGTGCTGTGAGGAACGAGGAAGGAGTCCAGGTGTACAAGGGACGGATATCTGTCAATCAGTGTCCTGGTGGGCTCCTCACAGTTGGATTCCCTAGAAAATTCCAGCTTCTGTTTAAGCCTATTACCCACAGGAATGATGTGTATTTGCCTGACAAATGACTCAGTCTTACCTGGAGGAATTTGGAGCTGACCTATGCTTCTCACATTTACAGTCAAATCCTTTCCCTCGCTCAGTTTGACCTCTTTGTCACCTCTCAGGCTTGCGTTTGATATCAGAGCCAATAAAATGTGTTGCCAATTACACATGATGCCAATTAGGTATGGTGTCCATCCAAACTATACTGATATTGGGGACCCCCAAAGCGGGGCCTTACAAGGTCTTCACATTTCTTGCTCTTCACCTAAGGGGTCAGTTGTTGTTGGCATCACTGAAAACCTTTGTTATACACAATATGTAATGTATTTATTGACTAAAATTATTTATGTATCTCCTTTCAGTAGAAAATAAAAGTCACTTCTGCTACAGGGATAGCTACAGTTTTGTGGATGTTGCAGTTAGGCTAAATTCTATTCAGTCTGAACAGAGATTGCAAAACCAAATATGGGGAAGAAACAAAATCCTGGGAGAAAGGCAAGGAGATCTATACTGAAAAGGCAGCAAGATGAATAGAGACAGTTCTGTGGTACAGATTCCCTTAGGGACCACATAGATGTCACGTCTGCCTGTTGTTGCTGCTGCAGATGCTGCTGCTGCTAAAAGCAGCTGTTAAGGAGGCTGGTATGAACAGTGCTGCAGTACAGGAGCAAGGGCTTGTTCCAGTAGGCTTTAGATGAGAGAGAGAATCAAAGCATAGCCGTTTTATCAACTCAGGTAAAAGATCAGCAGTTCTTGGTTTTCTTTAAGGTACAGGTACACCTCAATTTATACAGTAGATATGGCCCTGGACATTACTTTCCTAATAGAAGTTTTGGTCCCAGAGGCCTGCAAAGAATAACATGCAAATAATAGGTATAGGTTCCTACACCACATGTTTCAGGAAACCTTTTATTCAACATAAACACATGAAATGAAACAACCAGATCAGATAAACTTTGCATAAAGAAACAAAAATGTTTTGAAACCTTCTAAAGACCAGGTGAAAGCTATTTCCAATACGTGCACAGAGATGCTGCATGTTTTTCTTTCATTAGTCTCTGGTTTTATTGTGATTTCCATTTTGATGGCCAAAATTATAGAGTTATTTTTTTATCAAGTGTTTGGGTAGCTGGTGAAGCAGGCTAATCTGCTTTCTGCTTTTTTCCCTCTGTTTTGCTGTCCTTGCAAAGTGAGTAAGGGGAATTTGGAACAACTACAGCAGGATCAGCTAGACCACAATTGCATTCTCCTCCAGCTCAAGCTTTTTTGCACTTTTTACTGTGGACATGTTGCTGCAGCCCAACACGGAAAGTCTATGGTTCTCCAGCCCTCCTTCATCACCATCCCTGGAGTATGCTGCTGAAAAACATGCAGCTAGACAGAGAACAAGGAGGGAATGGAGCTCAGCAGTGATAAAAAATATTTTTCTAAAAGAGCTTCTTTGTCAGAGGCTTTGTTAATGGAGATATGTTTGTATTTATATTTATCATGGTTGTGCTATGAAGACCAAGATCAGGCTATCTCGTATCCCTTCCAGTGTTGCAGCTGCATTACATCCAAACATTAAAAATTCTGGAATGTTAAGAACAAGTGCCTGAGTTTCCTTCTTTTCCTTTTCTTTCCTTTTCCCTCTTTCCTTTAGTGACATGTCCTTCTGAGTTATAAACTAGAGAATATGGACTTGTGTGGTTGGTAATTATAAGTAAGCTGTACTGGAAGACTTTCCAAATGAAGGATGAGATATAAGTGCCCAAAACAAATGAACAAACAAACAACTCTCTCCATAACCTCATGCTGCAGTTCTGGTCCAAACCAGTTTTGCATTCAATATCCTCCAGTGTCATACTTTGTTTGACTATCACAAGTGACTTTCCTGAGTTCAGCTACTGTTCACATGGGACTCTTCTCAGCTCTTCAAAAAAAGAAAAAAAACAACTCCACTCTTCTGTCTTTCAGGTAGACAGTGCATATTGTCATGCAGGGTTAGGAAAGCTACACCTGCTGAAATTTCTTGTTCTTTACAGCTTTTAAGGACACAGGTGCCCTGCACTGTTTTGATTCTGTCCTTCCAAAATGTCCTACGAGAAACTGAATTGCTGTGAATCTATTGCCATGGCTGAGAAGGGAATCATTCATCCTTAATTGTGAGCAGGAACTTTACAGACATTGTGGGCTGTGGCTGGAGACTGACCTACGCTAGGGACTGTCGTGGTGATGCTTTATGTATAACATGAGGTTCACATATTGTTATACATGAGCTTGTATCACATCAAAACCACACCTGAAAGCTGTGGAACCTTTGATAAAGATCTTTGACAGCCTCTCAAGACGGGTTCCCTGTACCACAGAGATCAACCACTAAGATTAAATGAGGGCATTCCCACCACAACTGACTTCTTCTAAACTGCCAGTTAGCACAGGTGGGTGTGAGATACCATATGTATGTGTTATCTTGAAAAGGTTCCTCTTACTTGTTGTTCTGACTGGCTGGGTGCTTGCCATCCAACATGCCTGTCACCTGAAATTATGACAGGTGTTGATTCTCCGCATATTCTTCATGTAAAGAAACACTTCTGAATGTGGCAATTAGTGACCAATAATTCTTATATACTTATGAGTTTGAGATTTTTGAGGCCATTTGGAAAGGGAATGTTCTTGGAGCCTCGGAACATGAGACATTCTTGCTGCTCGTGTGTGAATTCTTTCATGCAGCCAGAGAAGGGATTAAAGAGATGAGACACAGGAAAACATTTTAACTAGGGGCTCAGTTATTTAACAAGGGACCATGTAGGAAACTTCATCACCCCAGGCTGGACACCTGTCTAAAACTCCTGGGCAAAGCCACCATGGCTTGATTAAGTGATAAACACAGATCACTACTGGCCTGCATCTTCATATTCTAAATGTAGAGGGACTGTCAAATCTTGCTTCCTCTTAGGATCCCACAGTTGAGCAACGTTAGTTCCCATTTTTATTTTACCCAAAGTTCTCCAAACTCTGAACTGCAACTCTTGGAAACAAGCAATCACCATAAAGGAGCCCACGGGTGCTTGGCAACCCTGTCTTGTAATCTCCTGGGGAGGCCCTTTTCTCTGTCTCACTCCCTCACAGGTACATGCAGTGGAAACACGGAAGAGGGCCTTCTCAGTGGCTGCTCCCAGGCTCTGGAACTCCCTTCTCAGAGGGGTTAGACTAGCACACTCCCTATGCTCTGTTTATAAAAAAGGGAACACTTTTCTGTTTTGACAGGCTTTGGAAGGCGGATTGTTTGGGCAGGACAGGATTTTATAAATACTATTTTTGATGTGCTATTGTATTTTTCATGGTTTATGTTTCAATGGTTTTAATTTTTTTTATTATTTAATCACTTTTTAACTTCTGCGTTTTGTAAATTTTAACTACTTTTTTAAATCTGTTGTAAGCCACCTTGTGTCCTGAACCGGGAAAATGGTGGGGATCACCATCATCCCTCATAAAAGAATTTTAGCACAAATCTGCTACAGTTGACCAAATGAGACAAAATTAACTAAGCAAATCGAAGAAGCCGCATTTTAAGAAACATTTACCAAATGTGGGTAAATTAACTGAACAAGATGAAAGAGCAAATGATAAATTAATATCAGATGTAACCAAAGTAACCCAAATTCTTGGTATCTAACAGCAACACAGCCCCCTTTATCTAACTTACTTCAGTGTGGAGTAGGCAAATGAAAACAAAACAAAAACAACAAGATACACACACAAAATTCTTACCACAAATTGGGCAAGAAAAAGAAATCCTATTTTGTCTCCAGGTAACCAGAAAATATGTTACTTTATATGGGAAAAGGGATACTACTGTGAAAATTTAGAAACTTAGGAGTTGGCATGATATGAAGAAAACTGTACATGTGAATGAAAAAATGTAAAGACATACTGACTGCAATCATTTGAATATCTGAAATATTGATAAAAAAGAAAAAAATTAAGCATGTTTAATCTGGTAGCCAGAGAAATCTGATATCAAGTTTTGAAATTATAGGGTGACCATAACTACTCCTATCATAAGGCCTGTGCAGACATTATACAGGAAAAGAAGCAGGAATACTTGTTTTCAAAGGAAAGTGTATTGTGTATTATAATCTTCAGAAACAGTTTAGTGTGCTGCAAAATGGCCACATGTGCATCTGTGAGAAGAGCAATGTGTGTTTTTAAAGGCACAAGAAGGCAGAGAAACTTATGAGCTTCAGCATTCTGAATGTTATGGGGCTTTAAAAAGTGATTTGAGATAACAATACAGTTGTTGGCTAGCATTTTTATTGTGCAACTCATATGTAGAAATGTTCTATTGCAAGTGGTCAGACCAAAACACAAGTTGAGTGCTTCCAAATGAAAACTCCTAGTGCTGCCAATTATAACTGCAGATGATTCATCTTTTCCTCCTGACTTTTTTTCATGGGAATAAAAACAAAAAAGCAATGAAAATCATGGGATTATAAGTGGAGAAAGATATTATCTGGCCTCTGTGTAAAATACTGTAACTGCAGCTAGGTGATTGCATGATATAAACATTGTCTGGAGGCAGTCAGTTACATATGATTCCCTTTTGTGGAGAATGATAAGTAGGATGTTCCTTCTACAATAGGCTTCACAAAAAGATTCATTTTTAGAAAGGAAAGAAAAGAGATGGATATCATCAAGTATGTGTTCTGGGATGAAGTTGCAGACATAAGGGATCACAAGATGGAATGGCTAGTGTTGTCTAAAAACTCTTATATTAAATAACAAATGCTTTTACTTACTCCACTGTAATTTTATGGCCTGTCATAAAACTGTCAGCTCAGCTGTTTGTATGGCAAATATCAAACAGCCATGTAGAGCAACACTAAATTACTCTGATTTCGTTAGAAACTAATGCAAAGGACAATTTCAAAATAGTGCCAAATATTGCAATTCATTCTGATTGAATGGGATAGTCAAAAGGCTTATATACTTGATGACTTGTATTCCTAATTACACACAATGGGTGAACTACAGTCCCACAGAGATTTCCTTTTACGATACCAACCCCAGCTATGCTGCGGCATGGAACATCTTTTCCTCTGAGTGGGTTGCTTTTATCATGTGGAATGGCCTCAACACTACATAAACCTTAAGATTCATGGTTACTGCCAAATTTATCTGCTGTTTTGTTCATATGAATAAACCTTTTGCATATCTAATATGTACAACCCTTAGAATGGTGCAAGCACTGTTTATCATTTTACTGCTATTCCTCAGAATAACTCAGCTAGAGAATGAATACCACCCATTACTCTGAACTGTCGACTCCACCATTTAGATTTGCCGCAAATTGCACATTCATTCTTTAAAAGATGAAAGTTGAGATGCATTTTGTGTGTCTGTGTCTTGCCTCAGTTGAATTTACAACCAGCTCCCTTAAATGCGACAAGACATTGCATTAATCCAATGAGCCACTTTCTTGCTGGGTAAAATTTTACAGTAAAGAAGATGGAAGGCTGGTGCCTAATCCAAGCGCTGTTGGTGCTGTGTTAGTATTTTTTTTATGTGTGAGTTTAACATTTACAAACGTTTCAGAAACAAACCAACAGAAAAGAAAAATGAACAGAGACCTTGCTAAATGAAAATTTAATGCAAGTTTGTTAACAAGTACAAGCCTGCTTCTTTTCTTATATACTTCTAGTAATTCTGCATGGCCTGTAGCATGCAGCACAGACATCCCCAAGCATTATTTTGTTGTGCACGGGGATGAGAACCATTCCTACTACACTTTTTTCATATTGGAAATTCTATTCCTATAAAATCATGAGAATAAGATGGGCATGATAATTTCATGCCATGTCCCTTGGAAATGTGGGTGCTCCCATACCTTGTTACTCTTTATTTTAATAGGAATCCCACAGTTTAATGGGGAAAATGTGTTGAGGAATGAACTTTTCAACACACTCTGCAAGCAGTCCAACATCCTCTCTGTGTGATATAAATCTCTGCAGGTAGAGATATGCCATGCCAGCAATATGCAACTCTTATGCAGAATAACAACATTGTGTAACGTGTGTCAATGACTGGGTGCTATTGTGCAATGTGTAATGTATAACAAATAATGAACAATTCAACACACAACCCCAGTGCACAAAGTGAAATTGCAATGCATAATCACAAAATACAACATGGCCATATTGACAACTTTGCTGCTGCTCTCAGCAGAATATGTCCATTGCACTTTGGTGAATAATTTGCTCTGTACACGAAGCATTACTTATCACAAGCCTCTTCTTTCATAGTTTTCCAGTCATACTTCCATTTTGTCACTTCAGTCGATGACTCTACTGCCAAAGTAAGATCTCCTCCTGGCATTCAGATAATTCAACACTATCTTGAAATTTATCCATTCACTTCCCATTCCCTTTCATATCTAGCCTTCTTTTGCTTTAGTTTCAATGTACCTAAGGTATAGTTTCTGTTTGTCTCTGATTCTTCAAGCTGTATCTGTTACACTGGGGTAGTCCAAGGCTAGAACTCCAGACTCATTGGGCCCTTTTCCAATTTGGTCCTTTTTCTTCCAAACCCAGAGTGTGGGAAAGTAACTCATGAAACTAAGATATTTGACTAACATCTGAGACACAATCTTCAGCTAAAATGAATTAAAATTCCCATACTAACACATAATAGTTTGTTATTATAATAGATCTTAAACAATTTATTATTATAATAGATAGTAAATGGCTATACAATAAAACAATGAAATGTTCATAAATACACTCTACTTGTGTCTCTATTAAAAATCTACCTAGTTGCTTGTCATTCTGTCCCCTCCCACTGTATGTGTAATGGCATGTAGATGGTGAAGGAGATTGTGTTGAATAGATAGAAGATGAGAGTGGTATGTAAAACCAGACACCCCCCCCCAAGCTTTAACTGGGTCTCTTTTCGCATAGCATTTTGGAAGCGAGAGGGCTCCTTGAGCATCATGTAAATGTGAGGAGTGGTCTGCGTGACGCACTCACATTTATGCGACGCTCAAGGGCCGGATGCAGAGCAGGCACGCATCTTTTCATTTTTGCTTAAAGCCGAAAATGGTGTGCTGTTGTGCAATGCTCCTGGGCCCCACATGCACTTACCTGGCGTGCTGTGCCTCAGGAGCCAAGCCGGTCGCTTGCGAGGTCCCAGGCTGCACTGTGAACAGAAGAGGGGGGCGCTCACGTGAGGAGGAAAGAGCTGCGGAGCCAAAGCCGTAGGGAAGCAGCAGGGAAGTGGTGAGGACCCCAACCCAGCAGCGCAAACAGGTAACGTGCAAAAAGGGCCTTAGGTGTTAACTTAAGAGGCGGAGGACTTCAAGGTCTACTCACAATGCAGGCATCTCCTTAGAATTTGGAGAATTATAGCTCAAAGGAGGCCTGCAAGAGGAAGGTAATGGCAGGATTTTTTCACCTGTATATACCAATAGAGATGGCTTCAGTTAAAAGTTAAAGAGAGTATTTTATTTGGAATTAACAAACACACGAAATCAGACACTTTTAGGAATCATACATGGCTACCAGAAGGTGAGGCAAGAAAGGTTGGATAGAGAGAAATTGGGTGGAAAGGATAATAGTTACCAGTCCTGAAGAAAAAGGTTGAAGTGGAGTGGCTCAGACAGTGTGTCTGAGGGTAGGAAGAATAAACAGAGTCTGGGCACCTTGTATTATGTCCAAGTACTACAATTTACTGGAGCTGAAGCTAGAGATTTTATATCCAATTTTCTTTCCTGAAGGAAGGTACATGGACAAAGTGGTAATGGCTTTCTCATGGGGTTGACAAAGGAGTCTGGAATGGGCTGATTGTCTTAACTCTAGGTTCAAAACATTGATGAGAATCATTATGGTCTCTTAAAGTTTTGGTCAGGAGTGTGAATAGGGAAGGTGTCTGTAGGATACACTCACAGTAGGGTCTCTGGTTGCATCATCTGTGTAGTTTCACCTTGGTTTTGGGAGTACTGGTAGAAGATTTCCCTTTTAGGTGAGAGGAAGTAGAGTTTTGGGGACTATAAAAGTGCCAAGATTGAATTGGGGGAGGAAAAGCTTTAGGTATATTTATCAGTCTTGAGTTATGGGTGCATCATTTTAAGGATGCTGGAGAGGAAAGAGTGAATACTTCAGTGCTAAACTGAAACATAAACTATTAAAGGAGACAGTTTGTATTGAGATTTCTTTATTTTTTAATCAATTGTTTATCTATGGTCATCTATCTATGGCTAGCATTCTGTTGGTTAATCCCAGTTAGTGTAGAACTGTTCGATAAATTATTAAATGGTAAATCAACATGTAGGTCAGGGCTTTCCAAACGGTGTGCCATGACACGTTAGTGTATCACCTGAAGTGTGTAGGTGTGTCACCTACATTCTTGGAAATGTATGCTATTATTTATAAATCATATATTTTTAAAAATATATGAAAGGTTTTTATGAGATATGTTGGGTCCCCATACATTTCACTATTACAATTCATATAAATATCTGTATCTCTTATAAAGAGTTAGTTTAACATCCTGTTTGCTAGTAAAACGGAATTACTGTGTCACGAAATGATGCATGTCTAAAAAGTGTATCACCAACATGAAAAGTTTGGAAAGCTCTGATGTAGGTAAATCCCACTGATTCAGTGGGTCTACTCTAATCGGGACTAACAACAGGATTCAGGCCTATGTTAATTTTTAAAGATGGGAAAAATCCAGAAATTTCCAAATCTGAATCCGGATCTGAATTCCTGGAAGGTTGTGCGAATCCATGAATCTCGAATCTTTGGAATCCTTTTTTACAAAAGGGCATAAAAAGCAAGGGAAATAAAACACTTCTACTGAAAAGTGTTTTGAAGCAGAATTTTACATCTTTGTTTAATGAAAAACAAATTAAATAATAGTTTTCACTTTCAGGAAAACATACCCATATACTTCTTATTAAGAATTACATGTAATTTGGAAGCAGCTCCAGATGTTCGAGGATGCTCAAGATGATGCCATCTCCTGGGTTGACTATTAGCAAAAAAAAAGAAAAAGAAAAAAAAAGGCAAGGATAATCTTGGGAAAGACACACTGTCTCAGCCTTAGCAAAAGCCTAGGCAAAGGCAAACCTCTCTCTGAAGAAATCTGTCCAGGACAATTGTCATAGTTTTGCCTCAGGATCTCGCCAGATTGAAAATGACATGAAGGCCCTTTCTACACAAGCAAGAAAATGTGGATTGTTAATCTCACATTTTCCTGCCTGTGTAAACAGGGCCACATACTACAGTACAGAGATAATCCAGGTCAAAACTGGCTTTTCTTTGCATAGCTCCTTCTGACATCCTGGGGTTTCTAGTTTGATGATCATAGAATCATAGAATCATAGAAATGTAGAGTTGGAAGAGACCACAAGGGCCATCCAGTCCAACCCCCTGCCATGCAGGAAAACCCTCAAAGCACTCCCGACAAGTGGCCATCCAGCCTCCGCTTAAAAACCTCCAAAGAAGGCGACTCCACCACACTCTGTGGCAGCACATTCCACTGCCGGACAGCCCTGACTGTCAGGAAATTCCTCCTGAGGTTCAAGCAAAATCTCCCCTCCTGCAGCTTGCATCCATTGCTCCTTGTCCTGGTCTCAAGAGCAGGAGAAAACAAGCCCACTCCCTCCTCGACATGACATCCCTTCAAATATTTAAACATGGCTATCATGTCCCCTCTCAACCTTCTCTTCTGCAGACTAAACATACCCAGCTCTCTAAGTCTGTCCTCATAGGGCATGGCTTCCAGGCCCCTCACCATTTTGGTTGCCCTCCTCTGGACCTGCTCCAGCTTATCCATATCCTTCTTGAATTGGGGTGCCCAGAACTGGACACAGTATTCAAGATGAGGTTTAACCAATGCAGAATAGAGTGGTACCAATACCTCCCTTGATCTAGACACCATACTCCTATTGATGCAACCAAGAATTGCGTTGGCCTTCTTGGCTGCCGCATCACACTGCTGACTCATGTTCAGCTTGTGGTCTATGAAGACTCCTAGATCCCTTTCACACGTACTGTTAGCCAGCCACGTGTCCCCCATCCTATATTTCTGCATACCATTTTTTCTGCCTAAGTGTAGGACCTTACATTTCTCTCTGTTGAAGTTCATTTTGTTAGCCTTGGCCCAGCTCTCCAATCTGTCCAGGTCCTTTTGAATTTTGATCCTGTCATCAGGCGTATTAGCAACCCCACCCAATTTGGTGTCATCTGCAAATTTGATCAGCGTGCTCTCTATTCCTTCATCCAAGTCATTAATGAAGATATTGAACAGCACCGGGCCCAGGACAGAACCTTGTGGCACCCCACTAGTCACTTCTCTCCAGGATGAGAATCTGCCATTGGTGACCACCCTTTGGGTACGGTCAGTCAACCAGCTACAAATCCACCTGACAGTAGCCCTGTCCAGCCCACATCTTACTAGCTTCTTTGCAAGAATGTCATGGGGAACTTTGTCAAAGGCCTTACTGAAATCAAGATATACTACGTCCACAGCATTCCCTTCATCTATCAAGCAAGTAACTCTATCATAAAAAGAGATAAGATTAGTCTGGCATGACCTATTTTTGAGAAATCCATGTTGACTTTTCGTAATTACGACATTGTTTTCTAAGTAATTAGAAACTGACTGTTTGATGATCCGCTCCAGGATCTTTCCAGGTACTGATGTCAGGCTGACTGGGCGATAATTATTTGGGTCCTCTTTTTTTCCCTTCTTGAAGATGGGGACAACATTTGCCCTCCTCCAGTCTGCCGGAACTTCTCCGGTCCGCCAAGAGTTTTCAAAGATTATAGCAAGAGGTTCCGCAATGACCTCTGCTAGTTCTTTTAAAATCCTAGGATGCAATTCATCTGGCCCTGGAGACTTGAATTCATCCAGTGTGGCCAGGTATTCCTGTACTACCTCTCTATCTATTCTGTGCTGCATTTCCCCCACTTCCTCACCTGCTCCCCAACTGCCAGGTTGCGTGTTTTTATCCTTTTGGGAAAAAACTGAGGCGAAGAAGGTGTTGAGGAGTTCTGCCTTTTTTCTTCCTCCTGTTATTAATTCACCATCTTCCTTGCGCAGTGACCCTATCGTCTCCTTCTTTTTCCTTTTGCTGCGGACGTATTTAAAAAAGCCCTTTTTATTGTTTTTAATGTCTCTGGTCGGCCTAAGTTCGATCTGTGCTTTAGCCTTTCTGACCTTCTCCCTACATCTCCTGGCTACTTGCTTATAATCTTCTTTGGTGATTTCCCCCTTCTTCCATTTCCTGTACATGTTTTTCTTAATACTTAGCTCAGCTGAGAGCTCTTTAGTCAACCATTCCGGTTTGTTCAGATGCCTTCCATTTTTCCTCCTTAATGGCACAGTTTTAGCCTGTGCCTTCAGTACCTCCCTTTTAAAGAATTCCCATGCATCCTGAACTTCTTTCTCATTGACTATTCTTGACCACGGGATTTCAGCCAGCAGCTCCTTCAGTTTACAGAAGTCTGCTTTTTTAAAATCTAAGACGAATGCCTGGCTACACTTGCCTTCTCTTCCCCACTGAATACAAAATTCTAATAGGGCATGGTCACTCTCTCCTAAAGATCCAACCAGTTCTACGTCATTAACAAGGTCTTCCCTGTTGGTCAGGATCAGATCCAGAATATTTGATCCCCTTGTCGCCTCTTCCACCTTCTGGACCATGAAATTGTCTGCAAGACAAGTAAGAAACTTGCTGGACCTTGCCGCCTTTGCAGAGTTTGACTGCCAACATATATCCGGGTAGTTGAAATCTCCCATTATTACTGTATCTCTCCTTTTTGAATGTGCAGTCATTTGGTCTATGAAAGCGCCATCGAGGTCCTCAGTCTGGCTTGGAGGTCTGTAGTAAACCCCACTATAATATCCCTATTGTTTCTCGCTTCCTTAATTCTTACCCAGATGCTCTCGACCTGGCTTCCGGTGTTCAAGTCATGGATCTCTTCACAGGTGAAAACATCCTTGACATATAAGGCTACTCCTCCTCCTTTCTTATTTGGTCTATTTCTACAAAATAGGCTATACCCCTCTATTCCTACATTCCAATCGTGAGACTCATCCCACCAGGTCTCAGTGATGCCTATCAAATCATATTTATTTTGCTGTACTAGGAGTTCAAATTCATCTTGTTTGTTTCCCATACTCCGTGCATTAGTGTAGAGACACTTAAGTCCCCGTGCCCTTCCTGCAAGTCCCATAGCATTGTTTCCACCCCTCCCATGATTGGATGCTATTCCTACTTGGCCAATATCATTTGGGCCTTTTTCCCCTGCACTTGCCGAGTCCTTGTCCTGAATAATCTTGTCTCCCTCCCCAGTTGTACTTAGTTTAAAGCCCTCCTAATCCTCCTTGCGAGACTGTTTGCAAAAATGTTCCTGCTCTAGCACACTTTGGCAGAGAAGGCTCTGACACCTCATCCAACTACAAACTCCAGAATTGTGTATGAAAGAGCTTTGCAAGGGACCCATGCAAAAGAATCTTCTTCAGCTGTCCTTGAAATCTCAAGAATACTGTACTTTCCAGTCAAGTCTCAAGTCCTGCAACAAGGAAGACACTTTAAAAAAACAAAAACACCAGCGTCTAGCCCAATCTCAATTCTCTACCCTGATGTCCAATCTCAAGTCCTAAAAAAAGGAAGGCACTTAACAAAAACAAACTAATATCAGCCTCTAGTCCAGTCCCAATCCCTACCCTCCAGTCTCAAGTCAAAATAATAGGAAGAAGAGAATAATTATCTTGCAGAGAGAGGCAGCCACAGGGGCAGGCAGCAGGAGCGAGCTTGATCTGGGGCTCTCACACCAGCTCAGGCCTCCGGATGTGCAGGAAAGCGGCTCTCACCACCCCTGGACGCCCATGCGGGCCTGATCCAGGGCTCTCGCACCAGTTCAGGCCTCCGGGCATGCAGGAATTCGAAAGATTTGATTAGCCTGTTTTGGCCCAGGGATTCAGATCCATGAATCTCGAATCTTTCCCAAGGATTTGAGGATTTGGGTGGCCCATCTCTGTTAATTTTCTTATTAATTTCTTGTCTAACCTAATAAGTCAATAATCTGGAGAAGGAAGCCCAGCTGTTTTAACTTCATTTACAGGACTGTAATTATCTCCAAAGTCATATACAGCCATCCTCCACATTCGCTAGGGTTAGGGGCACAGGAACCCCATGAAAGTGGAAAAACCATGAACAATTCTAGACCCTCCTAAATCATATTTAACACACAAGAAAGTATGATCACCATATTCAACCCACCGTAGATTCTTTCGAGGCATCAGGGTTCTTTCGCAAGGCAGAAGTGGCTGGCTGGTAGGGCTTACTGCCATCTCCACTGCTGCCCCACACCATTTTTAAGAGGGACTTACAAGCCTTGTTTGCAGTTTCTCAGTCTCACAAGGCTTGCAGTCCCTATTAAAAATGGTACAGGAAGGCATCAGAAGTGACAGCAAATAATCCATGAATAATCAAATCCACAAAAGTGAAACCTGTGAATGTGGAGGGCTGACTGTACTAGTAGTACGAGTTCTTGGTTTCCATGTCAGTCTTTAGTCTGCTTCTCTCTCCTACTCAGCTTTTGGATGGACAGCAGGTTGTATAAGAAGGTGCTGTGGTTAACCATGTCACATCACTACTATTATTAGAATATCTTGGCTTTCTAGATAACAGATCATCTTCTGATAACGCAAAGTTCTCTTTCCACCTGTCATGAATCTATACATTATCTCTTCCTATGTATATAGCGTCCACCCTGAAAACATACTGTTACCCTGTTTCTCTGGGGTCCTGAGAAGGATGCCCAAATGATCAAATATTAACACAAAATTGGGGAAATCAGCTCAGAGCACTGCTTTAACTTTACAAGAGACAGGGTAACGTCAGCAGGACCTTTTGCTCTATGTCTACAGAGTCAAATCAGTGAGCCAAACAAAGTCAGAATAAACCAATTAATATTTTATTGAAAAGTAAACAAATAAGACAACAATCACACCACTAACTAAATAAGAAATAGGAAATAGAAATGAATTCAGAAATAAGCAATACGACCTGATCCTGTAGTCCTAAGCAGCTGAAGACAATGAAACTTCCTGGGGAGCTCGCTATGCAAACTGGCAGCAAGACGGTGTAAAACTGGAAAAGCGGCTCACTGAACTATCAAAACCAGGGCTTTTTATAACAAGGTTGTGCCTGTGACTCATGTCATAAACCCTGAGAACAAAGTTAACTTTGAAATGCACCAAAAGGCTTAGAAGTGGATCAAAAAATATCAGTCATGCAGCCCAAGTGTCAATCAATGGACACTTTTATTTATGGGCGCAAATCAGGTATCTTGTGAGATGAAAAGCCAGATCCTTAATCAACAGTCAAGGCCTAAGAGAGGGGAAGTTGGAATTCCCGTCATCAACCAGCTGCTTCCTTGTGTCTGTTTTTCTCAGGATCCTGGCAAACATAGCCAGGGTGAATGGAAAGGTCAAATTATTTGATATCACAAAGGGATATCTAGTGCTCAAAGTTCATGCCTAAATCACAGTTACAATACCCCTAATAGCAGACTCCCCTTTTTCAAACAAGCACACAGCTTATCTGTGAGGTCTTTGGGTTAAGCATTCCAACTAATAACCGCAGCTGGCATCCTGTTAGTGACTTACGCACAACCCATATGGTGGTTGTTGCCTAGATTCTAGAACCAAACTTCTAAAAAAAAAAAAGAAAAGAAAAGAAAAGAAATCCTGTCCATGGAGCATTAGCTGAAGAGTCTGTTTCATTCCTTACAAATAAGAAAGCTTAAATGGTAAAGGACACTGCGATAAATTACTTTTACATATCAACTAAAGATTTTTTTAGTAGAGTCATAATTTCACTTTTAATTGATATACATTGCCAAATCTAATAACCTTCTGAAAAAACTAAGTATGAGAGAACCAGGAATGAAATTTAATGTATAATTCCCTTTTTACATGGCAGGATACCTTTTTTTGATTCATGATCTTGCTTCATTGCAGTAATACACCTAAAGTGAATTTAGTTCTGAAAACCAAACATGCACTTTCACATCCTAAATTTGCCCCCATTGAATTATTAGCTTAAACATCATCTGAGGAACTGAAAGCAGTTATATTTATTACAATTTATAACCTAGCAGGTGGCTTCGCAGAATCCTTCATTTCTCCATCCACCTAATTTTCTCCTGGGAGCCTTTTCACTCAGTACTTTGGCTGGGAACTAGGTTTTGACCCTCTGCCCATTGCATATTGAAGGGGGTAAAGGAGAAACCACTCTTAGCCAGTTGTTCCTGAAAGTACCAGCTGAAATCTTCCTCAGAGACTCTCTGAGAGCCCTTCCCTGTATGGTGAAATCAAATTACTCTCACCCCACTGGCTGAAAGTGGAACAGAGTCCCTAATATCTCATACCATCCAGCATTTTCACAGATGAAAACTGGAACATATGTGGCCAAGCACTATCAGAATGTGGTCACACTGGCAAAAGTTATTAACAATGAAGAATATACAAGACTGGAGAGGCTGCAGCGGTTTTCATTTGCCTACGTCTGCTGGGAAGGGCAAGATTCCACTACCTCTCCTTCTCTCCCTACTGCTGAATTAATTGAATACAAACTACTTTTGCACTTTGAATTCAGTTTGCAGCCAGTGGGGTAAGCTGGGGACAAAGTGGTAAAGTGGGAAGAGAAAAATGGGATAACAGAGGGTTGTAACCATCACTGCCAAAGTGATGCAGTGGAAGGCATGGTACCTCTGTTCACTAATCAGAGATAGAGAGTGTACCCTTTTCCTTCTAGGAATGGGTTGGGCTTTGGAAGAGGTGGAACACTTCAACACTCTCCAAGCTAGATCTAGACAAGGCGAAACCAGAATGTGGCCTCTGAATCCACCAGGTCTGCACCAGTTGGCCCTTTTGAGGGGCAAAAAGGGTGAATTGTTTGTCTTGGAAACCTGAGGAACCAAGGACTCATCTATGAAATACATTGTACCTCTTGTCTAACCTAACATAAAAAAAATGCCAGTTTTTCAAAATCATAAGTGAGATTCTATCTAGTCCTGTTTTTATTTTTTTCCTGGAATTTTTTCTATGTGGCCCCAGATCTGAAACCTAGTCCCTCAGGCATCCAAAGTTGCCCACTCATGATCTAGACCCTCAGTGGGTTGGATTATGTTTGTAGGCCTGGCATTCTTACCTCTGCCCTACTGGCCCTTCTGGATAGGAGATTCTGAGAGTTCTAGTTTTAAGGAATATGTTTTTTTTCTGAGTCATGGTTTAGTTGACTTCACTGACTTTCTGTTATAGCTCTTAATATCATTCCACACCTCTGCATAACACTTTACTCCTATTTATGGCAAACAAGCTTTTGGATATTCATTTTCTAGCAGCTTGCTTGCTCTGTCTTGAGAAATACCAAGAAAAGGATTTTACAGCTAGGGCTTTATTTTATTTTATCTTTTTTATTTTATTTTTTTGGAAGTCATGCTCCGTGGTTTCCTCAAAGTCCAGGTAGTACAGTAGGTAGTATAGCCATGGCAGTAGGCAGAGTTCATCTGCAATTGAGATTGGATGCTGCAAATGCAGCAGATTGTGGCTCAGTTGCCAGTTTTGTTTTGCTGCTCACCTTTCTTCACCTTTTTATTTCTATATGGAATATCATCTGGGGTCCACAGCACAGATGAAAACAAAAGGCTGCAAGTCTTCCAACAGTCTCTTGCCTATTTAGCATTCAGAAAAGGTGTTTGTTGCTGAATTAAAAAAAAAGGCAGAAGGTGCTGCTTGCCACCTCACAGTGAGATTTCGCTTTCTAAAATGTTAATTGTTTTCAGCATGCTAGAGTTTTGTGCAGCCTCCAGGTCACTTTTTTTTTTTTTTAAAAATGGAAGATGGAATCTCTCCCAAGATATTAGACAGGAGGGGTGGGGAATGAGAGAAATAGTTTGTTTGCCTAATTCCTACTAACCTCTCCAAGCTCAAAAGTACCAATTACACATAAAAGCACATTTTGATAATGCTTTATTTCAATCTCACAGAAGAGGGAGGAAAAAAAATCAGACACAGAATTCAATTAATTTTCCACATGAAAAAGTGCTTCATATGGGTAAGCTCCCCTTACACAGATTCTCGATTATGTTTGGAAGCAGATTGTGTTGATTATACCTTTGATGGGGAGGAAAGCCTTTTAATTAATTTCTTCCATACTATAGTGGTGCCAAACTACATTATGGAATGATTAAGTAGGACTGAACTTCTCTTTCTCCTTTTCTGGAAAATGAATAGGCTCTGTTGAAATGGCTAGTTAGTCATAGCTATGGGAGTATCTGTAAGTTATTGCTCACATGTAGAAGGTTCCAAGTTCCGTTTATGTCATTTCCAAGTAGATCTTTTTCTAAAATTCTGGAGAGCATTGTAGGCAACGCTAAGCAAGAAGAACTAGAAATTGAAATGGAGTTAAGAATGGCTATTTCTGTTGTTCTCAATACTGAATGAAAATGTATTTTGGAGTTGTTAGTCTGTCTTGTGGCAAAAAATATGTCCCTTACTGAACGATGTTGTCATCCTACCAAAGCCATGCATTGTTCCCTATCCAGGATCTGTGCTATCACACGAAATAGTCCGTAATCATCTACTTTCCCATCCCAATGCATTTCAAATCAGTCTTTTTTCATTACTGAAAAAAATCTGGTAATGGCCTCCTTTCCTGACACAATCCCTTCAGCTTTTTGTCATGGCTGATTCAGGAGTGGGTGGGGTGTGAGTGTGCCCAACTTGTCTTTCCTTCAGCTACTCCCATGGTGTAGCAAGTTTGAAATCTATCACGTCTCCGTGTTTATTTTAAATTTCTCCTTTGAGGTTTTTTATATTTTTAATACTTTTTTTTTTTGCATTATAGCACAAAAATGCAATAACATACTGGCATGTCATGATTTTACAATGTTGCTGTACTAGAAGTTTTTTTTTTTAAAAAAAGACCAGTCAAGACCTGTGTGGCAGGGAAAAGGACTTACCAATGATGCTGTGATGCAGTGGGAACACTGGTGGCAATAACACTACTCATCTGCTTAAGTCAAAAGGGTGTGGTAGAGAACGTTCACAACCCAATACCATCACAGAAATGGCAATGCCAGGATTGAAATGGAACAACCCACTAACTGCTTTAGGCACCAGGAAACACATTTTACATTTATGGTTGCCAATTTGGAATGATAGGGGTGTGGAAATCCGCCCGATCTGCCTGACATTGAGGTTCCATTCATTTGAGTCAGTTTTATAGGGGTGTTGCTAATGTACAGCAGTAATGTTGCTAGGTGTTGATAATGTACAGCAAGTTCCGTAGCCAAATCTGGGTGTAATAGGCTTCTGGAACATCCAGAATCAATTAATGCTCTATGGATTCGCAGTTTGCCATCCTTCCCCGCCAAGGTTACAGTTGCAAACAAATGTGGGGTTTTATGAGTACTTACATTTGCTGAGATGGCAGTGTCCCAATCCTCGCAGCCGATCTTGCTCCGAAGAAGACGAAGCGTCGTCCTTCTGTGCAGGGCAAATTCCTGCAGCTGCTTCTTTGAAGTTGCGTTTGGAGCTTGGCTTGGGAGTGTCAGTTTACGAGGAGTGAATTTCCCTTTAGCTGTATCAGGTCTTGGATCTTTGGAGGTGCTTGTGCTTGTGTCTTTGTTTTCAGGGCAGTTGCTGGAGATATGTCCAGGTTTGCCACAAGAGAAGCAGGTTCTTTGGTGGAGCTGCCGGTTTCGTTCCTCACTACTGTGGAATGTGGATCTGCATGGGGCTCTGCGAGTTCCCAGTTCCTGGGCTTGCCTTTGTCGAGTCAGTTGTACAGATTGAGTTATGCCTTAAACTTCTGTGGCGAGTTTAATCCACCCTAGCAGTGTCTGGGGGTCGCCTTGGGTCAAACAGCTGTGCAACACTGCAGGGTTTAAGCCATCTTTGTATATTCTTTCAAGACTTTGTTAGACCAGGGAACTTTGGCAGCCAGGTTTCGGAATTCTCTGGAGTACTCTCCTACGTCATTTCGGCCTTGTCTCAGTTTTTTCAGCTGGTATCTAGCCTTTTCTTGTAGGTGTGGGTCCTCAAAGTGCTCAAGGAGATAGTTCATAAACAGCTGCAAATTCTCTGTCTCTGGGGCTTGGGAATCATATAGATTGGCAACCCAATCAGCTGCCAAACCTTTCATTCGTTGACTGATATATCTGATTCTGGCAGCATCATCCTGGAATAGGTGCCCATAATCCGGCATATAATTGGAGGCCATGGTTAGGAAAAAAGAAAGCTTTTCTCCACTTCCGTTAAATGAAGCTTTTAGCTCGCCGATGTTCCTTGGAGCGGCAGGAGGCAAAATGGGAACTGCTGGTTGCACTGGCTGGGCTGGTTGACCATCTGGAGGAGGAATGGCTGCGGCTGGAAACTGCTGTTCTCTGGCCGGGGTTCTGCCCCACCTCGGTCCCATGGCGCACGTTTCGCGGATCAGGGCCCTGAGTTCCAATATCTCTTCTTTTCTTTCCATCTCTTCTTCTTTGTTTAGTAGGTCATCCATGAACACCAGTTCCCGTTCAGAGGTGTCCCATCTGGCAGCTCTTCTGCGTTGTCTCACCGTGTTCCTTGGCTTCTCTCCCCAGGCCCATGTGTGGCCACCAGTAGGTGTGGCAGACGGTAGAGATAGCCAGACTTTGGGTTTTGCATCAGGAGGCAATTCACTGGCACCAGCTCCTTCAGTGTCAGCTAAGTCCTGGTCCTCTTCTGAAGGGTTGTCAGGAACATCAGTTGATTGATGCATTTTACACTTCTCTCCTTTCTGTCAGGATCAGACTCATGCACAGATTAATAAAATTGCGTAACAGATTTATTGAATACAAGGAGAGCAGTGAAACACAAACATCATAGGAGAGAAGTGCCCAAAAATTCACACAGTCTGTAATATTAAGCTGCACAGCTTCACACGGGGAGATAAGGGTTACATTCTTTCCCCACCACAGGTCAAGATGACATAGCTGTTATCTCCTTCTCTAGAGAATGTTTTGAGAACCAGAGGATATGGAATGTGCACCTGGTACATACTTGCTAGATGCCCATTAGAGAAAGAACTAATATTAATACTACCAAAAGTCACTCACTATACCATCTTCTCTTACATATGAAGGGTAACCCCGACAGGTATGGTGCGGTAAGGGCCTAAGTCTCAAGCTCTACCAAAAATGCTGCGCCTAAACATATGGTCTGAAACTCTGACCTTAGTGCCAAAATTATTTAGTGTATTGTTGTCACATTGGTCTCCAACTTTGTAGAACCTAATTGATTAAAGACATCCTAGTGCAGATCAGATTTTATCTGATGGCAGGCAAAGGCACAGGGCTTTCTTAGGCAAGAAATACTCAGAGGTGGTTTTTCCAGTTCCTTCCTCAGATATATAGGTCATAGCACTGATATTTATTACTGGAGTACCATTGGAGTACCATCTCAGTACTAACCAGGGCTGACCCTGTTTAGTTTCCAAAATCAAATGGAACCCTGTATGTACTTGGTGCATTTAGGGTATTTAGGCATATGCCTTCTCCCAAACCTTGGAGCAATTTACTGCCACCCCCACTTTTTTGTGGGCCACATCATTGTGTTTCAGTGCACTGGAGGTGAGTAACATCTTTTCAGTCCACCATTATTGTAATTTTTGGCAATGGGCTGCAGTTTGCCCCCCTCTGCCTTAGAGGGATGATGTTCAGCAAACATGGCCATTTTGGGGTCCTAATTTTTTAAAATCAAAACAAACCAAAAGACAAAAGGGACTTTTCACTCATGCCAGCTTGGGAACCTTATGCTCAGGTTTGTGACCATGTAGTCATAACTGGAATTGAGAAAGGAAGAAAGGAGATTCTGAAGCGTCTTGCATCTGCACAACAGGTTAATGGATGACTTTAAAGTGTGGAGAGAATGTTGAGTCACAGAGAATAATATACTGGGCACCAATGTGGAGATTCTTGCTGTGGTACAAAAATATTAAACCAGTGATTCCCAGGTTTGAGCCACCAGATATTGCTGGAATAAGAATCCCTGGACATCCTGACTGGGGATGCTGGGAGCTGTAGTGTGACAATGAAAGCCAGCATGGTATAGTGGTTTGTGCATTGGCTTATGACCCTGCAGACCAGGGTTCAATTCGGTGTTCAGTCATGAAAACCCATCAGGTAACCTTGGGTACATCACACTCTCAACCCCAGAAAACCCCATGATAGGTTCGCTTTAGGGTTTCTGTAAGTTGGAAATGATTTCAAGAAAAACAACACCATAGTAACAACATCTGGATACCACTGTATTAAATGAATGATTGTGAATATAAATGAACAATCTGTGGAGATCACTATATCTCTGGATTTCCAGCTGTGACACTCAAATGACTCATAACAAAGGGAAACTGTTATTTGAAACCCCTTAGCTGCTGTGTGCAATGGCACTAAAAATCAGCCACAAATTACATAGAAATGGAGTTCCTTTCTGTGGACGCTTGGGGGCAATGTTGCACCATCCCTGAAAGTACACTTTCTCAGTTACTTCTAGAAGCTATTCATTTAACAAACAATAAATAAGGAGATGCAATACAAAAGGAGTTTAACTGGAGAACATTAGCTCTGGATTGGGATGCACTGATTGTGTCTTTCTATTAAAATATATAGTAGAAGATGAGAAAAGCAATGATGCTGCTGCCTGTTCCTCCCCCAACTCCTCTTCTTCCTACAGAATCATAGATCTAGAAGGGGCCTTATGGATCTTCGACTCCAAACCCCCTGCTCAGTGCAGGATCTCCAACTAAAGCATCTGCAGAAAGTATCTCTTTTTGAAGATGTCCCAAAAGGGGATCCCAGCATCTTGGAACACCACCTGATTGAAATAACAATTTAATGCAAGAAAAGTAACCATACAGCAAGAAAAGCAACAGGAATTTCACTAAATGGATATGGTGAAGCAGAGAGTTTTGATCCTGGAGAGGGGGAAGGGAAAGAGAAGGGCTTTAACCTCTCATAAAACACTTGTCTTCCTTTTTCATATTTTCCCCCTAAATATTTCCCATAACTTCCCCATAACTAAGTATCTGAATAAAACAACAACAACAACAAAATAAGCAAAAAACAAAAATCCCCAAATCTTTTCTGAGATGGTGCTGCAGTGAGCTGGTGAATACACTTCAGACAAAAAAAAAGCCAGGCAGGACATTATCATGAATTTGCTGGCTGAGCGCTTTAAGCAGAAATGTTCACACTGTAATGCATAAGTATTCCCTCTTCTCCTTGAAAATATGCACATGCAAGAATGAAGCTGAAGAACTGGCATTGGGAGGCCAGTCGATGTGCAAGTGGGAAGGGAATTTGACCCTGACTTCAAGCTTCAAGGGGAAGAGAGACCATGAATTTGGACTATGTGCTGCAAGAGAGATTTGAATTAGAATTCATGACCACATCACAGCTAACTGAATTCAGGAATATATTTCACTGCCGGTTCTGGGCAGCCCTTGGAAAAGCTACCTCTTTGAGCTTCAGTTCTAAGCTATACTGGCTGGAAGATTTAGGCAACTGTAGTCCAAAAAAAGTAACTTTTCCAAGTTCTTCTTTGGCCACAGAGAAAAGGTTCTATTGTTCTATTGTTAAATCCTGATCGGAACACTCTCTCTCTCAATCTCTCTCTCTCATTTAATAATAGCTTTTGGTCTTCTGTCCATTATAAAGCAAAAAGACTCCCTGATTAGAAGAAGCCCAAGCAGTCATTCAAGCAGTTATTGATATTCAGAAAACCTGGTCCATGGGGAAGCTGACTTCTTCCCCCTCTCATTTCCATGTTCCCTGATTCAGTGTCTTATTCCTTCACATTCTTTTGTTCCAATAAATGTCATGATAAAGACGGCATATCGGTTTTCCTAGTTTGCATTTGTGCTGGAATGTGAAAGCCTATGTCCTGCCTCTATAGGATTCTTCCTACATGGCATTTTAAAGTCAGATTTAAAGGTGTTTCCCTCACTGTACTGTTATATGGGATATACTGTCATGGAATGTGAACATTGCTGAGATACTTAGAATTTTCTCATACAGTTCTAATGCTGTACTTCAAGGGAACGGACTAGAAAATTCTTAGGAACTCAAAAAAACTGAAAATCATAGGATTTTCTGATGGACCATGGTTATTAAAGTGGTACCAAAATGTTGAAAATGTGCCATTTGAAAGATTTGTAAGACTCATTTCATCACGGTGACTGGTATTGAGATTAAAACAGTCATGGGCATCCTCAATTTCTTCAGTTATCTGTGTACCAATGACATCTAGGCTGGATTGCGAAAGTAGTGGAACTGAATTTCAAGACAGTTGGGATTCAAAAGCATCAGCTGCTGCAGAATTTGACCATCTCAACATTTGTGAAGTCTAGGTGGTCAGTTCATATTCCTCCTATATTGCACTAGCTGCCCCAGTTGAATTTCCAAGTTTACTTTGAAGCAATACTTCTAATTTTTAAATGAGAGGAGGCAGTGTTCAGGGATTTTCCCACATGTTCTGTTTAATCAAACTATTGAAGGAATTTAACTGCAATTATATCTCAACCCTAAGTAATTTGTGGGCTGGCTGTTTTCTTTACTATTATCACTGTTTTTCATCCTTGTATTTTTTTAAAAAAATATTTATTCTATTTTGTTTTACTGTGTAAGCCACCTTGACAGAATTTCTATGCTTATGGGAGGCCACAAATATTGAAAATCAATAAAAATAACTAATATAATTGTTGTTAGAAGTTAGGAATAAAAAAAAGATAACCTCAACTGAAAAGGTCATAACTTTGCATATGCCAAGAGCAGGGAAGGTGTGGCTCCTCATGGCTATTTAAAAAGTTCCTCAGCATTCCATTTTGTCTCTTTTTCTGATTTTTTTTTTTTAAAAAATGCACCCTGCAATGTTCTCCCCTGATGCTATTGGGCCTAAGAGAAGACTTTTTCAACAGGAGCTCACAGGAATTGAACTTCTGGTTAATTTTCTGTTGTATTGAACTGAACTTCTGGTTAATTTCCTGTAATTTCCCATTTCAGGCCATTCTGGGGCCTGAAACAGCCCAGCTGGAGTGAAAGATGGAAACATTGCCTCCATTTCCCCTGAAGTATACGAGGACTTTTTAAAAAAAGGATTAAATAGAGGGGGCATTGTGGGATGTGGGGTATGCCTGTGCTGTCCTCTGAGGTCACATGCAGGGTCAATATAGCTTCACAATTCCTGGCAGTTTCCCCCAATCTGTGCTAAATTACAGTTATCCCTCCACATTTGCTAGGGTTAGGGGCACAGGCCCCCCGTGAATGTGGAAAAACTGTGAATAACTCTAGGCCTCCTCAAACCATATTTAACACACAAAAAAGTATGATTACAATATTCAACACACTATGGATTCCTTTGAGACATCAGGGTTCCTTCACAAGGCAGAAGTGGGTGGCTGGTGGGGCTTACTGCTACCTCCACTGCTGCCCCACACCATTTTTCATAGGGATTTACAAGCCTCGTTTGCAGTTTCTCAGATCATGAGGCTTGCAGTCCCTATTAAAAATGGCATAGGGAGGCAGCAGAGGTGATGGCAAATAATCTGTGAGTAATTAAATCCGCAAAAGTGAAACCTGCAAATGTGGAGGGCTGACTGTATAAGTACACATATAGAAATAATTACTATAATTTGAATATAAATACATTTCATCTCCATAGTGGGGTTAGCTGACCAAGTGACCTGTGTGCTTGTTCTACTAAGTGCCTTTGCTCTGGCTGCAGAGGAGAAAAAGAGAAGGCAGACACACTCCATTGTGCCTTGATTCCAGCAGCTCTCTCTTTCCTTCCCAACTGCCACTGCTGTGGGGCTTCGAGAGAGAGAAGCCTAGGCGGTTATCTCCTGAACTTAATCCTCTTCCTCACTTCTGTCCTCTTTACTTTTCCTTTACCTTATTTAGATGTAGGCCTGAGGGCAGGCAGGGCAGGGAGCTGTCAAACCAGCAATTTGCCCTGGAAGCCCTTTTGGTTGAAAGGTATAATGTGTTATGCCATTATAATGGCAGCATCTCCATTCACGTGATGTCATTGGGTTAGGGACACTCTTTTCTGTGCCCTTTCCCCTTAGGCGGATGGGTAGTGGTATTGCTACCGGTGTTCCTTCTGCATTACAGCGTCCTTGGCCTCTCCCTTGCCCTGCCTTCACCCTGCCCCACCACACCTGATTGGGTGGTGATTTTTTTGGGTGGTGGTGGTGGTGGTGGTGGAAGCTGTACTAATGCAGCAATGTTGTAACAGCATGACATGCCAGTACACTATTGCACTTTTGCCCTATAATGTTTAAAAATGTATTAAATAATATATTTAAAAACTTTTGACTCAAAGGAGACATTTAAAATAAACAAGAAGAGGTGATAGAAAGTTACCTCACCATGGGAGTCACGGAGGGAGGGATGAACTGAGCATGCCCACAACCTGCCCACTGCTGGATCCGCCATAACAGGAAGCACTACCAAGTGCCATAACGGTACCACACTATGATGGCTGACAGGACTGAAGCGCTATAGGAGGCCCCTAACAGACTTTTTCTGGAAATAGAATATGGGAGTTTGGCAATGCTTGGGGACAGGATAGCAGCTGGATAGTGACAATGTCACGTGGAAGCATGGCTTCTGGACCGGTAACAACCCACTGCTATAGCATTATAGCTATGTTGTGCAAAAATGGCCTAAAAATAGATAATATAAAGAAATGATGATTGATGGATATCTTCAAAGTCTCTGCTTTTTATTCTCATAGTTCTTTATTTTTAAATCAGATTTTAGTTGGACAATCCTCTTCATACTTAAGTGTATTCCCTCCAACATTTTCCAGATGAGTGGGGCATGTTCTGCCCAGCAACATTAGTGTGTGATAAAGACGACAAAAATTATTAATGAATAAGAGGTTTCAGCAGTTTGTTTAGGTCTGAGCCTAAAGCAAAGGACAATATTTTGCCCCCTTTGTTCGTCTTCCTCCTAGCTGATGTACCTTCCAACAAATCCTCTCCTGTCCCTGCTGCTTTGAAAATCTTTTTTTCTCCTCCTCCCAACTCAGCAGAAGGAGAGCAGAAGAGGAGATAGAATCTTGCCCTTTCCAATATGCTGAGGCAGAAACAAACTGCTGCAGCCTCTTCTACTTGTGTGTTCTTCCTCACTAGTAACATTTGCCATCTTGACCACATTCTGATGTTGCCTGGCAGTGTGTCCTAGTTTTCATCTGTGAAATGTTGATGGGTATGTGCTGAGTTAACTGAATACAAACTGTTTCTACACTTTGAACTCAGTTTGCAGCAATTGAAGTAGGCTGTGGACTAAGGGAGAAAGTGGGAGAAGGAGAGCTGAAAAATTGAGACAACAGAGGATTGATCAGAACTTTCCCTGTCAAACTGGGACAGTTGGAGAGTATGTAAGTGTCTTCTGTAAGCCAAGACAAATGGCCATCCTAAATGGGAAAGGAAAAGAGTTGAGAAGAACAGTCACTCATTTCACATATTTCTTTTAATAAACATTATTAGGAGGCAATGAAGTTTGACACTACTGACCTGTCTTCTATAGTACCTACTAAGGCACTCATATTCTATAATGCTTTGACTGTGACTGGAAGGAGAGAGAATGCTCTTCATTTTATCAGATTTTAACTTCTACATTTTATGTTCAGAACTAGAATTTTTTATCAAAGCTGGTAGAATGTGAACTAAGCTGGTCCCTTTGGATGATCATCTCAGACTTAGGTCCTTTCTGCAGCTTACGTGGGTCTGGGGTTGTCCCAGGAGAAGCTTTTCTGGGATGGGAGCATGGTGATACCCTGTAGATTGGGGGTCCCGGGAGGGGTGCCCAAATGACCAAACAAACCAAGCAAAGATGGGGAAATTAGCTGGAGCACTCTCTTAAGCTAACGAGAGGCAGGGTAACTTAGCAGGAATCTTTTACCCTATGTATACATGTTCAGGTCAGTGAGCAGTCAGACAGTTTAAAATGGCAACAATGGTATTTATTAACAAGCAAACAAATTATTAAGAGAACACAACCACACAGCTAACTAGAAATAGGAAATGAGAGTTTTGGGGGAGAATGGGTAATACGACACCTTTCTCGTAGTCCTGAAGGGGTCCAAGTGAAGAGAAGGAAACTCGGTGTGGCGGCCGAGGGGAGCTCACAGAACGAAGCGGCAGCAGGGTAGTCCAAATGGGCGGTCCAGTGAGAGATCCGAGGAGCTCTCAAGACTGGGGGTTTCTATCAGGGAAAGAATGACCGTGGGCTAGTCTGGTCTTGGGCAAAAACAATGAGGTTTGGGCTGGAAACAATGTCTCTGAAAGGTCAGAACTTACATGATTGAGTTAAGGTCTGAATTGACAATAGTATGGTCAGTATGTAGATGCAGCTAGCTTGGCAGTTGAGCACTCAGCTCGCCAGGGTGCTCTCTCAGGGTAGAAGTCTCTTTGTTTTGACGCACATCTGTAATGAAGTGTTTGTTTTTGGAGGTCTCCTAAAGCAGATCTGGCAGTTTCTGGCTTGCCTTGGTGTAAACAAGTATGAGTCAGCATATAATAGCTATGCCTAGCTTTGTGCTTGTTCGGCGGCCTCACAAACACTTGGCTGAGGGTGGCAGAACAGGGCTGAACTGTGATATCAAAAATGATATCTAAAGTTTACCAAAGGCCAGGCCAGTTCACGGTGGTAAAATGGACATCAACAGTTTCCTCCTCACCAGCTTGCTCACTGCAGGAGGAAGCATGATGGCCCTGCCTCTTCCTGCTGCAGCACAGCCAGGTACTGTCCCAGGCTATGCTGGGGCAGGAAGCACAGCCATTGCATTTCCAAGGCCTTCACAGCTAAGGTAAGTGCAGATGCACAGAGGGATGGCATGATCACCGGTCATTGGTGGGGAAAACTCATGAATGATTTGTGACATGATCATGCCACCTGGGGATGGGAGAAGGACAGGACCACAACAACATTGTTCATAAGCATCATCACAGTCCTGTCCCCCTCTCATCCCTATGGCAGCTTGGGAGGGTGGAGTGGAAAGGGCCTTAGAATCATAGAGTAATAGAGTTGGAAGAGACCACAGGAGCCATCTAGTTCAACCCCCTGCCATGCAGGAACTCACATCAACACACTCCCAACAGATGGCCATCCAGCCTTTGTTTAAAAACCTCCAAAGAAGGAGACTCCACCACATTCTCAGGCACCATGCTTCCTAAATTAGCTGTATTTATCCCTAGATGTGGTAATAATAGCAATGGCAACATTGCTGTTGTTGTTGCTATCCTTTTAAAAATTATTTTGTTATTTACAGACTCGTTTTAACCCAGGACTGGGGTATTTGCTGCAGTAAGACTGGAAATACATTGGGATTGGGGTCCTCTGTGTTCTTTTCCCTCTTCATTTGAATCAAGAAAGGCTGCAAGCTGAGCATTGAAAGCCAGACCACAGACTGCCCAGGTGCTTAGCCCCATGTTCAGGCGCAGTATGTTATCAAAGCATTTGTGTGGCTTGACATTTATGAACAATCAATACCCACATGTAACAGGTTTGGGGAATAAACAAACATTAATGTCAGATTTTGAAGAGGGTCATTATAAATAATAGCTATATTCACCCACACTGAGCCTGCGCCAAAGTAATCAGAGATACAGCCGTGACAAACAAGGAGCAACGAGTTTATAAAACACTTTTAAACATGCTTTGTTGCTGGCTTGCTGAAGGGGATGATTTAAAATCCTTAGAGCTCTAGCTCTTCTGCTTATTCAAAATGCAAGCAAAGTATTTATTATCTTGAGAACAGAGGGGTAGTCAGCTGCTGGACTGGGTGTTACGAAGCTAGGTCATTTCAGACTAAATTGCGAAATGGCTCACCCCATTTTCAAGCCATTCTGAATTGGACAGCCTTTCCATCCTTTTGCTTGTCATGCTCTCCATGATTCTGAATATGAAAGAAGAGCTTCAGCTGGGTAGTTGCACAAAGCACTTGAGCTGAAGAGGAGACTGTACTGGTGAAAACTTCTAGCATGTGTGGGCTGAAAGCTCATTTTCTATAGATGATCCTTGTGGATGAGAGTCCTTGGTGTTATAATATTGTTGGATAGAAAGACCTACAGAAAGAACATGGATGGGCAGAGTGTGGCCTTTGGGCCAGATGTAGTCTCCTACGGACATGTTTTCCTCAACATCCCCAGAAAACCCAGACCATATTCTGTCAAAAAAAACAGAGGGTGAATTGTTGTTCTTGGATGCCTATAGGTGCAACAGTTTGCCTTTAAAAGAGGTTGTGAGGCCTCCATGGACTGCTTAATGTTAACCTCCCTCATTTCTGAGGACCAGAAGCAGACTTATGGTTTGTTTTTTCCCCCAACTTTTTTGGAAAATTCTCTTTTTTGGGGAATCTCCCATTTTTTTTTTGTGCTACTGGATCCCTGAAGTATCCTGTAGCACAAAAGTGACCCCCTGAACTGCCACTGTTACCCCAAAACATGAGTTACTCTGAGGTCCATCTGTGATGTCAATGCCTCTGTGGAACAGTGGGGAATATTAGCTCAAATTGGACTCCTGTGAGAAGGGGATAAGCTACCAGGATCTTTTACATCTGTGTATACTGGTACTAATGCAGGAACACCAGCCAGAGATTCAAAGAATATTTGTTTTATTGGGGGAATTAGGATCCAAGCAGTCTTGCAATCACATAAGGCTAACTGAAGGAAAGGGAGGAAAAATTGGATAGTGGGAAGTTAGAGTTAAGTGGGAGATATTTACTTATCCAGAGAGAAGAGATGAAGTGATATGGCCCAGATTAGGAGTCTGAGAGTAGTACAAGAATGGGAATGGGAACAGCAGAGTGATGGCCTATGTCTAAAGTACTGTACTACAAGCTTTCTGGCTCAGAGTCAGGGTTTAAACACTCTATTTTTGCCCTGAGGTGGAAGGTGCTAATGGCTTTCTAGTAGGGTAGACAATGGAGTCCGGAATAAGCTAATGGCCTTAGCATTAGGTGACAAGGGACTGATGGGAATTGTGATAACTCCTTAATGGTAGGATAGGTGGGAGGACAAAAGGGGAGTTTTGGTGGACAGAGGAAGGGGGTTAAAGACAGTTGTTCTGTGGAGGCAGTTTCAGGCACTATTGTTTCTAATGGTTGAATCTTTGGGGGACATTTGCAAGTCCATTGTCACTGGAATTTCCTGGCTATGACCTAGCCATGGCCTGAGGTCCCAAAGTGACTGAAGCCATTTCCAACCTACGCTATTATAACGCTATTATTTCACTTTCAATATCCTGTGGAATTCTGGGGTTTGTAGTTTACTGAGGCCAAAGACCTCTCTAGCTGAGAATTCTAAATGTCCCTCCCTAAACTGCAAGTCCCAAGATTCCATAGGATATTGAAAGTAGAATAATAACACTATAAGAGTATAGTGCAGAAATGGCCCTAGTTTTGCAATGTACATGTGCAGCCAGTTCCTCTTGGCCAACAGGCTTCTCAGCCACAGCAAGATATAATTTATATTTTATGCCAGTTAATATTTGCCAAGCAAAGCATACCATGGAGTAGGGGTGTACAGCCTGGTAACACCACTATTGCTGAACCCATGTTGCATGCACCTTCAAGTTGTTTCTGACTTATGGTGGCCCTAAAGCAAACCTATTAAGGGGTTTTCTTGCCAAGATTCCAAATGCCCCCAAACAATCTCTAAGGAGTGTGGGGGCATTTTGCAACATTTTAGGCCCAGGAGAAGTCTCTTTTTAGAACAGGAAGTGACTGGAAACTTACTTCCCCTTCACTCCCCCTGGCTTTTTAAAAAGGCCTTTCCTGGGCCTAAACCCTAGAGTGAAAATGTTCTGACACACTGTAGCAGGTATTTGCATGTATATTGAGGCAAAAACATTTCTGACCCTTTGGAGCCACAAAAACAGACCTGGAGGGAGGCTGCATGCAACCTGTGGATCACAATTTACCCACCTTTTTGTAAGGCTTCCAATGAATCCCCAGGAAGTCATGAAGGAACATAGCCAAATGCTTATCAGATGTTCCCTATGTTCTTGGATGTTTCAGGAGCAGGCAGCATACAAAAGATGGGTTTACAAGAGAGCAGGTAGGAGATGTGGTGTAGTTCTACCTGTGGAACTTTCATGCTATATCGCCATCGTGCAGCCAGTATTATACAGAGCATGGGTTTGTCGTGTTATATTGTATATTCACCTGGACGTCAGCCCAAATATGGGAACTAGTGTGAAGAGGGCAAGTAGAGTGTACGAGGTCAAGAAATGTTCCATAGTGGTGAACGGATTTGGAAGATCTATAATTCTGCAAACTATCAAATGTTTCAGGAAACTACAGCTCAGAATAGTTACAAGGATTCTACAACTAAATACTCCTGATAATTCTTGACTTTTGGGACTCCACAGGACTTTCAGCAATCCTGTGCCTCCAGCTGTCTGCTGTGCAAGAAGCTCTGGTCAGAGGCCTGCAAGCACAATGGTTTTTCTAGATTAGGGTAGATGGCTGTCAGATTACATTTATACAGGCCTCCAAACAGCCTTTCAATGGTAATGACTCTTGATCAATAGCTACTGTGGTTACTTACTGTCCTTGAAATGTGCAACCAGTCCCAGGAGGTTTTGCTTGTTTCCCTGAAACTGTTTGAAACATATTGCCTTCTTCAATAAAATAACCACAACTCTCCTCTAGTTCCTTAATCAAAGGTATATTCCATTGTTTCCTCTATTCTACTTGTGCCAACTTCCTACCTCCAGTATACTTCCATAAATAATACATTGTGATTGGGTTACACTGTGCAGTTTTCAATACTTATTGCCTCTCTGGCTGTTCTATCGGTCCTATGAGGATAACAGATCAGGAGGAGCTTCATTTTGTGTTGTTGATCTCAGTACACAGATACCAGCATGGGAAATAAATACATACATACATACATACATACATACATACATACATACATACATACCTCTCCCCTTTCTCTCCTGGCAGTCTGACTTTTCCTCTTTCCTTCCTCTTCTTTTATTGCAATCTGAGTTTAAATTGATTAGGGGAAAAAAAAATGAAATGAAACAATTCATTCCCATTAACCAGAACATAGTCCTTTCCTTTTTGTAAAATACACATTGCCTCTTATGTACCAGAGGGGTGCAAGGTTGAGCATTTTTCATTTAAAATAAAAGTAAATGTGAAGATTAATTTCTTGCTACTTTCAAATCCAACAACCAATGGCCTTTGGCTGTTTTTCCTCCCGTACTTACACACTAGTGAAATGTATTAGGTCTGTGGTTTCAAACAAGGGCTAAGAAAAGAAACATTTATCAGTTGCTCCATTATTGATTAAAAGAACAAATTATGCTCCCAGCACTTTATATTAATGGTGAAATGATCCTCCACAGCAGTTTCTGCCAATCTTGCCTAATGGATAGCATGAGTTGTTTTTGTATTTAGCTAGTAAACTCCCACAATGCCTTGCAAGGATTCCTTCCAGTTTGGATTTATTTCTACTATGTGGCATGAAATGTACCAAATCGTTGTTAGAAACAATGAAGCTCAGTGTGCAGGTTCTGAGAAGAAGTATTGGAGGCAAATATAACATTACTGACACTGTAGTGTAGTTTTTTGACCATTAGTAAAGAGCTGAGATATGCTTCTTCACTAACATTATATGCATCTGAAACTGCATGGCACGAGGCACTGGCAGGGGTAGGACCCACTTTTGCTGGCCGCTGATGGAGGAGAGACCAGTGTTATCAATGTCAGGTGCAATATACCACGACGCTAGGCATTTGGGGGCAGAGCTAAGGGGTTTTTAGCTTTGTCTGCCTCTCTCTGCTTCCTTTTGGATGATGCTTTGACTCACTCTCCTGCCTCCAGAGTGGTATGAGCTTTTTTGGTTGCTTCAGGGCCAGGTAGGAATTTTAACCCCTTTTTACCTATTTTTTTCCTACTCCACACTGTATCTGTGACACTGTGTCAATTGACTTTGGATGGTTTCTTTAAATAAGTGGCCACTTGGCAGATAGTGGAGGGAGAAATGAGACTTACAGTGAACACCTTGGCACTCTTTTAGTAAAGGGGAAGACACTGGAACTGCCTCATTAGGTCCTTCTACTCAGGTGGGTGGGAAAGGAAACTGCCTTTGGGGCTTTGCTCTCCCTTAAATCTTGTGACTTGAGGGTGTTCCTTGGGTCTGCCTTGCAGTAGATGGCAGGACATAGAGCAACTCAGCTATTGGGTTCTCCTCAGGACTCACGTAGTTTGGCCAGGAGAAGGCTGAGGAGGAAATAATGGACTGAAGGCTAACCTCAGCTGATCCCAGGAGAGTTTGCCCCATCTGTCACACCCTTCCAAGTTCAAATCGGTTTAAATAGGTTCTAGGTTAAATAAAATGACCATTTACAACCCAGTTCTCGGTGTCTGCTCTTGTTATTCCATGGTTGGTCAGCAATTTGATTTGGCCATTGTTCAGAAGAAAAAGAACCACAATTGTGAAGGGCAGTTGTTATATAAGAGCTCTGTTATTTAGAAATAAACCATAGCAGATAGCGTATCTCTTGTTTGCATTGCCTCTGCAGCTTTTTCCTTTATAGAAGCAAGCTAAATATGAACTTCATCAAGAATGGATCCATTTCTCTCAATCTTTATTTTCCAAGGAGATGTATAATTGGTTTTTCATCTCAATCTTGTGTATATTTATGTGGAAATAAGTCCAACCGCACGATGCACAATTACATTTCCCCAGATAAATGTGTGTAGGACTGTAGCCTTGGGCAGAGATTCTAAATCCCCTTACTTGAAACAGAGGGGAATTAGTGGATCTGTTGCCATGGGGCAAAGAATCCTAGTGTGATTTTATAGCTACTACTCAACAGGGTTTATTCTAAGCTTCCTCCCCCCTCAAAAAACAAAAAAACAAAAAACAAAAACAAAAACTGCAGAAGAGGCCAAAGAGAATTTTCTCTGCAATGTACTTGGTACCATGTAGTATTTTGTATGGCCGTACATGATGTGGTCATCCTGTAGTCCTGTCCATCTAGAAGTGAGAGAAATTGAGGCTTTTCTGGATATAGCAAAAGGTGGGGGGAGGAGAGGAAACTATGAAAAAAGGATAGGAAAATCAGAATGAGTCAAAAGATTAAGAGACTGAGAACCTTTCTGCACTACACTGTGATAGTGCTATTATTCCACTTTCAACATCTTATAGAATCCTAGAGTTTGCAGTTTAGGGAGGGGCATTTAGAATTCTCAGCCAGAGAGGTCTTTGGCCACAGTAAACTACAAACCCCAGAATTCCACAGGCTGTTGAAAGTGGAATAATAGCACTATAATAGTGTAGGGCAGAAAGGCCCTCAGAAAGGAAAGAGGGGAGGATTGCAAAATACGAGGAGAGAGAAAGAAAAAAGTTTATCTTCCTTCAGGAAAGTTGAAGACAGAAGGTTCTTTAGATTTGGATACTCCCCTCCTGGATATAATGTACATTACATATGGAGTATGGTGTATTAGGGATAATAAGAATAGCTTGACCAAGAAATTGACTGAGATACACTGGCATTGCCTCTGAAGTGTTGATGGCACTGTGGACCAAACCAACATTGAAAAAAATTCTGTAATGATGAAAGTCATTACAAAATCTGGTGATGAAAAGCAGGACTTTATAGATCCAAATGAACTTTGCATCCATGGTACAGAGAGAGTGCTGGGTTCAGATGAAATGACTTCAGCAGTACACTTGGGTCCAAAGCAGCTAAGCACATTTGCATCAGTGATGATTCCTGATTTCAGAACAAGTGGTCAGACAATGTTCCCAATAATATACTGTTAAGAAAAAGTGGTGAAGACTAAAAGATAATGGTAGTCATTTTAATGGTCTATTTCTTTTTTCCGTCTGTTTAAGAATCCTGTTCCTTACTATGCCACACATTATCAACTGCATGAAAACTATTTCTTGCTGTATGTACTGCAAAAAATGTGTCCACATAACAAAAATGCCGACTCCTCCTCCCCCTGCTATTCTGAGTTGCTATGGAAGCTTTTCTAGTGCCAGACTTTGCAAAGGATAGGGTCAATCACTGGGGGAGCTCCCATACAACTCAGAGCAGCTGTAGAGGAGGGAGGAACAGCAATAAAATTAAGTGTGAATTTACCACCCCATGGCAACATATCAACGCATGACCCCAATTTGAAAACAAATCCATGCTTCACACAACCCAACAGTGAGACAAGTGCTACCCTGTGAATTGGAGGTCCTGGGAGGGGCGCCCAAATAACCAAATCAAACCAAGCAAAGATGGGGAAATTAGCTGGAGCACTCTCTTAAGCTAACGAGAGGCAGGGTAACTTAGTGAGAATCTTTTACCCTATGTATACAGGTTCAGGTCAGTGAGCAGTCAGACAGTTTAAAATAGCAACAATAATATTTATTAACAAGCAGACAAATAGTTAAGAAAACACAACCACACAGCTAACTAAGAAATAGGGAATGAGAGTTTTGGGGAAAATGGGTGATATGACACCATTCTCATAGTCCTGAGGAAGCCAGAAATGGAAGTGAAGAAACTCAACGCGGTGACCGAGGGGAGCTTGCCGGGAGATGCGGCAGCAAGGCTGGATAGCAGTCCAAAAGGGTGGTCTGAGCAGTCCGAGGAACTCTCGGAACTGGGGTTTTTTATTAGGGGAAGTATGACTGTGGGCTAGTCTGGTCTGGGGTGAAAACAATGAGGTTTGGGCAAGAGACAATGTCTCCGAAAGGTCAGAATTGACATGATTGAGTTATAGTCCGAATTGACAATAGTATAGCCGGTATGCAGATGCGGCTAGCTTGGCAGTTGAGTGTCTAGCTCTCCAGGGTGCCTGCTCGGGGCAAGGGTCTCTTTGTGTTAGCATGCATACCTTAATTAAAGTGTTTGTTTCGGGAGGTCTCCTAAAGCAAATCTGGCAGTTTCTGGCTTGCCTTGGTGTAAACAAGTATGAGTCAGCATTGAATAGCCATACCTAGCTCAGTGCTTGTTCGGAGGCCCTACAAACACTTGGCTGGTGGCAAAACAGGGCCGAATTGTGATATCAAAATGATATCGAAGGTTTACCAAAGGCCAGGCCTGTTCATGGTGGTAACACAAGCATGATTCCCCCTTTTCATTTTTAGTGCAAAGGATACCTTTTCGCACCTTACCCTTTCGCGGAGCTGGGGTGCGGGGCTAGCACGGGAAGCCTGGGGAGGAAGGCTCTTGCATCCTTGCTGCTTTGGCTGCGCAGCGGCTTCCTCGTTGCATGAGTGCCCCGCCTCTTCCTTCTGCAGTGCAGCCTGGGACCTTTCCTAGCCTGCACTGCACAGGAAGTGCGACTGGCCTGGCTCCCGAGGCTCTGCATGCCAGGTAAGTGCACACGGGGCCTCAGAGCGATGCGCGACCGTGCAGCATTTTTGGCTTTAAGCCAAAAATGAAAAAATATGTGTGCGGTCTGCGTCATGCCCTTGAGCGTCGTGTAAATGTGAGTGCGTCGTGTGGACTGCTTCTCACATTTGCACAACACTCAAGGGGCCCTTTTGCTTCGGAAATGCTGTGTGAAAAGGGAAATGGTGGGAAAATGGCTGTTCTCTCATTGTGGAGAGGTAGGTGTGAATGCTGTCTGTGTCTTATACTGGTTATGTCCAGTGTAGAATGAGCATGTTCAATTCAAGAATATAGAAGTAGAGTTGCTCAGGTGGTGCCATTGCATGTGAATGCACATTGCACTTGGATTTTCATTGCACATTGTTCATGGAAGCACCTGCATATTTGGTTGCCCATCTGGTTTTTTGGTTCAGTTAGATATTGTTGCAATTCAACACAAGAGTTATATAGAACAAGAATTACTTTGCATATGTGAATTTATACTACACAATCCCATTGTAGGAGGTAAACCTTAAAAGCATTGAGGATGAAGGAAGTATGAGTCATGTGTTTTCTTTCTTGGTAGTCCTGTGGAAAATTCAAAGGGGCTTTATGTCCATAGACCTATGCTCTGGAGCTAGAAAGTTAAGATTAGGAAAAAATCTTAGATGTGATGTAATGAGATACTTTAACAATGAACACAATTCAGATTCTTTTGGTTGATTTCTGTTTACATGTCAAACAGAGAGCAGGAGAGTAAATTGTTATGACCTATGTTGATTAATTTATTGAGGAATTTATTGAGGAGACAGACTCCTGGGTAAGGTAGCACTAATACCTTAATTTACTTGGAAATATAGTTTTAGAAAGGTGAACTAAAACAACAACAACAGTGGTGATCATGTAGACAATCATGCCTTTTGTGAACTGTGAGCTAAGTACATATCATTTTCTGGATTCTTTATAATCTTGACCATGCTCACAGTTCCTATAATGAAATGCTTGTTCTGTCAGCAGAAGACATTTAGGAGACATAGAGGAGGAAGAACTGTCCTTCACATGGGCTAATCTGTTTTGGCCTCCCATTTTGTTTTCTTTAAATGTTATCCCTTGAGGTATGTGTGGATATTTCAAAACAACTGCAAATGTTATCACTTGGATTCAGCTTTTAGACTGGTTAGACTTCAGGGATAAAGGTTTGCCAGTAAACTCTGGCTTAGAAGTACTTTGTCCTTTTCAGTCTCTAACACAAATGTTATGTAAGTAGCATTTCTTTCCTATCCTGCAGCAAGAAGAACTGACATTTTATGCTATGCCCCAATCCACCAACTATAATGTCCTAAGATGCTTTTGCAATTAAAGTAACCAAAGTAAACAACTGGCTTCTAAAATCATAGATAAGAGCTCATAGAAAAGCCCTAGAGGTAACAAATATATATATAAAAAATATACATCCTAGCTTGAATGTTTGCAAAGATCTGAAATCAGTCAAAGGGGAGAAAGTATTTTCTTAAAGCAGGAGTGGGCAGCTTCAGATCTCTATGTTGGTCACAATTTTTGGCCTACAATTCCCATTAGTCCTACTCAGCAAAAACAGTGGTGAGGGATTATGAAATCAGCATCCAGCAACAGCTGGAGGGCTACTGTTTTCTGCCTCAATTTGTAACAGAACTCTTTTGATAATATCATCCCATCTTTGCATTGTTCAGGAAATGGGGATGGAGGAAGACAAATGGGGTAGAATAATAGATGAAACCTGCCAGACAGGATTGTCTTCACTGTAGTGATGGATGAGCCTATTTCTGAAACTGAATTCAGTTTCACTAATATGGACCATTTTCCACAACAGTACCAGCAACTACACCAAGAAAAACACCTTAATCCTACTAAGTAGCTTCCCTACTAGATAGCTAACCTTTAACATCCATCATCAATTCCATGAGTTACTGAGCTTTGCTCTATCGCTGTTTCTAACATGACCTTTATCTAGCAGAGTAGTAAGAATAGCTACCAGGAATCAGGGCACTGCCTGCCATTTGGCAGAATGATGCAGTTACATTAGGTGATATAAACTGAACGGGAGAGACAGAACAATCACAAGATGCTGTGGTATGGAAATGCATGTACCCTGTAGACCGTCCAGCAATCCAGAAGCTAGCCTGATACACAGAGCTGCAATGGAGAATGTTGTTCTGTCATCAGTGTTGAAGAAAGATCTTACTTGCGTATCCAGCTGGCTTTTGCATCTGGAACAGGAGAGGAGCTACAATCTTCTTATGTGTCCTCTTTTATTTTTTAATCCTAGAATGGTAGTGCCTGGAACCTCAGAGACTTAAGGCCTTTCTGCCCTACACTGTTATAGTGCTATTATGCTACTTTCAACATCCTGTGGAATTCTGGGGTTTGTATTTTACTAAGGCCAAAGAACTCTCTGGCTGAGAATTCTAAATGCCCCTCCTCTAAACTGCAAGTTGCAGGATTCCATAGAATGTTGAAAGTGGAATAATGGTGCTATAACAGTGTAGTGCGGAAAGGCCCTCAGTCACAAAGGCCCTTTCCGCAGTTTACCTCTGTCCCACTGGTATCTGATGATGATGGCGGCAGTGGGTCTCCTGCAAGAAAAGTGCAATGGAGCACCCTCCTCTTCACTGGCTGCCTGGGGGAACCAGGAAGCATGATGGCCATGCCTCTTTCTTCCACAGCACAGTCGGTTACTGTCCCAGGCTGATCTGGGGCAGGAAGCTCAGCCATTGCAATTCCAGGAACTCCACAGTGAAGGTAAGTGCAGGCGTGCTGTGGGAGGGCGGTGCAGTCACTGGTCATTGACGGGGAAAACCCATCAATGATTTGTGGCGCGATTGTGCCACCTAGGCATGAGAGAAGGACAAGTCTGGGACAATGTTGTGCATAAATGTCATCCTGGCCCGGTTCTTCTCTCATCCCCATGTGTCGTGCGGAAATCATTTTACAGGCAGCATAGATGCCATGTGTTCTCCCTTGGTTTACTCTGGACTACTCTGAGGGTATCGGCTTCATCAGGCTCGACGGTTAATAGAAACTGGAAACTTTCATATGTCTCCTCACTGAGTAGCATGGTGAGATGGTTAACATTTTTAAAGCTGAAACATTTTTAAAGTTAAAACTGTGACTACTTAAATGGGAAATCTGTCAACTATTGGACAAATGAGAACTTTTTTTAAAAAAGAGAACTTGTGTTTATGAAAAAGTGCACTTTTATTTGTTGCAGAACTAGATTAAATTTGTTCACATAGGATGCGAGGCCTGCTGCAGCCTAGTAAGTGAAGGATTTTTTTAAAAAAAAAATTTGTGCATAGGGAGACTTTAAAGTGTAGGGTAAGTTTTTTTTAATAGCTTCCTTTAAATTATCTAAGATTTTAGATTAGGGTTATTTGTTAAAAAATCTTTCCCACTCTTGGTAGGCAATTTGCAATGATCTTTGCTGCATGTATGTTTTGTGACTCTATTAGATACCGATGTGTGCACTCCAACACATCCCCCTTGATGTAACTGTAGGACTTAAATTCTTTCATGCAGAGAGACAACTGCCTTCCTGCTTTTTGTTTCAGAGTAAGAAGCCTAGCTCACTACTGGACTTTATATTAAACAATGAAACTGGAGGCAAAAGAAGTTGCAAGACTGGCTCTCTGTTGGTGCAGCCAGTCCTACCTTGAGGCAAAACAAAGCAACCACCTCAAGTAGTGTATGTTGCAAAGGATACACAAATCCTCATTATTAATAAATCCTTTATTGGGGGTCAAATCTATTTTCCTTCAGGGACATGAAGGACACCATCCCATTGTATGTGTTGCACTGCCTATCCTAGGCTTCTGTATGTGGGGGTGAGACCTAACGGCCTAAATTATTAGTCCCATACCCTTCAGCATTTCACAGATGAACACAACTTTTCACAGATGAATAAGAAATGTCAAGTGGTGGTCAAAACAACAAGAAAAGAACACACAAGCTAGGAGAGGCTTACAGCAGTTTACTTTTGCCTAACTCTACTGAGAAGGACAAGATTCTGCCCACTCCTGTCCTTTTCACCCTCCTGAGTTAACTGAGTGCAAACTACTTTTGCACTTTGAATTCATTTTAAAGCAATTGAAATAAAATAAGTGAGGAGAAGAGGAGAGAGAAACCAAGACATTTTAAGAGCAGCTGAATGAGTGGGACAACAGAGGATTAATCAGGAGTGTCCTGGACAAACCAGGAAAGTTTGGGAGTATTTAGTCTCAGCTAGAGTAGACCCCCGTAATTCTTCTTTCCTTGTAAGATCAGAAACTCTTTTTGTTTCCAAGCACTCTCAGTCCCAGCCTGCTGCTCTTGTCATCAGAAACCTGGATTCTGGGGTCACACAAAGGACAGCCAAATTCCAAAAAGAGAAATGGGTCAGACCTCACAACTAAATAAAGAGTATTAAGCAACATGAATTGAACTTAATATAGCTGGGTTCCGTAGGCCATTTACAGCTGCAGCGGTTTGATAGGAACTGATGGGCCTATTTCAAAGGAAAACGCTTGAGGATTTCTACATAGGACCACAATCCTGAAGCCTACAAGGAAGCACATTTTCATGCAATGTACAGAGAGGCTGTAGTGACACAGTACCTGTGCATATGCAGAAGTGCACAAATTCCAATTTTAGTAACTGCATAACCCTCCCCTGGCAACTGTTTTAATTCAGCAGGGACCGTCCTGATTAACCCACATTTTGATGTTTGGCTATACACATTCTGGTTTTCATCTATGAAATGTTGGAGGGTATGCAACTGCACTTAAAAGGTCAGAATGAAAGTCTCTGCCTAAGGGTGTAAATTATTTAATCTTTTGGACTACAGACTCTCAGAATTGCCTTGCCAAAATGGTTAGTGGGAGAATCTGAAAGCTGCAGTCCTGAAACAATTTTTCTACATTCTGTATTTGAAACAGTACAGGGCTAGATAGACAGATAGCTTGATACAGAATTTTATTTCACTGGTATTTCTACAAAAATGTATATACTACTTTTCACCTCAAAAGAGAGTTTCTTAAAGTCATTAGCAATATATAAAAGCAGAAAAATAAAACCAACATAGCCATAGACCAGTGAATAAATAAATACCAGATTAATAGCAGTATTCAGAGTAGCTGGGGGGAAGCAAAAATGAACATGCAAAAAACAAGAAGTCTTCTTTAAAGTGAAGGCCAACATGTGAAGGCTAACATATGAGAAAGACATCTCAAGACATCAAAACACCTCAATATTTTATTTGCACAAAATGAAAATATTGAAAAACTTGGCAAAGGTTTGGCCAAGATGCCCCCTGTGGTCCCTCCCAATTCTGTGATTCTATCATTATGTTCCAGATCCTATGTGGTAGATAGTGTAGATATGGGGGGGGGGGTAGGAGATACGTGGGTTACATGGGATTTGGAAGGTACATGTACTTTGAGATACATTATTGAAGCCCTTGAGATCCATTTTTGGTAATTCTCTCCCTCTCCCTCTCTCTCTCTCTCTCTTCGTGCCTCAAAAGCCTCTGGAACATTCAGCCAGTGATGAAGAATGCTGGGAGATGAGTTTCAACAACATATAAAGGCCTGCACATTTTTAGTATTTTCTGTTAATTTATAGGAGGCAGTTTGAGTGTTGAACTGTGGAGACCAGGTTTCAAATCCCCATTCATCTATGGAAACCCCCTGGATGTCTTGGGCAAATTACACTCTTTCAGCTTCAGATGAAGGCAAAGGCACCCCCCCCCCCAAAATCTTGTCAAGAAAGCCTGGTGATAGGTTTCCCTTAGGGTAGCTGTAAGTTCTAAATGATTTTCAGGCACATAACAACAAATACCTTCACATAATAGAAATCTGAAGCTGATGAATAACAGGAAAAATGAGGCCAAAGAGAGCAGTGCAGAGGACGTTTATGATAGACGTTTATGATAGAGATGACTCAATGCTATAGAAAGGTGTCAGCTTCTATATGTAGGATGAAGATAACTTTAGATTTTCTTAAAGACAAAAACTGAATAGGGGAGCAACAATCAGGACAGTTGTGAGGGTATATGCAACATGTGCAAGAGATAGGGAAACGTGACTGTAGGGCACAATCTGTACCTGCTAGAAGTTGCATAGTTTTGTGCAATCTAGTAGAAATGAGCAGAGTCTCATTTTAATGGGGCTTGTGCAGTTAGGTTTCTTAGGAATTGTGATTCATGTTAATAAGTTGGAGAGTAGGGATTTCAGCATGAACTTAAGGGCCTTTTCTGCATTACACTGTTACAGTGCTATTATTCCACTTCCAACAGCCTATGGAATCCCGAGGTTTGCAGTACAGGGAGGGGCATTTAGAATTCTCAGCCAGAGAGCTCTTTGGTCTCAGTAAACTACAAGCCCCAGAACTCCACAGGATGTTGAAAGTGGAACAATAGCACTATAACAGCGTAGTGCGGGACTGGCCATTGTGTACTGACTCCAATCAGTACGTAAGCAGTCCACTCAGATATATTATTCTGACTGATTAGCACCAATAGATCCTCCTTTTCAGACTATATTCCCCTGGCTCTCTTGAGGGCTCTGCTAATCTAAAATAACTTCTGTAAATTCAGCAATCTTGTTATGGAAAAGAAGAACACTTTGATCTCTTAAAATGACACACAAGTGGGAGATAAACAAATAAAGAAGTGTCAGTACCCACAGTTTCAAGTCTTTTTGTAATAAAGAGCCTCAGTCCAATTGTTGATCCCATCTACAGTACATCCAATGAATCACCAGAACTTATGTAAGTTAACTAACTACATTCCCATTGATTTAATGAATTTGTTTTAGTTAAGATTTAACTATCAGAATTAGATGAAGGTATCTTTGATGGGATACATATTGAGGGGTAACCGTATTGGCCATACAGCAAAATCCAACAAAATCCAACATCTACAAAAGAGCTATACGTTTATTGGTCAGCTAAAATGCACAAAATACATCATGCAAGCTTTGGAAGCTCCTTGCTAGAGTCACAGGGCTATATTTTGTCTCAGATGTTACTTCTGTTGTCTGGAGGGATCTAATTTAGGTAGAAGCCACTCCTCTTCTTAGCTGTGTGGAGGCTAGGGACAAGGGGCGATAGGAGACAAGCAATAAAATTTCAACTCAATTAGCAACAGAAGAGCAATGGGATAGTTTAGAAAGACAACATGGTGGTTACTAAAAGCCATGAGATAGTTCTTGTATTGTTAATCTTAACCACTGTTGAAAATTTCTGCTTTTGCATTAACTTCAAAGGTGATCACTTTTCTTGGTTTTCACTTACATGACCAGTAGTCAGAGATGATTGGCTGAATTGTTAGTTCTGGGTATTTTCAAGATGGGAAATAACAGCAACAACACTGGGGTACCTGAAGCAGTCCTGTACAGCTCTGTGGATGAAATAAAACTGAAGTAGACCTGAGGGGCGAAAAATGCAATGTACTCCTTTATCTCATTGTGCCACAATGTTTTGTCCTACCAATGATAATTCAAGGTATGATTGCTATTTTTCATGAAAAATGAAAACTATTTGGGAATTCTGAAATATATGCTGTGCCAATTAAACTAAAACAAAAGATTTTCATTACTCTTCTATTTGCAAGTGGCTCTCTTACTGTCAGCATTATTTTGTAAGCTGCTACTACGAGAAATATTGTTTAACTCAGAGTGGCTAAGCTTAGAATGATACATAAGCTCTTAGGAATTAAGCAATCATTTACACCTAGGTGTGCGGCAGACAAAATGTCATATAGTTTGCAGAGATTAATACATGAGCCAGATGCAAATACATTAACACAGTAAGCTTAACGAAAATAGAATATTAGCATGATATGGACAGAAACTTAAGATGACAGGGAGACATCTGTGGATTGCATTTAATGGGCACAAGATTCTGAAGCTGGACTATAGGTTACACTTGCCATGGTAGGATAGCCTTGTTCCGCCAGTTAAGAATTCTGAAAGTTCTCTTGCTAAGAAGCAGAGCACATGGGTTCAACACATGCAGGTTTGGAGAGATAATGTAGTGATGGTGGTTACTAATTTAGGAAGGAAATGTCTCAACCTGTTCCACCTCTCTAGAAAGGTCCTGTTAATTCTCAAAAAACATTCAGCATAAAACAGAATCTATTTGGTTATCTCACAAGGGAGGGAGATGATACAAAAAAAGTAAAAATGTACCTCAATAGAGTGGCCACTGAGTTTCCTTTCCTCATTTTGAATGGATGCTTCACTGTCTTGGGTGACAGATGACTAGGTGGGTACAGTCATCAAGCTACCGTATTCTAGTCCCTTAAATTGAGATGGCTTTTCTAGAAAAAGAGTTTAGTTAAACTTTATTTGTGCTCTTTAACTTTTGTCACAACAAGCTCATCAGTGCTAGGATGTCTATAGTAGTATCCAACTATTCTTTGTTAGTGTCCAGTTGAGGCAATGATAAATATTTGTACTTTTTACATTTTAATTTCCTCTCACCTCATTTAATGACACCTTCTTGCTCGACTATGTGTGTAATAATCTGTCAACTGAGCAACTGTTATCCCAAAATGTGAGTGACTTAGGGATCCACCCATGATTCCAGTACCTCTGTGAAACAATGGGGAATTTAGCTCAAAACAGGAGGCCTTGTTGTAACCTAACACCTATGTTTACCAGTAATTCTGCAGAGACGAGCTAGCCAGAGATCCAAAAGAAAGCTTAATGCATTTTTGTGGGAGAATTGCAATCACACACATAAGGTCCAAGCAGTCACACGGCTAATTGAAAGAAAAGGCAGGAATGTTTTGGATAGTGAGATTTCAGAGCAAAGTGGGTGAGATTTACCAATCTAGATGTGCAGCAAAGAAGCAATGTGGTTTAGACACAAGTCTAAGGACAGTACGCAGTTGAGAATTGAGGTGGCAGAATGGCAACTGGTCAGAAACTGGGGTTTAAATACCCTGTTTCCTCCTGGAGGGCTAGGGTGTTAATGGTTCTGTGGCCAAGTAAACAATGGAGTTTGTAGAGTGGACAATGAAATCTTGAAAGAGCTAATGGTCTTAGCATGAGGTGACAAAGTGAAGACAGAGGGAGGTGCTAGCAGGGGCACTGGTTGTGTGGAGGCAAGTGAGGTGGAAGGAAGGTGGGAGTGGGCCTTCTCCCACATCAGGCACAGGAAGAATCATAGCTGCCCCTATTAAAATGGAGCTTGATTTTCCCTCCCAAATGCTCAGTAAAAATGCACAGTATTACTACAATAAGCAAGTCATGAAAAATAACAGACTCCATGGAACTTTAAATAATAATCATTGTATTGCTGCATTCATCTTGGTTTTGTTGCATTCCCTTTCATTCGCTTCAATTGCTTTCTGTACAATTTTTACAAGGAGCTCTACAAAACAGACTTCATCTAGACCTTTATCCAAAAGCTAGACTTGGCTGCAGAATTGTAACACTGATCAAGGAAAGTGAGAGAAGACAGGTCACAAATTTCAGTCATGAGTATCAGACCTTGCTTTTAGGCTAAACACAATCAGGCTTGCTTCTTAGAAAACACACTTGCATTTTGCAAAACACTGGGGCAGAAAAGTGAATGTACATTATATTAATTTTTTTTACCCTGCCTTTCTCTCATTATGGGACCTAATGTGGCTTACAACAAATTAAGACAAATTACACCCAAAATTTTATTATGCAAAAGTTAAAAATAATTTAAAAATAATTTTATTAAAATCACAAAATTAAAACAGTTTAAAACACATTTAAAACATAATACAAAATATAAAAACAATATACTGAATTATACAGTATACTGCCCAACCATTTAAAACCCAAATACCTGCCTAAATAGAAAATGCTTTGCCTCCTAAGAAAATAGAGTAGATAAGGGGCTGATTGAATATTCACTGGGAGGAAGCTCAATAACCTTGAAACAGTCTCTGAGAAGACTCTCTCATGTGTCTTCTTTAGATGGGCTTGAGTGGATGGTGAGACTGAGAAGAAAGGAACTGAGAGAGAATTCTGTCCCATTATTATACTCCTACAAGGGCAAGAGACTTCTTTTTAAAATGAAAGCTTGGAATCCAGGCCAACTAATAATTCAAATGTGCACTTAGTAGCATGCCTAGAATCCAGGTAAAATCTGGCCAATTTGATAATAAGGCAACCTTATAAGTGAGACCTATGATAAAATATTACAGCATATCATGCAAACACTTTATAAAATGAATGTTCCCATTTAGGATTTTAGCCAGACATTTTCTCCAAACAAAAACTTTCCACTCCACTATCCTGTACTTTTTCATTTGTCACTCTACAAGTGACATTCTATGGAAGTTTGGTTTTGAGGGTTTTTTCCCCAAAATATACTTCTGCAAACTATGGCTTTCCTATAAGCATGCTGATCTATAGTCCTACTTACGTTTCTTAGTGGCCAAATTTTGGCTACAGTGCTGTCTGCAGTCACCAAATAAGTCTGGTTTTGGAAGGAGCAGGAATGTAATCCTTCACAATGTTTCAAAGGAAGCAATGACTAATTTTGCCAGTTTTCTTCCCACAAACTGCAGAAACCTGTTCACAGTTCAGGACTTACTTGACACCAAATTTGCATGTGAAGCAATATTTTCTGTGTAGAAAAGCTGTTTTATATACAAATCAACTGCAGTTCTCCCTCCACATTCATGGGCTTCACTTTTGCGAATTTAATTATTTGTGAGGTGCCTGTTTGTCCCCCCATTCTCCCTCTCCCACCCATTCCCACCCTGCTTCCCATTCCCACTCTGCTTGCTTCTCTCATTCTCCCTGTCACTGGTGCAGGTATGCCTCACCTGGGTGGCAGGAAGGTGCAGGGAGGGCGATCGCCTGTTTCCTGCCTCCCTGCCCCTCCACTTGGGTGGGTGCACCAGTGGGCCAGAAGCCTGAAGGGAGGGCACCCTATTTGTGATTATTTGACATTTGCAAGAGATCTATGTCCCTATCCCTTGCAAATGTGGAGGGCCTATTGTACATGCAAATTTTGTACAGAATAAATTTGCAGCTACTGTTACAAGGCTGTACACTCCACTCCATCATATGCTGTAATTGGCAAATATCATTTAATTGTCATGAAATATAAATTAATCACTGATATGGCTGTAAAGCTATGCTGGTAAAGAGGACCAGTTGAACATGTGCAATGTGAAAGTAGGTCAGATGGGACCCCAAGGCATGGCCAGGTCATATTCAGGCAAGCTCCTGTGATAATGGACTTCCATACGTCCCTCAACAACTTGACCTTTGGAAATAATAGCATCCAAAAGTGCCTCCAATTGTCTTCAACCTGCTCCCTCTCCTCACTGAATTTCCCCTTTGTTTCCTCACTTTCTTTCCTCAGTTGCTATTTTCTTTTTAATGGTTTTGCTTTTAACTGTTTTCAATTCTGATGTTAGTTTAAAAATAGCCAGCTCTTCCACTTTAATGGATTTCATTATTTTATTTGCGAGTTTTTCCAATCCTTGCCCACCCACCTCAAGTGCTTCTTTTCTGGGGAATCTTCCTTCTTGGTGGCTTCACTCAGGCTGTGTAGCCCTTTTAAAAATCTACCTCTGAACTTCTTCCTTCTCCACCAGCTGCTACCTGGCTAGCTAAGGATAGCTCTCAGCCTGATTTCTCAGTACCACAAACCCTCTCTTTTACACACCCAAAGAAGGAGAGAGGAAGTATAGGGGCATCATGCTGATCCACCCCCTTTTCCATCTCCTTTCCCTGTCCTGATTTGGACCCTGGGTGTCTACCCTCTCCCCCATACCTTGGACCCCTTCCATCCCCCACATTTTGATATTTTCAGGTTTTCCACCTTTACAAGAGTCCTGTGCCCTTAACCCTAGCAAAGGTGGAGGACTAACTGTATATACTTAATTTCTGTGTAACATTAAATCTGTATTTCTACAGTGCCTCAAGTCCTAGATTGGGAAAAAGAGATATTCATGATGATGATGATCATCATCATCATCATGACCACCAGAATTCTTACTCAGCCATCTACTGAAAGTCTTTTGCTGTCAGCTGTTTCCTTTTCCCCCTGCTGCTCTCTATACTGCCTCTCTGTCCTTCCTGGAAAATTTGCATGGTGGCATCTTCCCCACAGCGTGTTACACACTTTATTCCTCTCGAAGATCTGGGAAACATTGGTTAACTGTCTCATCTTCATTCCCACAACTCTGAAGTCTAAATACATGCATTTGCTGACATGATTTTCTTACCTCTTTCATTCTACCCTTCCCTTTGCTCGCATCCTCAATAACAGATTCAAACTGGAAACTCTTCCTTGGGACAAGTGCCTGCCTTTTTCTTTTGCTTACACTGTAAAACTCCATGTACGCTCATAGTACAGTATGAATAAATAATATTAAGAGAGATGGGAGAACAAAGGCCATGAGGGCAGATCAAAAGAGCCAAGACAAGTCTGAAGTTTAATATTCTGGGGCCATGGGAAAAGAGACAACTCAATGGGAAGAAGTGAACAGAATCTGGAAAAAGCTGGTGGAATCAAATGTTATTTTGAAGTGTGAGAAGTGAGGGGGTTGCTAAGTAACTTGCTCTTTTGTTAGAACTGCTTCAAGTGTTACCTGTGTTTGGAGAAGGACCAGGCCCAGACCAAGAAATTTGCTGAGCTGAAACAGTGAATGATGCAAACTGCATCACAATTTACGCATATAACATATGCAAGTACCCAAATCTAGTCAGCTGACAGTCCCACACGCATTACTGTCTTATATCTTAAGTAAACATGAAAAAATAAAACAATTTGCTGCCATTTCAGATACCCCAAATCCTCTACAAATTGCAGAGCTCCCTCTAAGAAGTATGAAACAAGATTAGCTGGCCCATACTCAGGCATTCAAGCATATTTCATATACCTCTCAGGAGGTGGAAAAATAGGCCTGCCTTCTCTGGATTCCCTATCCCCTGCATCCTATATTTACTGCATTGGGAAAGGTACTTCTGTTGCAGGCCCTTTGCATGATGTAAAAACTGAGAAAATCAGAGTGTTCTGTCAGATAGGGACCCTACACACCAGTGCCTGGAATGTATGAAAAGGATGTGATAAGGGTGAGGGGGGTCATCATTCATACTCTCGCTATTGTTCGTCACACAATTTTGCATCATGAGTCCTTTAGTGGTCAAAATAAGAATTTAGACTTCTTGCTTTTTTACAATGAGAATACCCAGTCTGCTGAGGTAAATACAAACTCTGTATGATCCACAACCAGACTTTAGAGAATATACTTCTTTTTTGACTGCTGCTTTCAGAAACTTCAGGTTGGCACACACAGCAGCCATAGAATTCTGTAAGTTGTAATCAAAAAAGTAACTTTTCCAAGCTCTGTCTATAAACACTGAACCCTAAACTCTGTCTATAAACACTAAACTAAGCCCTTAACCCTCTAAGGCCATAGGGAAGGTAATTTCTTCCCCTTGTGTGTGCCCCAACATGTAGAGATTTAGTGAGTAGGTATTTGTCAGGGGTCTTGTCCTCTTCTTTCTCTGCCCTTCTCAGGGAAGTCCACCACCTGCCACTTACATTTTTGGGGGATGGTGGAGGTGCCAAGCTCTCAGGCCTTTCAACTTGCTGTACATTTTATTGCTCAGCAGTATTTTAGTAGAGAGCTGGTATGGTTTGGTGATCTGGACTGTCACTTTGGAGACTGGGAGTTGAATCCCCACTTGGCCATGGAAAACCAGTGGGTGATCTTGGGTAAGTCACACTGTCTCAGCCTTAGAGGAAAGGCAAACTCTCTCTGAACAAATCTTGTCAAGAAAACCCTGTAGTACGTTCACCTTAGAGTTGTCATAAGTTAGAAATGACTTGAAGGCATACAAAACCAGCAACTTTTCAGTACTTAGTTTAGTAGTCACCATAATGTAGTGGTTTAAGCGTTGGACTAGGACTCTGAAAGGTCAGGGTTCAAATCTCCACTTGGCCATGGCAACCCTCTGGGTCACCTTGGTCATGTGGTCTTCTCTCATTCTCAGAGGAAAGCAATGGCAAACCCCCTTTGAACAAATCCTACCAAGAAAACCCCTGCCTTTGGGTCTCCATAACTCAGTAAAGACATGAAGACACATCGCAACAAGAAACAGCTTAATAGCTGTGCCTTGGATGTGTTTTACTTCGGTGTATATTTTTCAATCTTTTATAGGCTTTCCTTTTCCATATATATACCAGTTTTTTGATGTTTCAAATATTGTTTGTGTTAGCCCTTAGTTTTAAAAAATTCGATTAACTAGATTCCATTCCATTTTATTTTGTGCTTATGTATGTCAGCCTGAATGCTTCAGTTGTGGGGTAATTATATTAAACGAGTATATATGCTTTCTTTCTAATACTATCCTGGACATGGAAAAACAGGAAGTGCAGCTCACTCTTCTCCACTGGCATCCAACTAACATGGGAGGTCAGCCACAGACTTTTCTGACATGCTAGTTTATAGGTCCAGTTCACTAACACAGAACCGACAATGTCATTCAATTAGGAGTCACAGTATGAGTACTGCAACATGTATAGGCAGTTAAAGTAATTGGGGTGCATTGGTACAGTGTCGCCATTCTGTTTTTCATTTTGAAGGGGCAGACATATTCAAAATTGGACTTTCTTGAAGGCTGCTCTTGGGGTCAACAGCCAGACAGCAGGAAAACAAGGATGATAGATGACAAGCAGCTTCATTGTTTCTAACAAGAAGACTGTCTGCAGATCATCTGGCTAACTAGGCAAACAGAGGAAAGCGGAGAAAAGTTTAGGTAGGCACAGAAAGTAAACTCTGGTGCAATGGGAGATTGTTGGCAGAAGAAGATCCTGACCTGATGGTACAGTCTCTAATTTGCATGCAAAGCGTTCCATATTCTATTCCAGGCACTTCTAGTTAGGGAAAATAATTTCCCTGCCTGAAACCTAAGTCTGGGCAATCTTTCAGGAAGCTGAGAGTCCCATTCCTTCAAGAGTTAGAGGTTGGGGCTTGCACACCAACATGAACAGAGGAGGCTTACTGCCTTTGTCTTCTCTTCCATAATTCTCTCACTCACAGTTTCATACTTTCCTCTTTTTCATTCATTCATTCATACATTATCCATTTATTTTCTCTCATTAATTCCTTCACCACACACACACACACACACACACACACTTACATACACATCATGTATTTCCCTATCCTCTGCAAACCTGACAAAAGTTAAGAGGAGGAAGAGGGTTGCAACTTGACCCTTAGTAACATGTTGTTGCAGTGACAGTGATGATGGAGGCAGCTGCTTCCTCCCCCCACCCCCAGATCATGAGATGAAGGGGCAGCGGACGGCGTCTTACTGCTAGCGGGGTTGCCACTACTATTGTCACCACTGCAACTCCTTTGGCTTTGCACTAGTTCCATGGTAGCTCCCCCCTGCATGGGACTGGAAATGAGTGGAGGGGTGTATGGTGGAGATGGTGGCAGCAGCAACACCAGTGGCTCTTCCTGTCATGCTTTGCAAGGTGATGATGGGGAGGGGAGAAGGAAATGCCATCCTCCATCATCACAATTACCACTGTGCCCCAGCAACAACATGTTGCTAAGGGCCAAATTGCTGGTCTCCTTCTCATTTTAGCTGCTGCTGCTTCCTCCACACAGCATAGCCAAGTCTTCACCAACCATGCCGAGTGACAGCTTCTCACTAGCACCTCAGGAGGAGCCCCCCACCTGTGCCACTCCCCCTGGATGGTAGAGGAGCAACAGCCAGTGCTTGGGTAGGAAGTGTGTGTGTGGGGGGGCAAGGAAACAGCAGTGATGCCAGCAGGTGTGGTCCCACAAGAGAAAGAGTAACAGTGGTGGCTGCTTTGAGGCCAGCTGCCATGCCTGGGAAAGAAAAGAGGATGGCAGTCCTGGTTTTTATGTGTGAAAAATTGGAGGGTATGTTGAAGCCGTATGCAACCAACTCCCCACAACTTCTGTTTCTTTGGGAGGCTTCATCAGAGTATAAGAACAGACTGACAGGCAATCCAGCACAAACCAAAGAGTACAGCCCAGTAAACTTAACCTTTTCACATAAACTTAACCTTTTCACACTACACAATGGTAGCACTCTGGTGGCACTTTAACTGCCATGGCTCCATCCTATGGAACCCTGGGATTTGTAGGTATTCAAAATTCTCAGCCAGAAAGCTTTAGTGTCTTAGAAAAACGATCTCATATGGTACAAGACAGTGTCTGATGTTCCCACTAAAAGTTAACTCAGGAGTTACAGAAAACAATATTTTAAAAACCTCCTTCTTCTCCTCTTCAAGCAATACTGATAGCACCAATCATCTATTTGGAGAGGGAGAAAGGATTTGATGTCTTTCTGGCACTATGAGAAATGACAGCAGCATTCCTGGTCATAGCACCTAATTCATGTGGGCAGTTCTAGAAGCTTCCTGTGGCCTCAAGCCATCTGTTGTGCACTTGGGTAGCTCTGCAATTTTTAATCCGCCAGAGAATGTACGCATGGAAGCCTGTTTTTGGACATGCAGGGTTATTCAGGATGGGGTGGGGGAGAACAACTAGAAATGCTGTTATGGCACCCTCAAATCAGTGTCTGTGGGAATATTTAGAAGAAAATGTAATCAAAGACCATGTTTTGAAAATACAGTGGAAATAGAATACATTCACATAATTTTTTCTGATTTAAGGAACCAATGAATATTGACTGACTTAAACATTAATTATCCAGTATTTTTTAAAGCTTCAAATTCTTTGCACTCATGATCTTTGATTGTGCCCAACGTAAACTTTAATTGAGCACATCATAGTCTTCCACAAAGGTTAATCACTTTCATTTATCCTGGTCTATATGCATCTGTGCATGTCTCAATTAATTAATTCTCTCTGCATCCTAGAGATTCATACTGAAACACATTATAACTGCTCCTAACATTTCTAAAAAGATCATGTATTTTGGTAACATCTATTGCAGTAATGTAAAGATAAGGTCATATCATCCCATTGGGTTAAATAATATTTTCATTCTTGTTATAATTTGTTATATGTTTTAAATTTATCACTTGGATTTGTCTTTATTTGTGTTCCTATATACATTCATCCCTTTTGCTTTCATTTAAATCTATACGTAAATGTCAGTGCATGCACTCTTCCACTGCCACTTATAATCAAACAGCTATTTTCATGTCATTTATCTCACACCAGGGGTTCTTTCACACTACTCAATTATAGCATTATGATTCTAGTTTAACTGCCATGGCAACATCCAGTGGAATCCTGAGATTTGCTGATGAGGGAAGGGGTATTTGGAATTCTTGGCCAAATAGTTCTAGTGCCTCATCAAATTATTAGTCCCAGGACTTCACAGAATGCTGCCATGGCAGTTAAAGTAGAATCATTGTGATTGTGTGAAAGGGCCGCAAAAATCTAACCATGTTTTTTCATCATTCCAAACTATATCAGGACTGAGTTTTAAGGGTCAAGAATATCCTGTAAAATATATTTTGCACAAAAAATGTTGTGCATACAACAGTCAGCCTTTTCACTCTCCAATAATGGTTTCAGACCATTTCCGCACTACACTGTTATACTGCTATTATTCCATTTCCAACCTCCTATGGAATTCTGGGGCTTGTAGTTTCCTGAAGCCCAAGAACTCTATGGCTGAGAAGTCTAAATGCCCCTCCCTAAACTGCAAACCCCAGGATTCCAGAAGATGTTGAAAGTGGAATTAGCACTATAACAAAGTAGGGTGGAAATGGCCTCAGTGTTGCTGCTGAAATGGCAAAGAAAGAAACAGTGCTTACATTTGCCTAATAATGGCTACAATGTGGGAAAATGTTGAACAAACCTCACTGTGTTCCATGGAGATTGTGCTACTGTTTGAAGGAAAATCACGTGGGTCCTGCTGAGGAACCAGCGATGTTGGTGGCATACCCCCAAGGATGAAGAATAATGGCTTGAGATTTTCTGTCACTTTCGTTTTAAAATGGCTTGTTCTGCCTTTGTTCACTTTGCCATTCCATGGTCAACTTCTTTTGAAAAAGAAAGAGCTCAAAACTACTGCAATACCCAGTTACTCAAAGTGATATGGTTTAGTTCAGTGGTTATAGGAATATACTTCATGAGAATCACCTTTTTATCATGCTTAAATCAATGTAAATCCAAATTGAATAGTACAGATTAATGCATAGATTGGACCACCATGCTGGTTTGTTTGCGACCCTTCAACTGTCCTGATTATGGGCTCAGCAACTCATATCAAAGCTTGGGGGTGTAAGGCCTGGTAACAAGGCCAATGGAATACAGGAGTCATGTTTACTGTAGATATCCAGGGGAATTGTCACTCATGTTTTTCTGAACATCACAACTACACTCAGTTGTGGGTGCCTCATATTAAGAAGGGTATAGATAAGTTGGAGTGGAATCAGAGAAGGGCAAAAAGGATGATCTAAATCTAAAAGCTACAATTTTTGCTCATGCAACTATAGAGCTTCACCAAGGCAAGCAAAGAAACTTTCATGATATAATATTAGTTCTCTTTATCTTGATAATGAGATATGATCTCTTTCGTGTTTGTACACGTAGTTCTGTAAACAATTCTACTTAGCAATAACTAGGAAAAAGAAAAGAAACTGGCACAAAAAGTATTCTTAAATGCAATTGCTGGTAGCAAGTGTTGAGGAACACTGGAAGCTGGCAGCCAACAACTTCTGAAGGCTTTCAGAATTCCTGCCCCTGCACTAACGCAATGTTCTTTAAAACTGTGCTGAAGAATCCCAACGTCTCTTAAAAGTAGTCCCTTGAAACTAGAGGTTTGTCTCTAATTGGTAATAATAGATTTCCATATAGGTAACAATTACACCTCTTACTACTGGTCTTCTTAGACAGATAGGTAGAGTATTTTATAGCCCTTCTGAGCCACAGTTTCGTTAGTCATACTCAGCAGTTTTAGGAAATTTCTGGGATCTTCTGGACTAGTGGAAAGAAACAAGAGCTGTTGCAACAGAGCTCCTTCATTTTTGCCAGTTCAAGCCACCTGTACTTCCACTTTAAGCCATTCCAGCATTTTTAATCCCTGTAAAACATAGTCGGGAGTAGAGGAGAACAAAAGAAGTTGTGTGACATCGTAGGCAATTTGACCAACTGCCAATCCGATTTCCTTAGCACCTTTTCTCATTATTGGCTCTGGATGTTGTGAGAGATGGTATTGGCGTACCTTCTTTTCTGAAGGAATAGTAGCGTCAAATCCTTCATGGGAACTGAAAGGGAACAACTGCTGCCAGTTGCCTCACTTGATATGATCAGTGAGGCAGAGTGAACAAGGAACCCAGTGTGAACTGAAAGTTTTGAACCACAAAAGTCCCACACAATTTTTTTTTCCTGTTATAGCCTAGAATTAGAAAAACCAAACCAAACCACCACAACAACAAAACCACCCTCTGGGAGGGAATAAAATGTTGCTGCTGATGCTAAGAATTGCCACTGAATCAGCTGGGACAACCAAAAAGTAATCTGGTTATTTAACCTCCACTCTTGAAAATTACAAGCAAAACAAAACACCACCATTAGCAACATTTATTCTGTCTCTGTCACAGCTGAGCATGTGCCCTTGTGTCTCTGCAACATGCCAATCCCTTTCAGGTATGACAAAACAAAAAAGCCATGTTCAGTGAATTTTTATAAGTAGGGGAAGAGACAGGCAGCAGATTCAGATAAATTTACTGAATACCTGAACAGAGCCCTTGGGTGTACAATCATATACACAGCACCGTGGCTATCTCCATGGGTTCAGTGACTATATGTAGGCAGGGGATAGAGCCTTTTGCTCTGATGTGATCTATACTCACTAATCATGCTTTTGACCACCTCTGAATTGCTTATGGTTTTCCATGGTAGATGCTGGTGGAGAAACCATGAGGGAAAGGGTTCACGAAGGCACAAAACCTGAAAAGAATGACTCTAAAGTTGCACACATCTATGCACACCCATTTTGTTCTGTAAAATGAAATGTAAAATGTAGGCAGTTCATTGCCATTCTGTACAGAAGTAAAATCAAGAGGTATCGTACACTTGACTGTAACAACTGTCTTTCTCTTTAAAACCCCAGGAGCTCCTTGCATATGTGGCAAACTGGAACTGTAGCAAAAGCAACTCTGCACATCCTTCTTGAGATCTATTCTAGAAGGGTTTTTTGAAAAGTAGTTTCAGGTAGCAGCACTGTGCAAATGGGAATGAATATCAAAATGCCAGGCCTTTTATTCAGCTTCCACTTTGCATGATATTTGGAGATTTCACGAGAGTTGTTAAGGTCAGCTCCAGCTGTCTGGAGATGTATAGACAGGGGCCATTAATACCCTTTCAGTTGCCTGTGCATTCAGATATCCTGCTGAGTTAATGGTTTGGACTGACTAGCAGGCTGTCAAGGGCACATGTTGAAACACAGGAACCCACCAGGCAATGAAGTGGTGAATTTGGCGGGGAGAGGAGAGGGAAGTGAGATGCAACAAGCATTAGACAGTAAATGTGGTTCTTTTTCTCCTTTTTTTCCTTTTTTCCTTTTTTTGGAGTTTCACAGATAATCACAGCTTGGAATGAAGCAGTTGAAATATTTTAAAATGTCCTGAAGATTGAAAGCATAGCTTGTAAAGTGAGGAAAATCATGCTTCATCAAGTTGAAATCCAGGCTTCCTGCTCACTGCCCCTCATTTAGAAACAGCATGATGACACATCCTTTCCCCTTTTTTGGCCACTTAAGGGTGAATGAGGCAAGTGATGCAAAAACAACATACCTAATTGTTGTTGAATGGGTTTTCCTTTTCCTGAAAAATGATATTAAGAGATAAAAATAAAGACAAAAGCAATCTGCTACAAAGCTTTTCTGAAAACACACAGAATGACAAATACACATCAAGACAGGTTGTTACACCTCTTAAATACCTCATCCTGTGAGATAGCAACATTGGCATGAAATATTATATATAAATTGGACCCTTATGCTGGGAACATGTCGCAAGCAGGGCACTGGATGTACACCTGGGCTAGGTCAGCATAACCTCAGCATGGCCAGGTCATAAAGTCAAGAATAGGTAGGTGGGAAAGCGTGGAGAGAGCAGACTTCCAGTAATCCCATCAGTGACCTGACATCTGAATACAATAGTCAATGAAACTACCCAGGTGTGGCAGGCAAGCACCCGTGCTGTGTGCAAGACCTTCCCCATTCAGCTTACCCAACCAAGACATTAAAAGGCTATCAGGAATCCCATCAATGTTTTGCCACTCAAAGTAAGACAGTCAGTCCATTCTAGACCCCTTTTGTTTGCTCTGCCAGAGAGCAATTAACGCTCTCCCCTTCGGCATAGGAAAACGGATATTTAAACTCTAGTTCCAACATCAGTATTTTACCAGCTCTTTGGGCATCACATTGCACCCCAGACTCTTGTTCTTCTATGCTGCCTTTAAACCCTTGTGTTTAAGCCACTCATCTTCAATCCTCTGCTCCAGGTCTGATAAATATCACCCTCTACACCCAAAATCTTTCTCTGTCCAGCTTTTCTCCCTTCTTCCTTCACTAGCCTTGTATGGTTCATGAGACTATTTGGTTTCTTCTGTGTGTGTCTGTTAATTTCCGATAAAAACACCATGTTTAAACCTTTAACTGTAGTCCTACGGTTATTACTGGTATACATACGTGAAAAGATCCTGCCATTACCCCCCGCCCCTCACAGGCCTCCTTTGAGCCCAGTTCTTAAGGATTCGGTGGCACTGGTAGTGGACCTCAAGGTCCCCCACCTTTTGGGGTAACATGGTTGATAATTAAGCTATAGGTTGGATCTAAAGGTCCTTCAGTGAATGGAAAGAGCATCCTGAAAATGAATCTTTCACCACTCCTTCTATGAAACCAGTATCAAGGTTTTTTCAATTTGCTGTACTAGATTTTCTGGAGGTAGAGGGGAGTTCAGGGTAGAGGAATCAATGAAACTTCCCTCTCCATTCCCTTAGTGCAAGGGTGGGAATCGTGTGGCCCTTTAAAATGTTTTTGAAGTACAATTGCCAGCAGCTCTAGCCAGCAAAGCCAGTGGTGAAAAATGATGGAAACTGTAGTCCCATGGTCTCTAACTGTCCCAATTTGGCAGTGACTCTCCTTAATCCTCTGGCATCTCACTGCTTTTAAAATGTCTCAGTTTTTCTCTCCACTCCCACTTCCCAGCTTTGTCCCAGGCTTACTTCTGTTGCTGCAGACTGAGTTCAAAGTGCAGAAGTAATCCACACACAATTGGCTCAGCAGGGAAGAGAGGACAGGAGGGGCAGAATCTTGCCCTTACTTGTAGGTTCAGGCAAAGCAAACTGCTGCAGCCTCCCACAGCTTGGGTATTCTTCCCCTTTGGTTACTTTTTGCCATCTTAACCACGCTCTGATTTCATTTGTCCACATTTGTATGCAGCCTACCAGCATCTGAGGCCCTTTCTACACGGGGGGGGGGTGAAATGCGGGGAAACGGGGCAGCACACGTGGAAACGGAGTTTACCTTAATCCAGGTAGCTCCGTTGCCGCGGGGACCAGTGCGCGTTCACCGTTCTACACGGCAGTGGCGTCTGGCGCTTCTGGTGCCCAAAATGGCGGCTGGAGGCTTCCGGTGGCTCTCCGCCAATCGGAGAGGCGCACCAGCCGGAAGCTCACCCCCGGGCAGCTCTGCAGGGATGCGCTTGCGCACCCCTGCAATTCCCCACGGGGCGCTGTGATGGGCTAGTGCGTGTGTTTCATAAAACACACGCGGTGCCACCCCCACGGCTGCATGAAGGCGGTTTGAGGTGGGGAAACTCCACATTTCTAACCGCCCTAGCGCACTCCACGGTGTAGACGACCTCTGGGTGAGGTTGTCCTACCCCGTGTTACCTCGTGTTTTTCCCCCTGTGTGGAAAGGGCCTGAGGGTTGCATAGTTCTCATTTCTATTAAGTGGTTGCCAGGATTGTAATCTACTCATGAGATGTTAGTAACCAAGACTTCAGAGGAGTAGGATAGCCACAGCTTAGTGAAACAATGTATTCCTATGTAGTTGAAACAGATTACAGTTTTTGAAAGTATTCTGAAAATATCTCTACCTGTTCAAAACTTCATTGAATGAACAAGTTTTACCAGAAGTAACAGACTCTCAGGCCTGTTTAGCCAATTTTCTGTGAAGGTCCCAGGGACAGATTTCAGCTACTTTTAACAGTTCCCCAGTTGCCATGAGATTTAATGCTGCCTGAAGTTGAATGCAAAACAGTTTGCTGAAGACAGAGTTTGCCTCTGTGACTTACTGCTGTGCGAAGCGTCTGTATATAAGCAGCCTATTGGGAAATAGGGTGGAACGACAGGGTTTGCCATTGAATGTTCTTGTTTCCATGCATTTTTATGCCAAATTAATGCCCTAGTTGTTCTGCAGTTCCAAATGGAATTGAATATATCAGGAAACACAATAACATTTTAGCATTTTGTAAGCTGATCAGTACCACTAAGAGCTAAGGATTAATCCTAGCTATGTTTGCTTACAAGTAAACAAGTCTAGGCATACTGATCTGGAAGTTACTTTGAACTTAGTGGGGCTTACTTCTGAGTAAACATGTATAGGATTGCACTGTCAGAAAAGTAGAGTTAAGTCTGTAGATGTGTCATCTTTGATATAGCTTGAGTGCAACAGAAAGATTATATTTTATAAAAATTATAAAATATATTATAAAAATAGGTGTATGCATCAGTTTCAAAAGAAAAAGAGAACTCAGAACCAATCTGCGTTGATCTGTACAGATTCAGGAGACATCTGCACCAAAGTGAGGGCTCTGAGGAATCTGAACACTCTTGAAAGTTTATTAGCAATTTCAATTTAGGAGGAGAAGGAGATATAAAAATAGACAGCACATCTCCAAAAAGTGAAGCTCTTCAAATAAGGAAAACATCAGGATAAAGAGAAGGGGGAAAGACAGAAGGGAGTGTAGTTTTGTGAATGGCAGCTCTTTCATCTAATCACAGTGAATGCTTTTATCAGGTCTCTCCCGTTACAGTGCTTTGGAGGGGGAATGTTGAAATAATATACTGCAGGACTGCTCCTGCAGTATATTATTCATGGATAATTCATGGATAATTCCTTCTCCAGAAGCAAGACCATGATAATTTTTTGTGAAGTCAGGGGAACCTGGGAAAGAACAGCATTTGGTGCTTGCATGGAAAATCCTTCCGTCTCTGTCACTGTAATGTTCCAAATCCTTCCTCCATCCTATCCTACTGCACTTTCTGTAATTTTGGTGACAGCTGAGCTGAAACCAAACAAAATCCTGAAATCCTTAAACTCATCGTAACTCTCTAACCTTGTGTGCATATTCCTCTGAAATTCTGACACTTTCTGGCCTAGGGAATATCCTATCAGATATCCAATTTTCATGCAAATTACTAAAAGCCTTCTTGAGGGGTTTAAGGAGAAACAAATTACTACTTTCCTCCAAAAATGGAATATTTCTCCCCATCTATAAAGGGCAACAAAGCAAACAGGCAAAGTAAAAACAGTGCATATACCCTTTAAAAAATATTCATCTTTCTTAACCAGGTCTCCCCTTCCCTGACGTCAGGGATGGGCAACTGCCAAAGATTGGAAAGAACATCAGTTTTTCCATGGGATCTTTGTGGGCTAAACCTCCCCTTTTCACCCTTGCAGGTTGGGGTATGAAAAGTTGTTTGCTTCACCCTAACTAGTCAATAGGTCTACCAGCCTTTTGGGATTCTTCTGGCCATTTTGTTGCACCCCTTTGTATTTCCCCATTGTCCAAACAGTCTGGACAGTCAGTTCATTTTAAAAACAAAACAAAACCCTGTCCAGGCTTTAAGAACATGAATGTTGTTGTTGTTGTTGTATGCCTTCAAATTATTCCTAACTTAGAGTAAACCTATGGCAATCCTATCACCAGGTTTTCTTGGGAACGTTTGTTCAGAGGATTACATTGCCTTCCTCTTAAACTGAGAGAATGTGATCTGCCCAAAGTCACCCAGTGGGTTTCCATGGCTGAGATGAGATTTGAACTCTTTTTTCCTGGGGTTCTGTTTCTGCACTCAAAGTGTGATATCATCCTGGCTCTCAAAAAGATGAGCCTTCCCCAGAGGCCCTTAACACAGTGAAAAAGGACAGTAGCCCCATCTAGAGATTTTGGCATTGGTTTTACCTGCCATTTTGGGTGCAAAACCAAAATATTGTTTGATTCCTAAATGTTGTAATGCGGCAGACTTGAGGATTCTTGGAAAGCTGAAAGAAATGGTATTGGGAGCCACCATGCAGTCCACAGGCTAAGCTATCTTCATCACTGACTATGTTGTATGTCATTTTCATAACAATTGACAATGAAAAACCTAAGAGGTTGAACAATTTTCTTTTCTTTTCTTTTCTTTTCTTTTCTTTTCTTTTCTTTCACTTTACTTTATTTTTATTTTTGGAAACAGCCTACTCTTCAGGGATATTGTTTTTACATGGTTGTTTGCTCTTTGGAATTTTGGAAGTCTTAATCCCTTCAGAAGATACAGTTATTCTGGCAAATGTCATTCATTTTTGCAATAAATGAATAAAGTTGTGGTTCCCTTAAGCACCACCAGCACCACAGATTAAACACATAAAGCACAATCCTCCTCTGCCTATGCATCTACAATTGATCAGGTGTAATCCCCCTTTAACAGTATATTGTGCAAGGACATATCCAGTTTTGAAAAGTGGGCGGCTGGGGATGGATGGATTTAGTTGCTTATTTATTTCCCAGTGACAGCTAAAGGTAGGATGATCTGGACTTCCAAATCAAGAATCAGATTCAAATCCAAGAAAAAATGGACTATCTTTGCATTGGTCCAAGTTGAAACAGTCTGGTTTCCAAAACTTGTAGTTGGTGCAAACCCAGTTTTTTAATGAAATGGGTGAAATATGCTATTAAGCAGATTTTGCTACAGTAGTTAAAAGCTATCCTTTTGGGTAAGCAAAGCCCTCTCCTCACTACTGGAGGTGTGTCCTCTCTGCCATTGACTGAACATTCTGCTGTGAAATGGTCCCTGGTTGTTCAGGTGCTCTCCTGCTCCTGCCCTTTCTCAAGATGGCAAAGAGAAGTAGTTAGAATGCCAGAACTCAGCATTCCACTCCTTTCCAGGGGAAAGTACCAGTAAGCCCTTTACCTTGTCTTTTTTCTTCCCCCCAGGAGCATCAACACCAGAGGCAAGGGAGCAGGAGTGGGAGTGCCAGAGGGGAATAGGCAGGGAATCATAGGGGAGAATTATTCATGGGTTTTCTACTTTCACAAGAGTTCTGCACCCTGAAGCCTTGCGAATGTGGAGGGACCACTGTAGTACAGCCCCCCCAAAAAACCTTCTCCATTGGCTAATGTTCTGAGTTTCTATGAGGACACATTTACATACATCTGATCATTAATGATATTGAAATCACTTTGGTGATTTATCCAAGTCTTTATGAATGAATAACACAGTAGAAAAGATAATTAATAATTATTTACTATTTTTCCTTGTTTAACATCTGGAAGACTACCCCAATTTAGTAACTGGAGGTCCATAAATAAGCAATGGGTTATTTCTAAAAAGGGAGAAGCCAATCTTTCCTTCAAGTTCCTCAGACTGGATTTAACAGAAACCTGTAGCAAGAGAAGGTCAGGTAATATCTGTCATGTGTCATATTACTTTTCTTTATCTTAATTATGAGGGTGTGGTCTTTTTCATTTTTTGTACATGTAGGTGACTTAACTCCTGACACTTCGAGTAAGAGAAAGTCAGGTAATATCTCTTTATATTCAGTGCAATATAAAGAAAATACTAGAGTGATGAGGGAAGCTAGATTGTACATATGGACAATTCTAGATTCCAGTCTGGATCAGGTATCACCATAGCACTTTCAAAGAGGTTTGGACAGAAAGAGTGAATCTTCCATCTCTCTTGTAACTTCTGCTAGTTCTGAAAGGCCATGTCTACCTATTATCTTAGGTCCATTTGGTGAGAATATGGAAGAGGGCCCTTTTTGTGGCTGTCCTGCAGCTATGGAATTCCCTTCTATGGGAAGCTGGACCACTTTCCTCTCTGCCCTTCATTCACTGGTGTGTAAAGTCATTTTTATTTAAATGCGCATTTGGTGACTAACTGGTTGTGTGGAAGGATCTTTTTGTGGCTGTGTGTATATTTCTATTTTTATTGTTATGTTTTAAAATGATTTTATACTTTAAAATTATAAAAAAAAATGACATTTTAATATGTTCACTTGCTTAGTTGTGGCTTAACTTTTTATGATCATATTTTTGGCTCCAGCTTATTGTAAGCTGTCCTGGATCCCATGTTAGGACAAATGGAAGAAATAAATAAATAAATCCCGTTAACAACAGGAACTCTTTGAAATAGCTTGCTGAAGTTTGGTGGCCATTTTGTGTTTATTGTAGTTTGTATTGATCCTTCTTGGCTCAAGGCATCCAAACTGAATGGAGGGTTAAATTTGAATTGCTGGGTTTGACCTTAATCAAAGGGTCACTCTGCTTAAAAGTCATCTCCACATGTCTTTGCATTTGGAAGACAGCTGTACTGGACGGTTTCAAGAATAGATTGTGCCATGTTCAGGAAAAGGGGTACCTAGATAATACCCATATTTTGCCCTGGGTAAACAAGACATCTTGTCTTCTCAGTCTATTTGGTCTCCAAATAGTAGCTCTTCTTTTTCTGAGCCTGAACTTTACCACTGCAAAGTTCACTTTCTGTATTAATTTGGATTCAAGCTTGAGTATAAGCTCTTGAAGATCAAATTTGCCAACTTCAAAGAGAAAATACCTCTGAAAAGAATGCTCCCATTTTCTAGTGACATTTGGACCTTTGTTGTATGAGCCGATTTGAACTCCAAGATATGACATAGGCCCCCTTTCCTTTTCTGAATTGTGCATTGGTTCCTTTAGGCTTAAAGTTGTTTTATAAGACATAGACAAGACCTCTTGTGTATCTTTGCCTGTTTCATACCTATGAATCCTAAAGACAAATGTTGCCTGTGGCATCGAATAGTTTAAGTCACATAGCTTGTGACAGTTTAGGTTCTCTGTGCATTACATAGAGTGTGTCTGGACACAAGGCTAAACTATATTTTAATGTTATATAAATGCAATCTCAGGCTCATGAATGAACCTTACGCACTTCTACTCTTCAAATCTAATGTAGGCATGAAAAGGAAATTGGACATTCTTTCATTTTGAATTGGGTTTGTAACTATGCATGAATCAGAGGAAATTCTGATTAGTAGTTTCAAAACCCCTGCAACAATTTCAAACCTTCTGATCTTGGCTTAGATTTCTAAATTGGATGTAGACAACTACTTGAGGCCTGGGAGCTCTGTTACCTAAAGAAGCAGCTATTCTAGGATATTATTATGTGTTTGTTCTATTTCAATATTTCTGGTGATTGGTTTTAAGCTTTTTATTATATAAATAACAGCAAAGCTTATGTAATTTGAGGTTGGGATCCTACATTGCATGGGTGGAGCATAGCTTTCTGTTTGCAGAGTTCTGCATCCTAACCTGGGTAGGTGGCTTTTGAGCACTGAAATATTGCAGGGGAATGTGGGAGCTGGGAGGTACCTGGGTAAGGTTGGGGTGAAGTTATGAGGCTGGAATGAAATAACTGATGAAACCCACCCAGATGTCCTGTGATTTCTGTACTGATCTTCTCCAGTGATTCACACACACCACTTTTTAGGATGATCCTCCTGGTTTGGTCATGGTAAATATGCTGTCTGTATGGTGGCCTTTATGTATGTGGTTAGGGAACTGCTTTGCTGCAACCTCTGTCATTGTGAGCCAAAGCTCTCCCCTTTCCATACTCCCTCCATGTGTCTTTCCCAACAACTCAAACTCAAGACTCTCCACTAAGTCCTTTCTTTGCTGTCTTACTCTTGCCTAGTAAATAACCTCTCCTTTTCTTCTTCCTCTCAACACTAGTCTGCCACTTTGCCCTTATCCACCTCAGACCTAAATCAATTACCCATTTTTGCTTCCACTCACTCTCCAGACTATTGACTCTCTCTGTCAGCCTGTCCTTAAACCTTTTAGTCTTTGTCAATACAATCAGACTCATTAAAAGCAGAGGGTTTGTTGCACTGGTTTGTTTACATATATTTTACTGATTTATTGGACATCCCTTTTATAGTCTTTCATCATCATAATAAAGCGTATTTCATTTACTTTCACTGAAAACTCAGTCCCTTGAATTGTGTGGTCACATTCATGGATCACTACTTCACAGGCTATGATTTGCAAGACCCCATTTGGGAGAGGAGAGTTAGTCTTTGGAAAATGCATGCCCAAGTTTCCAAATTTATGTCCCAAATTTTATCTCTTACTAGACACTGGAGGGTCCTAACCTCCTGCCCATGAAATATGTTTTAGGCCTATGAGAGACCTTTCCTAAAACTGGGAACTGAATGGCCTTTGTAAAACTAAAAAGAAAACCAGATGTCACAATCAGTTTTGAAAAAGCCTCCCCAGGCCTGAAAGAGCATGGAAGGGCATGGCAAAATTGCCATCCATGTCCCTACTGAGAGTGCAAGGTGCATTTTGAGAGGAAAATATCCCACATGGGGTGGGGTTGAGGGGCTCTTGGTGTGCTCAAAATGGCCTTGGGAGTCGCATATGGCCCACAACGTCTTCTACACCTCACCCCTCTTCAACATTGTACATTACCTAGATTGCCAGGCTTAGGTACTGCAGCTATGTATTACTCATGCCAATAACTTATCAGTATGAAGTGCAATGTGACAAACTCAGAACTAATCAGAATTAATAGCATGTGTTTGCATAACTTGAAGTTATGCATGCGTGTGTTTTATTCTGGGGCTATTCATTAGCCCTTCTTGTTCCACATAATCCTCCCTCTTCCAAGAATTATTGGGGATTAAATGGCCAAAGGGAGGAAGGTGACTGAAGAATGGGGACTGCTTTCTATCCCTGTTGAAGTTTTCCACAGAGAAAGGAAGGGGAGCAGCAGCTTTGTTCCTCTTCTTCTCGCCTGGGGCAAGGATTCCAGGATAAGGAGACAGTCCTTGCTGCTCAGTTATTTGCCAAAGAAACACATCATGGGGGGACTGATAGCTGCCAAGGAGTGGAAGTACAAAGCTACATATGCCGAACAGTGCACTGTGCAAATGATGCAGAATATGACAATTTCCGCACTACAGTGTTATAGTGCTATTATTCCACTCTCAATATCCCATGAAATCTTGGGAATTGCAGTTTAAGGAGGGGTATCTTTGGCCTCAGTAAACAACAAACGCTAGAATTCCACAGGATGTTGAAAATGGAATAATAGCACTATAAGAGTGTAGTGTGGAAATGGCCTATATTATACTTCCTGCTACATAATCCAGAATTTCTACCACAGTAAAGTACTTTGGTCTACAATGTTGCTATAATTGACATTAATTATGGTTATACTTTTCCTCTGGAATGACTTTCCTCTCTAACATGTCAAGTTACCAAATGTCATGAGATATAAAGATTTAAGAAGTATTGGGCTTTTCCCAATTATCAGGTGGTTAGGTTGGTTTGATTCTTTGTCTAAAGGACCCTTATCATTTATTACATTGTACTTTACAGTGTTTTATTGTTTCATAATTTTTTTAAGGGGTCAAAACCCCTTCAGGATTTTTACCTAATAAGTTGCATGTAAATGCTGGCATAACACAATACAATACAATATCATATCTTATTGTATCATCATATCATATCATATCATATCATATCATATCATATCATATCATATCGAACAGCTGGAGTCCTGTTGGCATCATGCACATATGTAAGTTCCTTTACACATGCAATTGATTTTTTTTGGGGGGGGCTCTTTCATAAGAAGCATAGTTAATTCATGGTTGTGTAAGTAGAATTCTACAAGTGTAACCATTTCACATGCGGTTGTATGTTCTTGGATGGCATGGAAGTATTTACCAGGGCCTTCAATGTACCACTCATTCTCTGGGGCAACAGCAGCAGTCATTTTACTTTCTGAATAGCACAAGAGACAATAAGCAGGTATATCAGTTGCACAACATTGATGCACATCAGACAGGTGGTGTAGTGCAACACTGTGTAACCCTGTGAGTGTAAATTTATACTGTTATTGCTTATTGTACACTAAATGAACACATTAACATCCTAAATAAAAATATGCAGATATAGCCATAAGTGAGAAAATAGACATCTAGTACCCCGTTCACTGACTGAGATGTGAATATGGAAACAGTTTGTACTTCTGCTTGGCTTTCTTGCTGATCTGGGACAACATAAGCAGACTGGATGTTGATATATGTGTGGTCACAGGATGAAGTGTCCATTCACAGTGCACAGCATCAATATGAATGTATATATCTTTCTGCACTGCAGTGCAGGTGGGGGCATGAGGGGGATATTACCAGCCTCTGTTTCACATTGCAGAATCAATCATTGTTGTTCATGTCATGATCTGTGTCTTTCAAGTAAGCTAAGTGGGTGAGAGTGACTAATTCCGCTTTGCTTAATTCCAGATATTCAATACCCAAGTTGTAACTGCCTGACTTCTCTTTTTAAAAGATATATGTAGGGTGTACTATGATTGCAAATTAATTTCATTGTATTAATTTGTTTACATATATTTCAATGCATATCCCTTTTTACTCTACAGGAAACTGAGTTCTTGAGACTATGGCCCTTTTCACATGGCATTTGCCATGCGAAAGGGTGCCTGGAGTATCGCGCGATTGTGAGGAGCAATCTGCACAACGCACTCACAATCGCGCGATGCTCCAGGTTAGGGCAGGCATTGCTTGCGCACTTTTTCATTTTTGGCTTTCAGCTGAAAATGGTGCGTGATCATGCATTGCTCCAGGGCCCCGCGTGCACTTGCCGTGTGTGCAAAGCCTCTGGAGCTGCAGTGGTTACACTTCCTGCCCCAGCACAGCCTGGTAAACTCCCAGGCTGTGCTGTGAAAGGAAGAGGCGGGACTGTCACATTACCTGCTCGGGAGCAGCCAACTCATGTGAAGCTGAAGCAGCGGGGATGCGAGAGCCTCTTGCTGGAGGCTGCTCGTTCTATCCCCACACCCCAGCACCGGAAAAAGGTAAGATGCAGAAAGGACCTGTGTTTGGCCTCTGCCCCTTGCAGGTTCTTTTTAAGGCAGGTGTCTTGCCAGAGGGACTGGGGAAGGTTTGTTGACAAGGAGGAGACACCTTTGTTCCTGAGATTGTGGCCATTTCTGCACTACACTGTTATACTGCTCATATTCCACTTTCAACATCCTATGGAATCCTGGGATTTGCAGTTTAGGAAGGGGCATTTAGAATTCTCAGCCAAAGAGCTCTTTGGCCTCAGTAAACTGCAGAATCCTGCAGGATGTTGAATGTGGAATAATAGCACTACAACAGTGGCCCTTTTCGCACAGCATTTTGCAAGTGAGAGGGCCCCTTGAGCGTTGCATAAATGTGAGGAGTGCATGATGCACTCACATTTATGCGATGCTCAAGAGCCGGATGCGCAGTGCATATGCATTTTTTTATTTTTGGCTTTTAGCAGAAAATGCTGCGCACTCGCACCGGTCAGGGGCCTGGGGCGTACTCACCTGCCATGCGAAGCCTCCTGAGCTGCGCTGGTTGTGCTTCCTGCCCCAGCATAGTCTACAATTCCCAGGCTGCACTGCGGAAGGAAGGGATGGGGCGCGGGTGGGGCGCTTGCATGACCAGGAAGGAGCTGCAAAGCCCAGGCAGCAGGGAAGCAGCAACTTTCCTTCCGAGGCTTCTTACGCGAGAACGCCTGCACAGCAGCACAAACGGGTAACGTGCGAAAAGGGCCAGTGTAGTGCAGAAATTGCCTGTATTTGGCTGTTACAAGCCAGGTTATTCTATTGCCATCTTTGTGATCTGGGAATATAACTTTACAGAATATTGTTCATAAAGTGGAAGATACATAGTTAACACAGGCAATTCGATTTGCGAGAGTGTGTGTCTACCTTCTTTTCTGTATCATTGAGAAAATGGCTTTGGTTTTAGGCTGAAAAAATGCCAGATATTAAGTGGAATCTAAATAAAGATAATGGAAAAACACCACTACTACTAGCTTTATCCTATGAGACTAGAGAAAACAGACGACTGGGAATAACTCTACTAGCCAATATACTAGATGACACTACATGATGAATCTTGATGATCGGCAGCAATAGACTTCTAAGTACACTATGATCGTTAGATGAAGACAATTCTACTGTACTCAGGCAGAGTATTAGATAAAGATCTTGGTAATGATTGGACAAGTGATGAATTGTTTGGGTTTAGGAGAGAATAAAAAGAAGCCAAGAAATAGCACAAATTAGACTTCTTGTTTGACATGTTTCCATTGGACATAAAGACCTGTTTTGATAAATAGTTGCCTGGTTCTGGATAGGGTGATAAATAATAAACCCTGGCATTCTGCAAAACATGCCGTTATGCTGGTACTGATAACATAAACATCTAGGCTAAGCTAAAATAGATATATGCTTATGTATTAATGAATCCCTTTAAGATATTAACAATGCTCAATGAGATTAACCCCTGAATGCCTCTGTATTCACAGAAGCATGTTAGAGATGTCTATCTCCTCAAACAGAATCAGAATGTACACCTGAATGGATAACTTGGTAAGTTGTATTATTTGTATGGTTATGGATATTATAGAAGGGACAGAGTTCTGTACATATGAAGACCTTTAAGAAATGACTATATAGTGCCATAGCAGACACTGTTGAAACTATAGGAGGAACAAGCCTATGAAAAAGCTGATTAGAGGGATATAGGTTTAGTCCCTAAGATAGTCTTTATGGAAGAGTAACATCATGATGGTCATATAATGTATGTAAAGTAAGAAGTCTTACATCTAACAGTGCAATGAAATGTAAAGGAGCACCCAGACATTGCATGTCTGTGTTTCTCCCCAAGGGGAATGTATTTGTATATGTTTATATACCTCTGAATGCATATAATAAATATCCTAAATGAGTACCAACAAAGCCTGATCATTTCCCATATACATATTCTGATATTCTAATACTTAGGAATGCTGAAGTGGAATGTTGATGGTAACTCTATCACAAATTTACACTTCAGGTGGCCGGAAGGTGATGGGACCCCAGACAGAAACCAAATTAGCTGATAAGTGAGAAGGACTTTTAGTCTCTCAGTCTTAAGAGATAAGGGTAGGGAACCACACCTGTTTCATGACTCCTCTCTCCTGCAAGTATTTTAAAGGCAGGGTTCTTAGCCTTTGGCTGCAGCCTGGGGCACAGTGGAGAACATCTTTGCCAACTGAACCCAGATATAGTGGACAGCAAAGCAAGACAACTATACTTTGTCCTCTTAGAACCTGTCCATCCTGGTCCTTTTGGACTGTTTATGAGAGCTTATTATTATTATTATTATTATTATTATCATTTATTAAAATAATATTTATTGAATTATAATTTAAAAACAAAAAGAAACAAACATAGACAAGACAAATACAAATACAAAATTATACATAATTATACAGCAAATTCTATAAATGTACTGATAAGAAACTTAAGAAATCCCCCTGAAATACACAGATGAAATATATTGAATAATATCTATAATCTCTATTATATATCTACTAACATATAAATTTCTACTTAGAACTATATAAACAAAATCTCATTTTCCTATTCGTTATGTTAATCTTACGTGCTTTATACTCTTCTTTATCTTTATCTTTATCTTTAAGGTGCAATATTGTTACTTATTAGATATCCATAAGTAAAAATAAATAAATTAAATAAATAAAAATTATACCTTATACTATTGTCAGTAACCAGTACATACAAATAAACATATAAAAACACATACCTACTTACAATAGACAATAAAAAATTCATACTTACTTAAAACATCTACATCCACACTCTTCACTTACACATATGACTTCTTTCATTTTCACCACTGGGTGGAATACACATATTTTCCTTTAAATCCTGCTTTATGAATATATTTTCCCATAATCTTTATAGCAGTTCAAACACTCTAATCTATTCAAATTACTTATCACTCACTATATCTTTTATTATAAATCCTTTCTGAACACTTTTTTATACTTCACTCCTACATCTCTATTTTATTACATCTATTTTTTCACATCTCATAAAACTGTTTTATCCCCCTGCTTCTTGTTTTTTAATATTAATATTAATGTTCTTAATCTTCTTAATATTTCTTAATATTGCCTGGATAAATGTTAGGTAACAAATATCACATCTCGATGGATTATGAAAGTTATGAGAAGTATCACATCTCGATGAAATTAATCATACAATCCTAACAATGCATGGTCTCTCCAATTCTCTTTCCATAAAGGAGTCAAAATTTCCCATTCCTGTCTAAATGTACTGTTAGTTTTATTTTCTAACATTAATGTCAATTTGTCCATTTCAGCCAATTCGTATACTTTAACTATCCAATCTTTCAACAATGGTATATTCACATCCTTCCAATTTTTTGCAGATACGATCCTTGCAGCATATATCATATAGCATAATATTCTTGAATATTTTTTTTCTTGCAGTCACATCTATCTTATCAAAAATATTTAATAAATATATCTCTGGTAATATTGGAACTTTTTAAATATTTCGTTATTTGTTCATGTATTTGTGACCAATATTCTCTTGCCTTATTACATAGCCATCAACTATGATAAAACGATCCAATTTTATGACATTTCCAACATTTAGCAGATTTCTTAATCTTATTCATTTTAGAGATTTGTACCAGCGTTAAGTACCATCTGTAATACATTTTAAAGAAGTTTTCTTTCAAGTTATAACTTCTCGTGAATTCTTGATTTATTTTCCAGGCATTCTCCCATTGTTGTAATGTTATTGGGTATCTTAAATCTTGAGCCCACTTTATCATATTATCTTTTATTGTCTCTTTCTCCAAATCTAACTTTAGGAGCATTCTATAGATTTTACTTAGAGCGAGTTTTACTCCTGATTTCATCAATTTATCAAATTCAGTTTCCTCCAATGCTATTCCCTTATTTTTATTATCTATTTTATATTTTTCTACTAACTGTCTGCATAAAAGCCAGTGTGAATTATATCCTTCTTTAATTAATTCTTCTTGATTTTTTAATTTTGTATTAGCTCCTTCTTTTTTTAGTATATCTTTGTATGTCACCCAATCTTTCCTTTGTATCTTTCCCAATCTATAAAAAGCCTCATGTGGTGAAACCCAATAAGGCAATTTTAGTTTATCTCTAATTTTTAACCAAATTTTTAAAATGGCTTTCCTAATATAATGGTCCATAAACTCCTTATTTTTATATTTATCATACCATAGGTATGCATGCCACCCATAGTATAGGTTAAATCCTTCTAAATTCAACAATTTTGAATTTTTCAGAGTAATCCAATCTTTTAACCATATTAATGTGAATGCTTCATAATAAAGTTTTAAATCCGGCAAATTTAATCCTCCTTTCTCTTTTGTTTCTTTTAAATATTTTATGTTAATTCTTGGTTTCCTCCCATTTCAAATGAATCTACTCAATTCCTGCTCCCAATTTTTAAAAGGTTTCTCATTAAGTATTATAGGCAAGTTCGGAAAAAGAAACATCATTTTTGGTAAAACATTCATTTTAATTGCAGATATTCTTCCTAATAAGATGTAATTTATCCCATTTTCTCATTTCTTTTGTTATCTCATTCCAGCTTTTTAAATAATTATTATTGAACAGCTTTGAATTATTTTTCATTATTATTATCCCTAAATATCTTACCTTTTTGGTTATTTTAAATCCTGAAATTTCTGTTAAATCAAGTTCTTGTTTTTGTGTAATATGTTTAGTCATCATCAACGATTTCTCTTTATTAATTTTAAAACCTGCTGCTTCACCTAATTGTTTCAATGATTCTGTGATTACTTTGATACTGTTTAAAGGGTCTTCTAAAATTATCACCAAATCATCTGTATATGCTTGTATTTTAAATTCCTGTCTCTTATTTTTGCACCTCTGATTGCAGTGTTATTCCTTATACTGTTATTTAGAATTTCCAAGCATATTACGAAAAGTAAAGGTGAAAGTGGGCATCCCTGTTGTGTACCTCTATGTATCTCAAATTGTTTTGTTTTCTCCCCATTTATAATTAAACGTGCCTTTTGGTCATTATAAATTGCTCTTATCCAATCCATAAATCTGTCTCCCATTCCCATCTTACACATTGTTTCAAACATAAAGGGCCAGCTTATGTTATCAAAGCTTTTTCCGCATCTAGAAATATTAATGCTAATTTCTTCTGATTATGTTTCTGATAGTACTCTTACTATATCTAGGATTATTCTTATATTATTTTTTAAATATCTTCCGGGAAAGAAAAGTGTGAGTGTGTTGCATACATTTGTCTGATTGTATTTTAATAAAACCAACCATTATTATTTCACTTCTGTTTGCTCCTTGACTCGGCCTGACCCCGTAGACGCTGGGTAAAAGATCTCACTCCGTTACCCTGCCTCTCGCATTGCTAACCTGTGCTCTTTGACTAAATCAGGGTAACACCAGTTTTGGTAAAGTGCACCACTGTGGCCCTTTTTGCACAGAATTTCTGAAGTGAAAGGGCCCCTTGAGTGTTGCAAAATGTGAGGAGTGGTCCATACAACGCACTCACATTTGTGCGATGCTCAAGGACCTGACACGGACCGCGCAAGCATTTTTTTATTTTAGTCTCAAAGCACGGTCGCGCATCGCTCCGGGGCCCCATGTGCACTTACCTGGTGTGCGGAGCCTTGGGAGCCGGGCCGGTCGCGCGTCCTCTCCTCAGTGTAGCCTGGGAGGTCCCAAGCTGCACTGCGAACGGAAGAGGCAGGGCACTTGCGTGACCAGGAAGCCGCTGCAGAGCCCAAGCAAGAGGGACGCGGGAGCGTTCCTCTGTAGTCTTCATGCATGAGCCTCCCACTCTGGCACTGGGAAAAGGTAAGGTGTGAAAAGGGCCTGTGTCTGAAATGTTTTCTCCAAAATTCACTGCAGTCAAGAGGTTGGCTGTCCTTTTAAACAGTCTATTGAATACAGATGTGTTATGACTAGACTAAAGGGTTCATAGCTATGAGGCTACAGCAGACAGATGCACAAATGTGGGGCTTTGGCCGGGGCCAGAAGCACATTCATCTCTCTCTCTTTCCGCACATGTCTACTGTTAGCTTGGAAGCAAAAGAGGAAACACTGTCACTATAATACAAGGTAGATTCTTCTAGATGAAATCAGAATTGGGGCAGAGCTAAAACTACAGCTGCTGTTTTTAGTGGTGGACAACTTCCTGATAGGGACAGTGTGGCCACTAAGAGCCCACTGGGGGACATCCCATTGATGCTGAAATTAAGTGGTAACCACTAATGTCTCTGTACTCTTGCAGTTGTTCCTGAGATCTGGCTGAAACTGTACTAATTCTCTATGGTACAGGAAGATGCTGAACAAGGTTTCACACCATTGAGTCATTCAGACTAGCAGGCAGAGTGTTTGCTTCCCTGCCAAGAGGGGAGGTTAGAAAAATTGTGTTCTGGCAGTGGCAGCAAATGATGTGTGTGTATGTGTGTGTGTGTGTGTGTGTGTGTGTAAAATTGCCTGGTGAGTGTTGCATGAAAATGTGGCTGCGTGCCTAATACTTTTTCTGAACACTTGCCTCAGAGGGCAGTTTTCCCTCTGAACATTTATCTTAGACTTCAGTAGATTTCCAGCAAGTTCTTCTCATTTTCACTACTAGGTCTCCATGTTCTTAATTTTTTTTTCCAGTCATGCAATCTTTTTCATTCTTTTCCTGCTTCTGCATTCAGTTTTAAAATGTGGCAACTCACTGTAAACCATAAGGACTAGCAGAACAGAAAATAAATTAAAAGAATCCACAAAATAGTACAGAGACTTCAAATTTTAAAATGCGAAGACTAGTGGGTTTTTGGAAAAACCACCAAGCCCTCCGGTTGCCATAAAACTGAGAGATTAATTTCACTCTCCTTAGGGATAAACTGCAAGAACCATTAACAGTCAGGTAAATCCCAGGATGCCTTCTCTTTAATGGTGTGTATTTCAGGAGCTATAAAGGAATATAGTAAAAGATACTTTGTACAGGCATGAGAACAGGAGCAAAATTGTCTGTGTGAGGTGAGGGATAGGAGGGAGAAGGAGAAGAATGAAAGAGATGTATAATTAAATGTCAGAAAAGTAGAACTTTTAACTATAGTGCTGAGTTTTGGAGGAGCCATATTTCATGTCTCTAAGCACCAAACTAGAGGGAAATTCAACATGGTCAGCAAGTAAGCAGATGAATCTCCATGCTGTACACGCTAGTGGAAAGTATTTCAAAAGAGAATGATGTATTTTACATGGCTTGATAGTACTAGGAAGAGACATGGACTCAGCGTGTTGACCAAAAGTGGCAAGTCATTGTAGTGCAGTTATATGATATAGTCCTTTGTTGTAGAGAAAGATTTTCAAAATAGCCTGTGATACATACTTACAGGCAGCTTGAGTATCCTTCGTGAGCTAGTGGTAAATGTTAAGGTGTAAACAATAATCAAATAACCATTCCAAAAATGCAGGCAGCTGTGCTGATAAAGAAACTTTCATTTCCACTAGAAGCAGCATTTTGTATACCTAATGATTATCTACTAAGGCTCAATCTGCTCCCAAATGTTTTGCCTCATAGCAAGGATAACAGCTCACAACAATATATCATTGATAGAAAAATTTAACCCCCTACCTCACCCCAGCTTCAGTGAGGATTATAGTTAAATTCAGAAGGAAGGATGGCAGAGGAAGTCATTGTTCATGCTCATCAAAACATTCTCATGCTCCGGCTCTTTGAGTTCTTGCACCACTATAAGTACTACACTCAGTGGTGCATGTTTTCCTTGCTCTGTTCATGCAATAGTTGGTGCCCCGTTGAACAGCCTGGGAGGTACTGCGAAAAAAAAAAAGTCATGATGACCAAATAATAGCTGCTTCCTCTGTAGGGGTGGTTATCATAGAAACAAATGTTTATCTGAGGCCAGTTCACACTACAAAATTATAACGCTGTAGGTTCACTTTAACTTCTATGGCAACATTCTATGAAGTCCTGGGGTTTGTAGTTTGGAGAGGCACTAGACTTCTCTGCCTGAGAATTCTGAATACCCTTCCTTCAACTCCAAATCTTAGGATTCTGGAGGATGGAACAGGGAAGTTAAAAGTGGAACCATAGTGCTATAATTGCACTGTATAAGTGAGCACCTGGATGAATGTTCCACTGTGTTCAATAGGACTTGCTCTCTGGTCAGTGTGTCTGGCTAACAGGTTAATGCTGTCAAATAAGGCAGGAGTGTGTGGAAGGTAAAGGGGAGCTGTTAAAGTAGCTACTGAAATGGAAAGTTTCTTTCCATGTTTTCCTGGCTAAATGGCTTTCTAAAATCCTGGTTTCATGTGAGAAGCATGGGAGAAATAGGCAATACTCTTGTCTGTTTGGAAAAGTGACTTTTTGGGGGACTAGAACTCCTAGAATTCCCCAGCCAGCATGGCCAGTGGCACTGGATGTGCTGTTGATCAAGGCTGGAAGCCAGAAATGTGAAAAATGGCAAAAAAAGATAATGCAAAATTCCAAACCATGCAAAATCCATTGCAACACTAAAAATGCAGAAGGTACTCAACATTTTCTTATTTTCAGGAGGAAAGGGTACATTGATAGATCAAGCAACTCTATCAATAACTCAGTAAAATTCTGTAAGTTTCCCCCTCTCTACATTTTGGGACTTCACACAAGCAACAGTGTTTTTGTTCCCAGAACTCCTTTTGCACAGAATACACTGCTTCCCATGTAAAAATGTCTTTCATACTTTGCTTTCTTTTCATAAATCAATGCTTTTGCAAAAAGTTCTGAAATGTGAAAAGTCATAAAAATGCACAAAAATTCCTGCCAATGAGAGGAAAAGTTTGATTTTTTTTCTTTCATGCAAAAATAAAATAAGCGAAGTTTTACATCCTAACCACACAAATAATTCCTTGCATTTCACCAAGTGAAATCCTTTTGACTGAAGCAAAAAACAAAACATCTGTATTGTGAGATGCACAGACAGGAAAATGACCTGAGATAGGTGAAAAATTACTCTGCCTTTAGGGCATTAAAAGCTACTAGATGAGGATGGCTGCCTGGAGAATGGATCTGTGCCAGTTGCTGTGCACGCATGCACACACGTATAAAATCCTAGTAATTAATCCATGGAGAGAGCTGTATAATTAATCAAATACAACATGGGGCCATTTCTTGGCACAGGCAACATCACATCCCTGGTTTCAGAGTAGAATAAATTGGTGTTGCAGACTTGCCTGTTTGAATATAGTCAACACCCACAGCATGGAATGAACTGCTACTTGTCAGTAAAGCTGTGGTTTTTTTGTATTAAATCTGAACAGGAGTGTGCATTACAAGAAACTGAGGTTTCTGAAACATCAGACTTTTTGTGATGTCCTAAGGTTGTTTTTAAGGACAGGAGGCAACAACTCATCATCATCTTTAATTCCATCCTGTCCCAAATTCAAAATGTCAAAATTCATTGCTTCATTAACGAAAGCAAGCAAAATTGGATGCCTTTCACGTCCCAAGGACCACTGGAAAGAAAAATGAATGAACTGAGGTCTCCTGTCACCTAACCTCTTTGATCACAGTGAATTGATCTTTTGCTTCTTCCTGACTAGAATGGATTTTATCCTTGGGTTTGGTACAAAAAAGAACAAGTGAAAAGGAGTCTACCCCACTTTATGTCCATTTATCCCTGGGGGATGTCATTAATTAACCTCAAATTAAAGGATCAATTTTGGCTCCTGAATGAAGGTAAGAATAATTACAGTTAAGTATCTAATGCCATTAAAGATGCTGAGATACTATTAATATTAAGGAAGGACTCTTTCTTCCAGATCATTGGGGTGTGAAGGCTTTCAGTAAATTTCAGTAGGCATTAGAGAATGTGCTATATTTTACATTTATATGATGAGGATACAATTTAGTTCAGTTCATGTGGGAGCCTGTTGAAAATGGAGATCCTTCCCACAAGTGAAACTGGAAGGTATTCAAAAGGATCAAGCACTGCTGAAGAATAGAGTCCTAGGCACTGTTGAATGATAGTGATTTGTGCCTTCTGTCTCATCAAAGAGAACAAACAGACTTGGTTGGTTTGTAAGTGAATTTATATGCCTCACATGAAAGAGATTTTTTGGGGTTTTAGTTAATTACCAATAAATATCTTACACAGACTTTTTGGCTATAATCCTGTTGGTGACAGGAGTGCTTGTTATACCAGTATGTTTACTTTTTGAAAGATTGCAGAAGGTGGTATCCACCGCGGTTTTCCTGTGATGTTGGGCACTTGGAGAAGAAACAGAGAAGGAGGAGCTTCCATACATCATATAACCATCATAGGTATATTGGTGGAGATTCATGCTATTTTGATTCCATTGTATATCTGCCATGTAGGTTGAGCACTTTGAGTCCAATTCAAAGTCTTATTAGAGATCATTAACACTACAGCTTCTAGGCTGTGTAACAAAACTCTTTAAGAGGGTACCAACTAAAACACTAACCTGCAAGGTAGGTACTATTCTTAACATGTGCAATCATATGCTTATCTATTTTCTTCCCCTTGTTTCTTTTCCCCCATCTTAAAACAAAACCAAAACAAAACCAACATAATAATAGTAATGGCACCAATGACTTTATCTCACCAGGTCCATGCTTTGCCAGGTTGTGAATAATGACCATAAATTGAAGATGTTGTGTGACTATTCTATGCTCATAGAAGAACAACATTCTAAAATTATGGTACATCTCCATAACTACATCTCCTGATCCACTCCGTCTTCACCTTCAAAGCAGAGCAGCCTCTCCAATACGGCCATTTCCATGTTGTTGGAGAGAAGGGAATGAGCAGGGCATGTCCAGCTATTTTCCTGTAGCTGCGTATGCTGCAACAGGCATCTGCAGAGATCTCTGGGGATCCTTAGGAAGGTTTCAGCAAATGACATTCTTGCATAGGAAAATAGTGTGATGATGCTACTGACCCCCCTCCACTCCCCAACACTAGAAATGGCCATGTTGTGTGTGCCGGGAGTGGAGGAGGTCTTGTTTGCAAGATAAATTTTTTTGGAAGGAAGTTTGGTTGCTGCATGGTTGGAACAAAATCCCAACAACCAAAAACATGAGTGGTTATGGTGTAAGACTGACTTAGGCCATCATAATTCAAAAAATAGAATGCGAGCCTATGTGTTCATAATTTCAGTGTTAAAAATGCCGTAAGTATGCTGATCTTAAATCATTCCAGTGATATCTTAAGCTGGAAATGAAATGTTGGAACATGTGTGGATAAATACTTTGAAATGCCCATTTGACCACTGTTATGCATAATTAACACAGCTGACCTAGATTATGTTTATGCTATTTAGTGATGCTATACATTAGTTTAGAATATTTTTCTTTTTATCACTAAGATATGTTTTGAAAAACCATATTAGAATATTTCTTTTTAATGGTGAGCTGGAGTATTCTGAGTACTTACACTAATGTAAATGTTTTTTACATCATACTAATTTATGTAGGTTTTAAAACAAGCATCTTTTCAGGTAGTGGTGGTTTGTAAAGGATATTTGCAAATTTTCTTATCCTCAGCAAGAAAAGATGTTTTAAAATACCAAGCCAGCCAATCAAGAAAATGATGAACAATTTGAAATTGCCGGATTTGAAATTGTATTTCTCTGCATGCTGTCTGGTTTAATGGATTTTGCTGAAAAATAAGAGACTATTGGGTTTAGGCACATGAATTGAAGTTTGGGAGGCATGGATATTATGGTATGAGAAACCTAAGCCAATGTAAATTTTAATAACCCTTCTTTGAAAAAAGCTCTGCTAAGAGTCTGGAATAGATATCTATTAAATTAAATTATATATAAAATATAATTATAATAAATATTATATCATATATAATTATATAATATATAATTACATTGTACATAATTATATTATATAAATTAAAGTTATGTCCCAAAACACCCTTGTGGGTATCATCATAAGAGGCATTTCATAGGAAGGAGATGACATCAAAGGAAAAATGAGTAACTGAGTAAGATTTTTAGAAATTGAGCAAGAACACCACTGAATCAAATCACCTGAACAATTAAAGCCTGAAGGTTACAGTTTTTAATGTTTGTTTTATAGACAGATAGCAGAGAGGTATAAATGAGATCAAAACTGTATGACTTTGCATTGATTAAATCAGACATTAAGAAACAGTTGTTTTCAGATGAAAAACATTTGATAGACAAAATGTATATACTTTTGCTAAAACTTGAGTTGGAAGAAGAGTTGTTTGATAAAACTGGCACAAAATGTTGGATGTACAGCACGCAGCTGGTGCAATGGGAACAATATGGTCAGAGGGAATTGCATTTACTTTGAGTTATGATCTTAAAGATAATTTTTATAAGATGATGTATCGTTGGAATATGATACCTGAAAAATTGACCAAAATGCATAAAAAGGTTTCTAATAAAAGGTTTTTAATAGATGTTGAAAATGTGAATAAGTAGGAATTCTTAATGATACATGGTACACATATGAAAAGGCCAAAAAAATCTAGAATAAAATGCACTACATGGTATGTAAAATTTTGAAACCAACATTTTCCAGAATCCTAGTCCAACACTAAAACTACTATACCACCCTCTTTCTCTCAAACAATTTGACAGATGCAGGTTCCTCCAGTTTCCTCACTTTTTGCCCCATAACCCATACCGTTTTAGAGGACCAACTTATTGAGGTGGGGTCAGGGGACTACAGTGGGTCTAGCAGAATTGGTGAAATGAAAAACAAAACAAGATCTAGCTTCATATTTTGGGAGGCAGTATGACCCATGGCAGTTTGCTTTTGAAGGAAATTTTTCACCAGTTCACCTGTACTTGTCTGCCTTCACTCTAGACCAGAAGTAGATAGTCTAGCAACCTCTAAATATTTTGAGTTGAAACTCATGTGATATCTGACTGTAAGCTGTGCTATCTGGGACTGATAGGCATCGAAAACACCTGGAGAACTCCAAGTTGGTTATACCTGTTAAAGCCTGTCAAGAAGGGATTATAGGCAGCAGTTTAAAATGATCCAGAAGGTGGTGTCGAGGCATTTAGTGTGAGTGTGGTGTGGCAGAAAAGGTTTTTCTAAGTGGACAGCAGGAATGAATGAACCTTGAGTGCAGCTGCAAGAACGTTTTGGCTAGCCAGCCTTGGAAGGCCTTGTCAACATGTGTAGGTTGCCTGCTGTAGATGTGATTGGATCACCCCAGAGGGTCTGGGGCAATGTTAAGCCCTTAAAAAGACTTGGGTATGGCATTGTTCTTTACCATTTGGATCAATTCCTGGTGGTCATGCCGCTTTGCTGACTGATTTATGGAATATACGTAGGCATGCTGCTGGTTTGTGTTTTTACCTGCTGATTTATCGTTCCTGTCTTCCCTATTGCTTCCTGGCGTGCTGCCAGAAGCCCTAATATTAAGCTTAGTGTGCTTTACTAAATAAATATCGCTGAGTTTATCTGTATGTCTCTGGAACTTTTTTGGCCTGCCTAGAGCCGCTTGGTTGCAGCTGGATGTCACTGTCCTATCTGTCAAGAATTTCTCCCTGCCGGGCTGCAGCCAGCAAGGGAGAAGAGAGGTCAGGAACACTTGAGGAGTCTGAATATACCAAACACCAGGAAAACACAACCCGAGCCAGGTCAAGGCCCAGTCCAAAGGTTCAGGAGGCAAAGATCCGTCTGGAGGGTTTCAGAGAGCAGGAGACACAAAGGCTGTGAGGGCTTGCTAATAATTTGCTGCAAACAAGGAGCAGCCTCACCGGCAGGCTTAAATAGCCCCTGTGAGCAGGTGCTGCTCATTATTGTTTCCTCAGCCTAGTCCATGCAGCCTCCCTCTGAGCAGCCCGATTCAGCCTTCTGCGTGATTGAGGGCTAATGCAACTCCTCTGCATCGCGGCTGGTTCCCTCTCCGTCCTGAGCTGGCTGGGGCAACCTGTTTGCAGGTTGACTTGCTCAGTCACTGGCTTGGCCCCCTGCACAGTCAGTTGCTCCTTAATCACAGCATCATCATCTATCACACTATGAGCACTTTGCACGTGCACTGAGGAGCTACCTCGTGCTACTCTGACAAGTGGGAACCAGGAATCTAAGTTAAAGAACAAACATTGCAGGGGGACAGGGAAAACTAGAACCAGAGCACAGATCAAAAGCACAGAACTATGCCAGGACTCAGAGGGACCTGGTTGCTTAAGCAAGACACTGTTTCAGAGGAACCTCTTAAACTATAACAGCTCTGAAGCCAAACATGTTAGCTGCAAGCAAGCAACTGACTTTTGTGCTGAATATTGACCAAAGAGACCTTAACTAGAAAGAAACTTTAAACCTCTAAACTAATCTCTGAGCACTGAGTAAGGTAGATTGAGGATTTTTCTTACAATAATATATAAGCAAACATTGAGCAAAGCTTAACTTCATTATCTTACTTTTTAAGTAATTATTTATTTTATATTGCAAACACATTTTGTATTATATTTGGTTCAACTTTAAAATAAATTGTCTGGCCTTTCATCTCATGTATGCAGACTAAGCCAGCCACTGTTATTATAAGGAGAATAAAAGACTGCACCAACAATGGTTGATAGGAAGGAAAATAAAGTTAAGTGCTAAAATCCTCTTTATTTCTGGTGCCAATATAGTAATACAAGGAGCCTGGGATGTAGGGTTTCCTCTGGCCAATCAGAGAACTTTCCTTGTGCCTGTGCAGAGATGTGCCTGGCTTTGTCTGGCTGCCATTGCAGTATCCAGACAAAAGTGGTATATAAAGAACGCTGGATACCTCCTTGCACAACAGACAAAAAAGTACTGCCTGTTACAGAAGCTTAAGTCATCAAGAAGACTTTGGCCATTTCCACACGGGGTAATAAAAACGGTGCAGTGCGTCCTCCATGGAGGATGTCTGCACCTGGGAACGGACTGGGTCCGGACTACTGAGTGTAGATCCTCACCTCAGTCTGCTCCAGAATGACCCCAAGTGGTCCTCCAGCATGCTTTTGAAAGATCTGATTTTTCTGGTCTTTCAAAAGCACGGAGCGCACCACTGCGAGCCTGCTCCCTTGTGCAGATTCGCAGGATCACACCAATGCGAGCCTGCAATCTGCCGAGGGCGGGCTTTAGGCTGGCGACCTTCAGCAGTTGGTCGAGATCCACGACCAACCGGAAGCTGCCATTTTGGATGCCGGAGCAGAGCAGATCGACGACCATGCACTGCTCCGGAGCAGCCTGGACCGGACTGGGGAGCCAGAAGATCCGGTAAGTAGCGGCGCAGGGCGATTCCCTTGCCCCGTGTGGAAATGGCCTTAGTTCAAAGTAAGTTGGTACATTCAGTGCACAAAGTAAGTTGACAGTCAGGGATTTCTAAAAGTATGAATCCTTGAGAATATCCGTATTTTTGAATATATGGGTTCCAAACACCCTCTCTCCCTTGCTCCCAACTTCAATAATTAGTAGATGAAGAGTCATTGCAAGGTTGATCCACCTAATTTGTTGGTCAATATCCAATAGGATCATCTAACAGATAAAACTATTCCTTTCAGCAGAATGGGGGACAGTCCCTCCCCCCTCCACAGTTCCATGTGTGCCCTTGCAACCTACTTAGGAGAGCTGCAAATTCTCCAGATCAGTTTTTTGGGCAGGCATATTTGGATGACAATAGGAGAAGGGTCCTATTGTGGAAGGAGATCGTCACTTGTGCAACATTAAATATATGCCATTGATTTCAGTATAGCTTTGCCAGCATAGAAACCGTAGTAGCTGAACCTTACAATAATCAATCAGTTTTGGATTTGTTTTGGAAAGAAAGCACACTGTTTTGTTTGTTTCTTTGTTTGATACCAAGCTCTGGGGACTGGAGGGTAAATGTGTTAATGTTGTGATCTTTTTAGCCATAGGTCCTTTTAGGCTCTCATGCTCAAGAAGCTTTGTGTTTTTAAAACTGCAGTCAATTTTTGTTGATTAAGTGTACAGATTTCTCAAAACTTGATGCCTCAAGCAGGGGCTCCCTAGGCTTAATTATGCAGGACAGATAAATCCTTGGGATTATATCCTATGCTGGTTTTGCCGCTGTGGAGAATACTTCTACCTGTGCAAGGTGAGTCATCCAACTTTCATCAATTCTCCTATAACCACTGTAGTCCCCTGACCCCACTTTAATAAGGTGGTCCTCTAAAACAGTATGGATTATGGGCAGAAAGTGAGGAAATTGGAGGAACTTGTATTTGTCAACTTGTTTGAGAAAACCAGGGTAGTATAATAGCTTTAGTGTTGGAGTGCTGGAAATTTTAGTACTGGAAGATCATGGTTTGAATCCCCACTCTGCCATGGAAACCTGCTGGGTAACCTTGGGCTAGTCATACTGTCTCAGCCTTAGTGGCAGGCACTAACAAATCTCCCCTAAATACATCTTGTCAAAAACAAAAACAAAACAACAACAACCTATGACAGAACAGTTAGAACTTAGAGTGGACTTGAAGGCACAAAACAATAAGCTGTTTGAACAGAATTGCTTTCTGTTAATACAAAGTCAGTTTTTGTATAGTACTTAAAGGGCAGTCCTATTCATGACAAAAGTAAACTGCACTGAATGGGATGGGACTTCATTACAGGTGAATGTATTTAGGGTCAGTAGTGCAACTGAACCAGGGTTCCCATAGTTGAAGCATCTGGGCTTCTTTGAAATGGGCATGCTGACTTCATTTGTCACTTGTCTACAAGGCTCCTCTCTTCCCCGTGAGTCTACCTCACAGTAGAAGGGTGCAGGATGAATTTTACCTGCAACAACATATGCGGTGAGCTGTTCATTCATTTATATATTTAATTAATATCTCACCTTTTCCACAGTTTGAGCTTACCACAGTTTATTTTTTTTAAATTTTTATTTAATATTTTATTATTATAATACAACACAAACAATACAAAATCACTCAACAAAACAGAAAAAACAAAAAAACAGAAAAAAAAATAACAAAAGATAAAAAAACAACCCAGTACCCACTAACATTAACTTATTATTTACCCTTCACCTAACTACCAACACATAACAAATAATAACCCCAATATAAGAGATAGTGATATCTTAAAAAATATTGAATCCTTATTCCACCTTATTTCTCATGAATATCTACATAATAATAATATAATATAATATAATTAATTTAAATTAAATAAAATAATTAAATTAAATAACATATTCTTAATAGTATAAATAATATAAATAAATCATCAATCAAAAGAAAAAAAAAGATGTCCTCAAACATATCACCCTCTCACCCTCCCCCATTAATAACATCCCACTGAAACTCCATATGCACATGCTTTCTTATCTGTAATTTCCTTCTAATTCTCACATATCCTTCAATATCTTGTAACATAAATCTATAATATTCTATCCATATATCAACATATAAACAACACACTTATTATTATTTGTAAAATTATATGTTAAATAAATAAATAAATTATGACCCAAATCGTAAATTATCTTAATCTGATGCACCTTTCTTTTCCCCCATTATATTCCCTATTAAACTAATAACTTTAAAAAACCTAAAAGAAACAAAAAAAAAAAAAACAAAGACAGAGAAACATATCCTGAACACTAATTAATATGTTTTAAATGATTCTTCAGTTTTAAAAAGGGAAATTTATGACGTCCTTACTCCAGTATTTTTTCCATAGAGGGGACAGTATCTTCCACTCATCACTAATCTCTTTTTTCCCCTTATCTTCTAAGGACCCTATTATTATATCAGCTTCCACTATATCTAACAATTTTAGCAACCAATCTTCAATTCTTGGAAACCCATTATGTTTCCAAACCTGTGCATAGCATAACCTCGCAGCGGTTACCATATATAAAAGTATTTTCTTTTTTGAGTTATTCATGTGAAAATTTTCTATCATATTAAGAAGATATATTTTTGGAGATAGGCAAAATTTAATTTTAAATACATCTTGTACTTCGTTATGTACTTCCATCCAAAAGTTTTTCGCTACTTCACAATGCCACCACATATGATATAATGTA